>PVJL010000497.1:0-403605 GCA_004026885.1 Lyroderma lyra | reverse complement strand
GGGACAATAACACCCACGTCCTGGGATCTTTGTGAAGATTAGTGAATTAGTGAATAACTTACTATAAAAAGGAAGGTCTGTGCTCCATACATAGCCATTGCTCAGTAAATGCTAGCTGACTGAATGGCGAGCAAAGGTTACGTGCTGTCTGTGGTTCAGAGGGCTCCACTGCCCAAACCCCAATGTGCCAAGGACAGTGCCTGGCACTGGGCAGGTGCTCAGGTAGGGTCTGCTTCATTTAGTTAGCAGTAGAGCAATCGATGCCTGGAAGGACATTGATGCCCGGACTATGGCTCCTGTGGCACCAACAAGAGAGACTGTTCACTAAGTGGTAACTTAAAGACCTTGGCAACTTCTAGGCTCTTCTGAGCCAGCAGTGGGAGACAGAACCAGCTCCTTTCAATAAAGATACAGTGTTGGGATAGTTGATTGTTTTTGCTTCCTTTATCATCCTTCACCATAAATTGTGTATAAAATCACCTCCCTTTGATACATGGCCAGGCCTGTCCCAAACATGGCATTTAGCCTTTAGTGGTGTGGTCAGTACCTTAAAGACCTGAGTCATCCCCCAGATCACTGTGACTCTGGCTCCTAGCCACCAGTCGTACCCTGGACAATGTTCTGCTGAAGGTCAAGTGAAGGTCTTGTGAACAACTTATAAATACTGAACAAAACTCTAAACAGCACAGCAGGAAAGCAGATAGAAAACCCAGAGAATTACCTACAGCTCCACTTAAATCTTAACATTTCTTTCTAGTGAGGGTTTAGAGACATAGAATCTATTGGCACCTTGAGAAAAATCTGGTTTAATCAACTTCCAATAAAAATCTAGAACAAATCTTTATTAAAACAAATGGAATGTTTTAAATCTTCTCAAAGTACTTAAATAAATGATTAATAAAGATGTTCTTCCCTACCTCCTTTTTCTGCCAAGCCCCCCACCCCCACCCCATACTTTATAAGATCTCAGGAAAGGAATGAAGAAGCCATCCTCTTACTGAAGAATGCCATTTTTCCCATTTAATTTCACACAATATTGTTTTAATCAAACCTCAATTTTATAAATTAATATTACATATATTTTCATACCATAGGCTTTAATTTATAGCTCATGTTTTGTCAATTTTCTCCTTGATAAAAAATTGCAAACCTAGTTTTCTCATAAAAATATTCAGCACTACAGTGGTGTAGGTGGGTTTTAGTCCAGGATAATTCACTATTGGTCATTGATACATTCCTATCACCTTGAGGGAAAAATCTCTCAGGAAAAACATAAAATTGTTTGCTGGTGTTACTACCTTTTGTTCAGCAAACTTTGCTAGAAAATTAATTAGGATCTAAAACATCTGAATTAGGGAGCTCCCTGGTGGTGTAGTGGCTAGGCTTTGGCACTGTCAACACTGCGGCCTGGGTTTGATTCCCAGCCAGGGAACTACCCACATAAAAAATAATAAAACATCTGAATTCAATATAAGCTCAGGTATTGACAAGCTGACACAACCTGCATATTAATACCTCTCAAAAGATTGTGAAGTGTTGTGAGGAAGTGCTCCTAAGGCAGCGTTTCTAGTGGCAAGAATGAGAGAACTACCTTCAAGCCCCTCCTCCTTCTTTACTTGCTTCTAAATAATTTTATGCTACACTTACACATACCCTGGACCCATGCCCTCATGATCAGGTTTTGAGATTTTTTTTTTAAGTAAGTTGTCTTCTCTAAATTGATGATACAGTTCTATGAATACACAGAAGTGCTGTTAACAATTTCTTTATGATGTTTATGCCAGATAGCATGTCTTTAAAATCAAATGCATCGCCTTTACCAAATGTCCTACAACTTATATATAATGGTTTCTAATGAATCAATTGGCTTATGTCTAGTGAATGATTCTGTGCTGCAGTTCAGCTACCAAGAGGACAATTTGCATTTAATTAATCATGGTGGACTCACCAGGATGCAAATAGATATTTTTTGCTAGCTTTATTGAGATTTAATTGTCATATGACGTTGTGTAAGCTTAATGTGTATAATATATTGATTTGATACACATATATTGCAAAATGATTACCGCCGTAGCATTAGCTAACACCTCCATCACATCACATAGTTACCATCTTTTTCATGGTGAGAACATTTAAGATCTACTCTCTTAACATTCAAGTTTACAATACATTACTGTTGACTATAGTCACCACGCTGTGCATTAGATCCCTAGTCCAGTGGTTCCCAACCCTCCTAATGCCACGACCCTGTAATACAGTTCCTCATGGTGTGGTGACCCCCATAAAATTATTGTCGTTCCTACTTCATAACTGTCATGTTGCTGCTGTTATGAATCGTCATGTAAATATCTGATACGTGTTTTCCAATGGTCTTAGGTGACCCCTGTGAGAGGGTCATTCGACCCCCAAAGGGGACGTGACCCACAGGCTGAGAACCGCTGCCCTAGAACTTACTCATCTTCTAACTGAAAGATTATACCTTTTCACCAATACCTCCCCATGTCCCCCACTCTCCAGCCCCTTGTAAGTCACCATTCTACTCTGTTTTGTACAAATTTGGATATTTTAGATTCCATATATACATGATATCACACAGTATTTGTCTTTCTTTCTCTGTCTGGTTTGTTTTACATCACATAGTGCCCTCAAGGTGGGCATGTTGTCACAAACAGCAGGATGTCCTTCTTTCTCATGCCTAAATAGTATTCCATTATATACAAGGGCTGTCCGAAAAGTATCGTCATGTAATATGAAAAAATCAAGGAAAATAGAGGCATTTATGCCTGGATTTTTTTCTGAACAGCCTGTGTGTGTGTGTGTGTGTGTGTGTGTGTGTGTGTGCCGTATGTTTTTAATCCATTTATTTGATAGTGGTCACAGGTTGTTTCTGTGTCTTGGCTGTTGTGAATAACACTGCAATAAACATGGAAGTGCAGGTATCTCTTCAAGATCCCGACTTCATTACTATTGGCTATATTCCCAGAATTGGCATTAAATGGATCCTATGGTAGATCTAGCAAACAGATATTTTAGTGAGTTTTTCCATGGCTGTGATGAGCGAATTTAATCCATGTTTACTTAAGTTAAAATAATTTTGCCTTATGGTATATATTGTCAGTCCTCATGCACCCATTTTTGTGTTGAAGCAGAAACCTGTTTCTGCAGATCATATGGTCTCGCCTCATGCATATTCCTTAGTCGCACCTGGCTGCTTTAGTGCTACAAGAGGAACTTTCCGCACCTTACCTGGCTGGTTGTCAAGCATGTGGAACTTCTGTTAACTTGCAACCAAGCACAGACTCCCACTACTTGTTCCCACCAAAGAATTGCACCCTGAAGCTCTCTGCTGCCTAATTCTCATGCAAGTCCCATCTTAAAAATAAATAATATAAAGAGTATGACAGCCACCACTCCTGCATGTGTTCTGAATCTTACTCGTCTTTTCAAGACAGATCACAAGCAAGCTGCGCATAGCACCTTCTCTGCTTTGGTCCTTCGTGGACCTGCTTGTACTGGACTCTGTCTTGTTTGGATTGTTGGTATTTCAGGCTTGTCTCCCAGCAAACTCTCAGTTGAAGAAAAAGGCTAGGTCCCCTTTGGATACCCAGTCCTCCTGCCAGGCCTTGGCACAGCACATTGTATAAAACAAGTGCTCGATACACTATTTTGATTTAATTCATTTCGTACTCAGGTTCCTGTGGTGTAATCTAAAGAGCACTTGACCATGGATTGGGCAGACCCAGCTTCTAGATCTCACCCGCCAGCAACCAGCAGCCAGGCAAGGACGCGTCTGTCCTTTCCTGGGTCTGTTTCAAAATCTGGAAAATAAACATTATATAAATGACCTTTCATGTGTCGTTCTGTTAAATATTTTTTAGTATTTTCAACATCAACTAACTACCAATTGATACTTTAATAATTTAAATCTCTGTTGTAATTAGCATTATAAATGACATTTTTACCTCGTTTGTGTTTAAGAAATGGCCAGTGCCCTGTTTTTGAGTTAATTATAAGATAGATTTCATCCAAATAAATTACAAAGGTTAACTGGTAAGTTTTGCATTTCACATAGTTGATACTGAGAACAATTTTAAAGAAAAACAGCTTATTCATAAGACCTAATCTTTCCCTAAACCTGTAGGTCACACATCCTTTGTCAGTCTTTAACACCTTAAATGTGATTCCAAAATTCTATGAGATTTGTGAATATAGCTGAAAGATTGAAAACTGCCCTTCACCTCCACGGGCAATTTATTTTAGCCTCAAAGACAGAGCAGTGCTCCGCCTCTCGCCCTATTATTTCCTCCTCATGTGCTGACTTTGGGAGGGTGCTTTAGATACCCAGGCCAGGCACAGAGAAACTATTACAGAAAAATCTATTTGACTCATTCTTTGACAACAAAGAAATTCATTTCATGGTGACACCGCTTTGTTTAGCATTCCGGCTTCTCAGGCACTTACAGGACAGGAAAGCCTTACTTTACTTTTTTTTTTTTTTTTTTTTTTTTTTTTTTAATGTGGGTAGCTCCCTGGCTGGGAATCAACCCAGGCCGCAGTGCTGACAGCGCCGAAGCCTTAGCCACTACACCCCCAGGGAACTCCCAGGAAGGCCTTACTTTCAAATCTTGGCTGTCAGTTGGCCCTTCATCCCTCTCTCACCTGAGCACCTGTTCTGTATACACATAGGAGCATACTTGTCATAGCACCTGTTTTTTAGCTAAACACCCCAATTCTTTTTAGCTCTCCCCATTTGCCCTAATGTCCCTACACTCCTCTTTCTGCTCACAGTGTCTGTATTACCTCTACTTTACCCATTTTCTCCATGAAAATGAGGCACCTCGAATTAAACTATTTTTTAAAGCTCTGGTTCAGTACAGAGTTAAGTGAAATAGTTACATTCCTGGCTCTGGGCCCTGTATCATTATCCTACCCCAAAATGGCTGTTTTGGGGGGTTTGCCTCCATATGACTTTGTTGCTCACATTGGAGATACAGTCAACTGAAACCTCGGGTGACTTCTTTTTTCACACAAACTTGTTAAACCAGGTCTCACCCATCTGGCAGTTACGTACCCAATTTCTTAAACCTCAGTTGAAAGATTCATATTTATCTGTACTTTACTTCATCTTCTTGACATTAGTGTAAAATTTTAGAGTTTGGGGACTTCTTTTTCTTTTTTTTTTTTCTCTAAGATTCATTTTGTATCAATTCTTTATAGCTATTTTAATTGGGCAAATTTGAAGTAAATATTTTCTGATTATTTAAGTCATTGATAAAAAATACTAAGGAGGTCAGCATCAGATAGCTTAGTACCCTCTTTCCAAGTATGTACCTTAATTGAGATTCTTGGTGTAGTCTTTCGACCAGCTATGAATTAACCCAAGTAATCATCACCCAGCTCACGTTTCTTCGTCTTGTCTACAATGCTGTCAAAGATACTTTGTCAAATACTGTGCTGAAACCATCCTCCTGATGGAAGAGAATTGACTCCAGGAAAATGAGTCTGAAACGCCTTGTCCCCATTGCTTCTACCAACTGCCACGTCTTGTTGGTAACAATAAACCCGTGGGTGTCACAGTCCTTCCTAGTGTTTTGTTTGTGACTGATACGTTCACTATAATCTGTTATTTTTAAATCCACTTTTTCAAAATTTTGAAAACTTAGAAACAATATTAGTCATTAGCCATAATTCTTTAAGGACGATGCTATACTATAAGAACATATTGCCTAATGTTTGTGTACCACTTTTCAAATATTTTCTAACACTTGCATTTCGCTAGGATGCTTTAAAAGTCCATGTTAATAAGAATTGAGGGTACCTGGAATAAAGCATCCCCAAAAATGGATAGGATAGATAGTATGGCCTTGAGAGTGGATTTTGAGGGAAGAAGCAAGAAGACTGATGGGTACAAAATACAGAAGTGGATCTCAGCAGAGTTTTCTGGCCAAATTAGAGGATTTGAGATGGAGATGTTTATAATATTATACAAAGTGAGAACCTGAACAGAGATTATATAGACAAGGGTAGTAAGATCAACACAAGAGTCCAAACTTGAAATTAGTAGATAACAGGTAGCAAAGGCAGGTGTATGAGGAGAGGAACTCTGTATGGTACTGGGGGCTCTTAAATGCATTCTGGCTATGGTAGCTGAAAAGCTTGGATTTGAGCAGAGGATGGGAGTGGATAGAATCTGGTGTAGAAGAAGATTCTATCCCACTTGAGGACAGAGGAGTACGAGAGATGAAAGAAAAAAAGAGTGAGAAAATTAAGAATTCCAGAACGTAGCACCTAGAGGGCTGAGAAGACATGCAGCCTCTCAGAGCTGTGGGGAAGTCAGGGAGAAGGAAGGTTTTTAAGAAGAAAGGAAATGCAATCAGCTTTCCATATTGATTTGTTTTCAATTATATAAATGGTATATGATAAAAAATAATTTTAAGCTTAGAAAAAGAGAAAACAAAAGCTCATATCTGATCTGCTACCTGAACACCTAATTATTATCATTTTGGTATATTTCTGCCACCTGAACACATAAATATTATCAGTGTAGTATATTTTCTGCAGGAAATTTGTGGGTGGGGTTCAGTTCACATGCTGTTATATTATATTACATTATGTATAGTATTCCACATATCCTCCATGTGACTACATAGAACTAAGCAACTTTAATCATTTTTTAATCAAAATAATTTATCATAAGTTACCTAATGCCCTTGCTATTGGTCATTTAGATTGCTTTCAAATTGGGAAAGGGGGAGCAATGAACATACTTATGTTTATGGTATTCCAAAAATATATCTTGAATTATTTCTGATGATAGATTCCTACAAGTAGAATTTCTAGGTCAACATGTATGAGTATATTTCATGACTCTTAAGACATGTTTTTAATTTGCTTCCAAAAGAGGGTACCAATTTCCACTTCCACTAGCGGTGTTCAATCGGGATGTTAATGGGACATTTTACATTGTAATTCACATACAGATAATAAAAGTCAAACAGGCGGATTCTTTAGGGGAGTGAATGAAAATGGAGAATAATTTTGGAAGATGAACCTTCAAGGTATATTTTTAAACTTCTCATTTTGCAGATGAGGTGCACAGAATGAAATGGCTGGTCAAGGTCATGGCAAGTAACATGCGCTAAGGCTGGTGGGAGTGGGGAAGGGGAGGGGAAGGGAAGTCCTGAAAGAGAACACTTAAGTGTAACTGCCGAAGAACTTAAAGACTAAAACCTTATCAAACAGAAGGTGATAGCATCACTGTGTCAAAAAGCAGTAAAGAAATTTAAAAAAAACTGGGAGCGGAAGGTAAACTCTGGGACTTGGAGAGGGCGTGGTGTCTGACTTTCTGATTTTCCTCCAATTCTCCTTCAGCTCTGAGAACTGGCTGTTACCCAGTTTTACAGATAGACTATTAGACAATTACAAGCCCACAGGCATTATAAGCGGCCTCGTTCTGCCCCAGGTAATAGTTACCGCAGTAAAAAAAAAAAACAAAAAAAGAAACAAAACTTTTTTATGGCTCTGATCACCTATAAATTATTACTAGCCTCAGGTTTGTGAACTATTTTTAAAAAGCTATTAATTTAATAGTCCAGCCAATCAAATATTTTCCTTTCATAAATTTTGTTACATGATGTCACCCAGCACAAGAATAAAAGAAAATTGGACCTGCAAAATCTAAGCGCAGTGTCGGCCTGAGGTATGGAGGGTCAGTTTCTCTCCTTCCACAAGAACCACCCGCTGGCTATTTTCAGACACTCATGCCACTCTGGGCAAGTCAAAGTAAACTATATTTTTGCCTTAAGGGGTCCAGAAACAGCAAGGTCAGTGCTCCCAGAAGTATAGGAAATGAAAGCAGACATGTACGTCTAGGACGAGTGTGAGTCCGGAGCAGTGGGGAGCTGCGTTACCTGCCATGTGGTTCTCCTTTCCTTCTCTTTCCACCCCTCCCCGCTTCCACTTCCACGGGCTCCCGACAGCACTCTGCTTCTGTGTTTGTGGCTCGTGGCTCATGTCACATTTTCTTTAACTTTTACAACTCTTGGCATTTCCTCTTTAAAGTGATATTTCTGTCTTGCTTAAATTATCACTGTGTTGTGTTGATCACACTCTGCTGGGTGCTGAGAAAACCTCAGATTAGGAAAGAAAAAAAAAAAAGTTGCTGGGTAATTGGGTGGGGAGAATGTCAGATTAAATTGTTCATTTCAACCACATGGGAAAGATCAACCAGTGAGCAAATACTAAGATGTCTTTCTCATAAAATGCTCATCTTGGTGACAAATGAGTTGGGGGAGCTGGTTTTGTAGAGAGCATAAAAGAAATCTCTGCTTTATTGTTCTTAATTGGTGTGTCTTGAATTACATGCATGTTTCTTTTTTGAGAGGTGAAACAAAGTGATAGTTTATTGAAGAGAAAGTACACTCCAAAGAGGTAGGAGCGGGCTCGAGCAAGGAGAGTGGCTCAGGAGCTGCAAGCATGTTTCTTAGAAAAATAATTAGCATAAACCTAACCTCCCATCGACCCTCAATTTCCTAGAGATATGGTAATTTAGAAAGTCAACTGGCTGTGGGAGAGGTAGCTCAGGATTCTGTATGCTCACCTCAGGGACTAGAGTGAAAGGATTTCTAGAAGGTAGTTCAGATGCATGACGGTGATGTCAGGACAAGTTTCCAGTGCTGGCAGCCATCTCCCATTCATTAGCTTGGAATTTCCCATCAGTAAATATATGGTATTACACACCCCATCCACTAAATAAATGTCCACTTCTCCTCCAGGCTTTTGCTACCCAAGTCACAAGAAAAGTTTCCAAGTGTTACCAGTTGTGCCAAGAGGGAAAATAACTCTCCAGAGTCCTTTGCTGCCTTCAGAAGGTCTACTGTTCCCTTTTTTCCTCAATATAAATAGTATGACAGAGTCAGTGATCATAAAATACAAAAGGAGTGTGTCCCATGTTCTTTCTCTCCCCACCACTCACTTGCATTTCCACCTTACTGCAAAGGTTTCTGATGCACAGCAAGAAGCCCCCAGCAGAATGCTGCCCCCCGGCTGATTGCCCAGAAGGCAGGGACTGGTTGGAGGCTCTGTGTACAGCAGATAGCATGTCTGTCAGGACTGTTCCCCAGGTCACACGCATTTTTAATCAAAGATGTCCTGTATGTACCTTACCTTCTTTTCCTCCTGAACTCACAATGTCCATAGAAAACACAAATGGCCAGGCTTGGTACAGAGCTTTCAAACTTGGTGAATGAAATGAAAAATGAACTGCTTGTCATTGATTATTTAAAAATTATTAGACTGTTCAAAAATACTTAAAAACTGGACTACTTAGATAACTTCAAAATAATGCATTGCCTTCCCAGGGAATATAAAAGTGAGCTTTTTGTAAATAAGATACATATCAGGTATTTCCCTCCTACCATGGTTCCCCTTCATACATTTTATTATAAGTAGAGTTCTAATCATTCCTTGAATTTCAGAATCATAAGGGAAAGGGAAGAAAGCTGGCTACTGAGAACTCTTCCATTGAGCAAGTTGAGGCTAAAGCGGTTATTTGCTGTTATTATGAAAAATCATTTGGGGCCCCTTGTTCTCTTTCAGGACTTCAGAAATCTAGAAACAGCAGCAAAACATTTTAGGTTTAATAAAAATGCTGTTATTTGCCTATTTTAATCAGCAAACAATGCAGGGGAAACTAAAATCAAAGCCAGCAATTTGCTCTTGGAAACTGCTGCTTTGTGTTGTATTTTGCTTCTGAAAGTTACAATGTCAGGGAATTGCTTTTAATACTCAGGTGTCTTTTCAGGAGACAGTTTGGTTAAAATGATGCTTTTAAAATCTAAAGTATCCACAGATTTTTTTCCTACTGAACATCTTAGGCTGCATGCGCTGCTAGAGTTAATGAAGAGAGGCATGTGTGGTAAACGATGACATTCCGATCGTGACAGTGCTTGATGCGAATTTCTAACACATTTTTATTCACAAGCTAAAGGTGTCATTTCTGAGAAACTGTTAATTTAATTATCACTCTGCATTCCCTTTTCCTTTTTTTTTTTTTTTTTGGTTGAATAATCAGTAGTAGCAAGTTGGCATAAAGTTATGAAAAATGTCCATATTCAGAGCATCTAGAAAATATGGCTCTCAACTCCATGTTGGACCACTACTTCCTTCAGAACAGTGCTATTAATACGAAATCATGACATTGTTTCATGGCTAACCTCAGTAGTTTTAATTAATTCAATTCTACCAGCTGTCACAAAAAGATAGAAAAATCTAATGACATGATCTTAGTTGTGGAAAATATCTAGTTTGAAATCTAAAAGCTTATACAATAAGTGTTCTTACTGTATATGTAACCAGTGGATGTGGGTTGGGCATGGCTCAATGTGAGAAGCTGAAAAAATATTAAAATAGACCTCTCCTGACTTGGGTCATGGGTGTGTAGTGAAAGAGATTTAGTGTTATCAAATATTTATTCAGGCTGTTCAAAAGCCTTAAGAACAGAGTAGGTACTGGGAATAAACATGGTGACTTGGTAATCTGGAAGACAAGCTTGCTTTGTTGTCTGCGTGGTCCATTTAGCAGTGATTTGGGGGCACCTTGTGCAAAGCATGCCTAAGCAAGGAGTCGCATTCTAGTGCCTACAGATGGGTAGTTTAAATGAAATGAAGAGCATGTACCTCATTTAATGGAGACTCGGCCTTTGCTAACTGTGTCTGTTAAAGGATGCAAGTCTTGAGATGTCAGATCTTCCAGTTTTTCAAGGGAAGTCAAAGGCTGGCATGTTATGTAAAATTTCTCAATGTTTGCAATTCATTTTAAGATATTCATTCATTGTGTGGGCCAAACTAAGTAAACTATGTTTAGTTGTGTGCAGTCTCTGGCCTAGGCAGTGTGGGACATGCCTCTGCCCTAAGCAGAGAGACAGAGCATCAGTACTTGTTATATATGCTAGAAGATGATCGTGCCTAGAGAGCATACAAGTGACAAAGACTTGCAGTGGGTACTATTACGAATAGCCCACAGGAGTGGAGGCATTGATCTAGGCCCTGAAGGTGGGATTTAGAGGTGGGTCAGTGAGAGACGTGCATCCTGCCCAGGGCGGGAAGACGGGTTAGTTTGAAAGTTGAAATATAGCTCAGTGTGCTTCCAACCTTGGAAGGAATCAGCATGATCCCCGCTACCCACACAAAAGCTCCTCAGAAGAGTTGTGTAGTATAGGTTAAAAGACAGTACGAAAATTCGAAAAATGATAAAAGAAAAGCAGCTTGAAACACTGCTGATCCTTAAACACCCTAGCAGAGCTGTCATGGTCCCAAAGGGAGTCAACCATTTTCATCGGGGGAGTTACTGGCTGAAAATAAAAGCCTCACACACCTTAAAGGGTAATCTTTTCAATCAAATATGTAGAGCCCTTTTCCATCTTAAAGGTGTGCTCATTTAGGTCCCAACACATTGAGGGAGCCAGATGTCCTTTTCAATAAGCCTCAGCTTGGTGGCCTTCCTCTCTGAGCACATTGCTCTACGTGCTATTTTAGGACCTCCGGATTCAGTCCTCTCTAGAACTTCAGTGGTGTATTTGCAAAGCCAGGTAAATCTTCATGATACAGAGCATGTAATTTGACTTTTCATTTCCTTTTAAGAGGAAATATGACTGCCTTCAGGGAGGGAGCCTCCATAAGCTCGCTACAGTGAGATGGCAGCAGCCACTGTACTGGTTGCCACAGGTGTCACCATCGCTCTCTCCCTTTCTGAAGCCTCATAAGGCTGCCTTATAAGGTAGGTCATGCCCTCCAGGGAGATGAGGTTGTGCCCAGGCCGCTAAGACATTAGTTTTGTATCAGCTTCTTTTCTTCTAGGTGTGCAATGAAAAAGATATGTATGTTGAGGCGGGGGAGACAACTGTATCCAAACTATATTTAACTTTTAAAAAATAAGTTGAAAAAAGACAACTGTAGCAGTAGATTATTCATTCATATGATTATATATTAGAAAATTAGGAGTTCCCTGGTGGTGTAGTGGCTAAGGCTTCGGCACTGTCAGCACTGTGGCCTGGGTTCAATTCCCAGCCAGGGAAATACCCACATAAAAAGAAAAAAAAGAAAATTACACTCCAAGAGTTTTAATAACTGTATTCAAAATTAGTAAACATGGATATGAACCATAGATGTTTTCCATAGTTAATGCGACATAAATGCAATCGAAGCACGTAGCGTGTTTATCACAGTGCCTGGTGTGTAGTAAGCGCTCAGTAATGTTAGCTCTTCTCCCATTTGACACTTTCTCCCCATCAGAGTTGATTTTAGTGTTGATTTTTTAATCACGTATTTCTTTTTTATTCTCTTTTAAAGACAAATTTGAAGAAGCTGAGGAATTTTATCATGCTTCAGTAAAGAACTGTCTAGTAAGCTCAGGTTTAAACATGAACCTCAGGGGTTTCTTAGCCAAGCCTGGTAAGTGAGATTAAGGGGGACCTGTTCTGTTGAGATTAAATAATGCTGATCAGGTCTACTCATCAAGAAAATGACAAGTGACCCAAATGATGCCTCAGAAATAAAACTCACTAGGCTTGGCAGGAAGGTCACACTGTTGACAGTCACATTGTCCCTTGGGGCTATGACTTCTCTAAATCTTCAAGTCCATCTCACTAAAATGCACCCAGATGTTGTAGTCATAACTAAGCCAAACGCTGCAGGATGTGGGAAGTGGTCTTGCTGATTTAGGAAGGAGTGGTTTCTGTTACCATCATTTATACAAGTGTTTAAGTCCACAATCGTGCAATGCACCTCAACAGTGTTGCAGGACCTGCATTTAAATCTAATCGCAGTACATGGTCGACACCAGTTTTCCATAGATGATGCAAACCTTTAGGACTTTTTCTCTTTCCATATTTAAAATACCTTATAGAAGCAAGATGATAATTGATACGGTGTTATTGTATGGCAGGTGCTACATAAAATAGACTTGCTGCAATCTTATTTACTGTAAAACCTATTGAGCAGGAGTCTACTTTTGTATGATCTGTGCAGAGCTCCATGTATTTTTGGTACACAATACTTATAAATAATGAAAAGGAAGATCTTAAGTTTAATGCCAGAATATGATTTTATATTCTCATTGACTAACAGACTGAATACCTGCAGTAAAATTCAGTTTTAATTTTTTTTTCAATATGACAAATTAAAAAAACTTTTTATTTTCTGCTACATTTGAAGCATTTTCTGTTTTCCAGAAGGTAAATTATATGATGAATTAATTTAAAACTGAGCTGCCCAAGAAATCTGCTTTTATTCTTACATATAAATTTGCTAGATATTCTTACTTATGCATCTATAAGTAACATAATATGAATTAGGAGTTACATGCATTAAAAAATTAAAAACCAGAAGAGAACTCAAGAGAATAAACTAATTTTCTTCCTTCTACTTCAACAACAATCAAACTCCCAAGTCAACCCACTATCTGCTCTATTTATCTTGCTAACAATATACTTTCTCTTTGCCTTTATGTTTTATATTTATGAAATTCCCTTGATTTCTCCCCTGCCACCTGCTACATACACATTTGTCTGTGGAGTGTCTCTTGTCCCCTTACAGTTAAATTTGCATTCTAAGGCAGTGTACCTGAAAAAACTACTGTGCAAAGGATAATCATTTCATTAGGGAAAAGGTATACCAAGTTCAGTTCTCCAAGTTCAGAAATCTCTCTCGTAAAGTTATCTAGACTAGAGAAATCAGATTCTACTTCTCTCTCTGAACTTCTCTTGCCCTGGGATCTTTGTCAAGGAATTAAACCTCTTTGTGCTTTAGTTTCTGTTAGTTTTATTTCATCATGCAAAGGGGTTTTAGGTAGCTATGTGATTTAAAACTAACTTTGTCTGTTAGTTTTATTTCATAATGCAAAGGGGTTTTAGGTAGCTATGTGATTTAAAAAAAAAATACTTGCAGTGTCATATGCAATCAAGCACACAAGTAACTTAATCCATATACTGCACTAGACAAATGCAAAGTAACATTGTTATAAATATATGGTTAAAGATCCTGTTAAAGCAAATGCCACTAAACTACAATTTTAGCTTTAAAATGTTCAAACTGTAATTGACACATACTGATTTAAATCAATATCTCCAAATGCTATGTTCTAGTGCAGTAATTAAGAAGGTCCCTTAGATGTTGTTGCACAATGATTTTTGTCTTAATAGATGCAGATATTTGAATAAGTGAGTAACTGATACTCTCAAAATGTCATATTGGCTAGGATGTTGACCCACAAATTTTTTTTTTTTTTTTTGTATGTGGGTATCTCCCTGACCGGGAATCGAACCCAGGCCGCAGCGCTGACAGCACCAACACCGAAGCCTTAAGCTGCTGCACCATCAAGGAACTCTAAAAATATTTACTAAAACACCTCAGAAAACAAAAGAAATGTTTAATTTTATTAATTATGTTATTATATACATAGTTTTATTATGCACAAAAACTGTTATTGTTTTTATATTGTTGCTTTGTCACTATTTTCTTTGAGGATAGAAGTAAATAGTAAAATGATCTAAAGTTAAGAAGTGGCAAGGAGACAAATTTAAAGAGTGAGCTAATTTACAAACTGAGTAATTAATTGTTGGTATGACTCTGTAATAATAAGGAATGACAATGTGTCAGAAAAAAAAGATTAAAAAACTCAAGTGTTTTGTAAATAAGGACTGTTCTGCTCTTACCAATTTCTAAGAGGTTAGAAGAGATTCAACGAAAGCAGTGGCTCATTACCAACAGTCCAGCAAACCTAGCCCAAATCTTCATGGCCAAGGTCAACCTGAGACAGAACATTGTGGCTGAAAAACGGTACAAATGGTGAACTTCCTTCCTTCTCTTAGCAAGTTGTTCGGGGACTTCAGCATTGCCCATCCACTTCTTAGTTAAAAATTAATTGGAGGAGGTGTGCTCTTAGGACAGTAGCTAATTTCATCTATTTGGATGTCACTGGGTTTAACTCAAGGATAATAATGTGCAAAATATTATAAATTATATTTTAACTATTGACTGGTTAGAACATGGTGTTAATGAAGCCAATGCTGGTGTAAATTCTTGCATGGCAATTGGCAACTTTAACAAGGGCAGTAGATGAAAGATAATATAGAGCTCAGACTACTTCCCTTTTTGGGGAGACAACCCTTGGGCTCTGGTCCCATGTTGATAGTGCAGGACAGGCAGACCCTGTTACTATACACAAAGGGAAACAGCATGACTTTTTTAAAAACCTTTTTCTTGACATAATCTCAAAGAACATGTTGGCACAATATTCAATCCCTGGACAGTCCTCCTTAATTCTAAATTTAGACCTTTTCAAAATGCAGCTTATAAAAAAAACTCATAAAATAAAATGGGATTTTGGGCTAATCAGTTAGTACTTTTGTACCTTAGTTTATTCACCAACTTATGTGAACTAAAGTCCTTTAGAATTTGGTTAGCTAATTTTTCTCATAGTTCTACTCAAATGTCAAGACTACAGATTTACTTTAAATATTATATTTCTATTTCTCATATTTAATTTTTGTTTTGTTTTGTTTCTGACTTTTTACTGGTAAATAATCTTGCTTTCCCCCACTCCACCCCCCCCCACCCCCCATTTTTCTTCAAGAGAAAAACTATTCTTGATGAATCTTCTAGTCAAAAGGGCTAATAACTGTTTAGGCTCTATCTAATAAAAGCAAAGATTCACTATCTTTAGCCCATTTTTCTCCACTCTGACTCAGTCCTCCTCGACGCTTGGCCCTTCCCCTCTCCTTTCTGCCAGCGCCTCTCCCCTCTGCCATTACAGGGCAGGAGACTTCTGCTCAGGGCACCCTCAACCTGCATGCCTTTGCATAGGGAAAAAGACACAGGGGAGAATTGGCACTTTCCCTGGTTTAGACTCTTGTTCATACTATTGAAGTATATGTTTAGAGACTTAACTGTTTCTCTCATCGTGGCTTGTCATCTTAGTCGGCTACTCCAATACCTCCCAGCTCAGCTGAGTTCCTGAGAATTAAACAAACAGATGGAGCAGAGCATTCTGGGAAGATGGTGGACTGGGAAGCATCAGGAAGTAACCTCCCCACCTAGACAACAACTGCACCGGCAGAACCTCTTGTGGGACAATGCCGGTGCCCCTAGAAAAGAAAAACGTGATGGAGGCTTGCTTTCACATCAGCAAGAGCACAGCCCATGAAGTTTCCCTCTCACTCCAAATTCAGGGTGGCACATTATGGGACACATGGTGACAACTCTGGTGCTGAGAGATTTGCGTTTCTGTGGCAGAAGATGTACCGGGCAACTAGGGGGAGGAAAGTGGGTGAGGAACCTACTGTTTTGTCCGTTTATTCTTTATTTTACTTCAGGTTTCACTTATACCTTTCTCTACAATTTGCATCTAATTCCATTTTCCAGCCCTCAATTTCTAAAAATGCACAAACTTCCATGCTTCGAAGGCAGAGCGCTTATTCCTGAAGGGGGCGATGTTTCCTCCTGGGCTAATCCTCCGGGGGGTAAGCCAACTGGGCAATGCTACCGGGAGGTGGCTAATCCGCTCCTCCAGAACCCTACCGTACTTGGGACATACTGTATTAAAATATAACGTTCTGTATCTGAAACTCAAGTTTAATAGGATGTTCTGCTTTTCACTTACTCGTTCGTCCGTCGTAAATCTGGCAGGCCTCCTCCAGGCCTCTCCCGTGCCCTGCAATCGCCGGGGGCCACAGTCACGTCAGCGCGTGTTACATTCCTGCTGGGAATCTGGCTCTAGGCATGAGATGAAAGAAGTCAGTTACACCCCCGGTTCTTGAAGGCTGGGTCCCTGGAGGACTTGCACAGTGTCTTGTGCAGGGTGAGCACTCCAGAAACCCCAGTAGGTGCTTGGCAGTGACGGTTGCTGTGGGGCTTTCCGTAAGACTACGACCGCCCGGTGTGCAGGGAGCAACAGTTGCAGATCACAGTACTTTCAGATTGTCTTTAGGGAGTTGAATGGTGCTGGTGATTGTTTTTATTGAAAAAAAAAAAGGATAGTCTGCAGAGAAATAAGAATTCCACGTGAGAGAAATAAATTTGATTGAACTAGAGAACCATAACAATTTGGTGTGTGTCCTACGGCAATTTAATGGCTTAGACGCTACAGATGCTGGCCCATCATTCTCTCTCTCTTTCTCTCTCTTTTCTTTCTTTCTTTCTTTCTTTCTTTCTTTCTTTCTTTCTTTCTTTCTTTCTTTCTTTTCTTTCTTTTCTTTCTTTCTTTTTTTCGTATTTGGGTGAAATCAGCCACTTCTTTGTAGACAGTATCTAAATGAAAGGATTTGGAGTTAAGGAGGAAAGTGCTGATCAATCAGGCATGAGGTCTGCATTAGCCGTGGAGGAGAAGCCACCAGCTGAATTGTGTTTCAGGCCCAGCAATGATGGTAGCATACTCCTACTCACTGGTCTTTTTGAAAGTGTATTCAACTCCCGTACATTTAAGCAGAGTTTATGGAGCACTCAGCACTGTGGGAGATGATGGGGCGAACACAGACTCGTTAGAGTCTGCCCTTAGGAAGGCTCTGGAGCACCAGAATTCACACACCCCTGGTATTCAAGGGCATCATCACTCCAGTAGTCACCCCTGGCATGACCACCATCACTGACTGTTCTCTTCCAGATTGACCCATCAGTGTACAAACACACTGCTATTTCCCCCACCCTAAATTTAAAACAAAACTTTCTTTTATTTATTTATTTATTTATTTTGCTTTTTGGTATGTGGGTAGCTCCCTGACTGGGAATCAAACCCAGGCCGCAGCACTGACAGCACCAGGGCCAAAGCCTTAAGCCACTAAACCATCAGGGAACTCCCAAAAAACAAAACTTTCTTTGGACCCCACATCCCCTGCCAGCTACTGCTCTTTTTCTTTCCACCAAAGCTCCTAAAAAGATTTTTCTGAACTGCCTCCAACTCCCCATCTTCCAGTCTCTCTTATACCCTCTCTAATCAGACTTTCCATCTATCCATCTCCAGTCCCTTGCTACTTAATGTTCTTGTAAATTCAACGCCCATGTGCAGTCTACAGTGTAAATAGATTTATCAGCAGTTACTTGAATCGGTTTATCACTACCCTTCCTGAAGCACTTTACTAACTTCCAAGCCCACATGTTCTCTCGCCTTCCATTCTTATTCCTCAGGTTCTGGCCACAATAACACTGCACAACAAAGAATCCCCCAAATCTCAGTGGCTTGCAAGAACCATCATTCCATTTCTCACTCACACATCTGAAGATGGGTTGGGCTCAGCTGGGCCAGGCTGGACTCCAGGCTTCTGGTTTTGCTCTATGGACCATTTTTTTTTTTTTTTTTTGGAAGGGGAGGTTGGGTGGGGAGGCTCTTTTCTTACTCAGTATAACATTTTGTAATTTATCCACATTGTCTCATGTATGAGTAATTCCGAATTGATCATATATATATGATTAGCTCTGCCTATTAAAAGGATCTAAAAATAATGACAACCTAGTAGCTACCAATGAGTACAAATTGTGCCCAGATCTTGATTTCTCAATATCATTCCCACTAAAAGGAACCTAAGCTCCTTGGCCCAATGGCTGATTTCAAGATTGGTCCAGGGAAATTTGAAAGAATCTTGAATATTGTATACCAGAAAGCAAGCAAGTGCTTAAAGACTGATGGAGACATGTTAAAAGAAGACAGGAGCCACTTTAAAAAGTGTTCTCACATATGGTTATCAGATATGTACCATATCAGGGTGATCACTTTATAAGTTATATAAATGTCTAACCACTATGTTGTACACCTGAAACTAATATAACATTGTATACATTGTCAGCTATAATTGAAAAAATTTTTTTTAATTTTAAGTGTTCTCACTTGCCCGGTTAATTCATTGAATTTCTTTTTTTCTTTTCCTTTTTTTTTTTTTTTAATGTGGGTAGTTCCCTGGCTGGGAATTGAACCCAGGCTGTAGCATTGACAGCACCAAAGCCTTAAGCCACCAGGGAACTCCCTGAATTTCTTTTAAAAATATAGAATCATGAAAAATGGGACAAAGTCACAGTAAGATCTTGGTGAAAAAGCATAGGAAACATACATCACTTGCATAGTATTCTTGCCAAGAACATTTAATCTCAACTCTAAGTATGAGGAAACAATCAGAAAATCCAAATTATGAGACATTATTAACAGAGTTGACCTGAATTTGCCAAAATGTCAATCTCATAAAAGACTTCTGTTTTAATTGAGAGAATGTTCTAGATCAGCAATTCTCAAAGTGTGGTCTGTAGATCATTGGGGTCTGTGAGATTAGACAGTCCTAAAGGTCAAAAGTATTTTTATAATATTAACCAATTATTTGCCTGCATCACTGTGTTGAGAGTTGCAGAGATGGTATAAAAGGAGTGGTGGCTAAAACTTCTGGCACCTTATCATGAATCAAAGACATGAGAGCAAATTGTACTAGTAGTCATATTCTTCACCACCAGCACTTAAAATTAATTTTTAAGCCAGTTTCTCCTTACAATGTCCTTGAAGAAGCCCAAATTGTTCATTTTGTGAAATTTCAACTCCCGAGTACACTTTTTAATATTCTGTGTGACGAAATAGGAAAGACACACATAGCCCTTCTGCAAACTGAAGACAATGGCTGTCTCAGGGGAACGCCCTGTGCACCTGTCTAAACTGCAAGCTGAACGAGAAATCTTTTTCACAGAGCATGATTGTTACATGACTGAACTACTGACCAACTCATGGTGTTTCAGACTTGGCTATTTGGCGGAAGGTTTCTCCAAAAATAAACAGTGAGCCTGTCAATTCAAGAAAATCACTGACAGTATTTGTTGCCATTGATAACATTCTAACTCTCAAGCCCAAATTAGAATTTTGGAAAAATTGTATCACTTGTATTCATCATCAGCTTTTCAATGCTCAATGACTTTTTGGGTAAGATTCGTGGTGACATCAATGTGTGTGATTTTTTTTATGCAGTAATGAAATGTGCTAACAATGGGAATATCTGCGTAACTCAGTGAATCGGTATTTTCTAAATGTCCAATATACAATGTTACAAAACCATCCCTGGGTAACCTTCGTTCACAGCACAAGATAGATCAGTGGATTTTAATGTGACAAAGTATGAAAAGTTTATTGATACGGTTTTAGATTTCACATTGCAGCTAACTTTTCAGAACTATCCCTTGTCCAGTGTCAGTTAATATCAAAGGAAACAAACTAGCATTTATTATATACTCACTACCTGCCAGGTACTGTGCAAGGTAGCTTACTTATCGTGCTGTAACAACTTAAATTTTCAACAAGCTTTGGACAGGATTTGACCTCAAAGGCAACTGGAAAAAACAGTCACAATTGCATTTGTTGGGGGAGGGGAGTTTTGTGGATTGGGAAATGATTTAGAGGCAAAGCAAAGAAAGGGAATTCTAAATGTGTATAACAAGATGTGAAGTTTCCACTGAAGCACCAAGATACAGTGAATACCAAACAAAAAACAGTCATTGTGCTGTAACTGTCACCCTCATAGGGAGGGATGAACGCTCTTCCCTCAGCTCAAGCCTAGGGTGGAAGCTTCAGAAGGACCACGTGGAGAACATGATCTGGGTTCCTTTCAGTAACAGAAGGCACGAGGGGCACTGCCTGACTCAAAAGGTGGACAGTGAAAGTGACCTGCACAGAGAAATAGAGGGCTCCATCAGGGGCAACCTGGTGCCTCAGAATCTTCCAGGGCAAGATAAGCATAAGGGAGAGGGGTGACTCTCTTCTACTGCCAAGGTTTTTGGCCACAAGTTGACCAGACATTGGATGTGCTACCCCCACGAAAGGGTAGAGCCTTGGGTGAGGCCGCACCCTTTGGTCAATGGCAATTCCGAGAGGGGCTCAGCTGGGAGGCACCATGAGCCAAGTCTCCCAGCAGGTGGAGAAATGATGGCCCAGCTGGGTGGCAGTGGCAGCGCCCATTACACTGCCTGTCTAGGTACCAATCTTAGTTCAAGCTGTGAGACCTCCGTTAGTCTCTTAATCTCTCCGTGCCTCCGTTTCCTCATCTCTAAAGTGAGAATAATAATAAATTTACTTTGCAGAGCAGCTGTGAGGATTAAATGAGTTAATAAAACTGCTAAAAAATGCCCGCCATGTTGTCAGCACTTCATAAGAATAAGCTGTTTTTAGGAAAGGCAGAAAACCCACACCCCAGATCTGCTGATTTCCAGTCTCATGCCATTTCTTCAAACCATTCAGCCTCCACTCTTACTCTGTTTCCAGTCTGTGTACATAAGCAGTGTGTGCTACGCTGCATTACCCACAACTGTTTTGCTCTTTACAAAAGTACGTATTAATTTAATACTATTACCAAAGCAATGATACTGAACAAAGAACCTGGAAATTTCAGGGGCTTGCAGCAATATGTTGCTCCCTCACACACATGTAGACTCGGCTTAGCTGGGCCTGCCTCCCGGCTGCAGGCTGGGTCCAGGCCTGCTCCACACGTCTCATGTTTCTTAGATGTTCTTCTCATGGTGAAAGGCAGGACCTCCAGAGAGCAAACCCAAAAGCACAAGCACATTTCATTTTGAGCCTTTGCTCACATCGGTTAATAGCCCACTGGCTAAAGCAATGAAGGGGGCAGAGTCCAAAGTCACATGCAGCAGGGTGAGGACAGTATACATAGCACCGATGGAGACTGGGGGGAAAGTGGAAATTTGCTAAACAATAATCACCTGTACATCCTGATGAACAAGTATCCTGTATTAGAAGATACCTGTAATCAGAAAAAAAAAAAAGCCATGGCTGACTGTTGCTGCTATCTCTGGATATATCCCTTCTAGCCTCTCTCTAACGCAGCCTCCTTCTTTGTAAAACACAATTATCATGCCTCCTATTTAATTCACGGAAATGAGATAGTATCACTCTAATCCACATATCCTGCTTTTTTGTGGAATGCTGCACTACCTCTTTTTATAATAAATTGGTGTTTTCTGTCATCTAACATGCTTCTGATTCTTTACCGAGAGTGCCCCTGGGCACTGACCCCCAGGACTATCACAACACTGGGAGAGCGCGGAGTTCTGTCCTGGAGTAGGCAGCGGCTGGGATCTAGTGCACTACAGAGAACTTAAGAACTGAGTCTTCATCGCGTGGGGTTCTGCTTATCCTGACAGTGCTGCGTATACAAGGGCCGTCCAGAATGTATACAGCCATGTAATATGGAAAACAGAGGCATTTGTGGCTGGAATCTTTCCAGACAGCCCTCCTATAGTGAGCCCTCCACAATTTCTATTTGAATTTCCTGAATTCCCTATGTCTTACAGAAGATGGATTGAACAGAGGGATGCTAACCAAACACTGCTAAGACCTGAAACACAACCTGACAGAGAGGCAGGAAGGTAGACGTGAGCAGGAGGGGAGGGGATGTCCCGGTCCCTTATCAGCTGCCTCTAAATTTAAGAGATAAAGAGAAGGAATGCGGGAAGGGGAATTTGCCTTGAAGGAAGACCATTAACAGTTGCCCTGAATCTAGGAGTAAACCCTGACCCATTCTCATCTATTCTCAAATTAAAAGGGGTATTCTCAAATTAAAAGGGGAAAAAGCCCCACCTGTTCGACCCTGGGCCCTGCTTCCCAAAGTCATATTATTAAGTGGCTTTGGCCCTTTTCAGAAGGATCATGCAGAAAAGAAGCGGGGAGGAGCTTACACGCAGAGATGCAAAAACACCCAAACAGTGGAAGTGTGGGTGCTTACCGCTCTAGGGTCTGCCCACTACACTGCTCCGAGTGTACCTTTTACCTTTTAACTTTTCTATGATAAACTTTTTAACTTTTCTATATTTTCACAAACTGTCTCTTGACTGAATTGTTTCCTTGAAGAGACAAAAAACCAAGTGAGAATTGCCGTTTCACAGTAATAAAACTAGCCAGTGGCCTTTGCTAAAAATCTGATGCAAGGCCTCATTGCCTATCTTAGCTACTAAATAGCTAGCTCAGCATTTTCCTCCTTAATTCCAAAACCTTCTATATGGACACTACCTATGAAGAAGCAAAAAACTTCTTCAAAATGGAACAAAAGAATGTTGATTCAGCAAACCGCAGCTTCTGTTCCAAAAATAAATTATATTTCTAATCCAATAAATTATAGTGAGGTAGATGCCAAACTTTTGTGGTTTCTTAGTTTAATGAAATTAGTTCACCCAAAGATGAAACTGTCTTTTCTCTGTTTGCCAGAAACAAGGCGGAAGGTCTTTATTCCAGTAAAAACTTGATTGCTACATGCATCATCCAGTTCCTTAAAATCATTCTGAAATCATTTTGATTTTAGGAATTCTTTGTTGTACCTCTGCCAGATCGATCTTGCAAAAGTGCTACAGGGCTTCTAGAAAAAAAAAAAAATACAGAAGAAAATCTTAGTGATTATATCAGTTTGCTAAGGCTGTTGTGACAAAGTGCACACTGAATGACTTAAACAACAGAAATTTATTGTCTCGCAGTTCTAGAGGTTAAATGTCAAGGTGTAGGCAGGATTAGTTCCTTGCAAGGGCTCTGAGGAAGAAACCGCTCAAGGCCTCTCTCTTCTTGGGCTTTGCCGGAATGTTTAGCACCCCTTGGTTTGTAGATGCATCACCCCAGTCTCAGGTTTACAGGCAAAGGGCATTTTCCCTGTGTGTGTCTATCCCCCAATTTTTTCCCTCTTTTTATAAGGATACCAGTCATATTGAATTAAAACCCACATTAATAACCTCATTTTTACTTGTTTATCTGGGTAAAGACCAGTCTCTAAATAAGATTACATTCTACAGTACTTGGAGTTAAGATTTCAACATATTAATTTGGGAGAGGGAATACAATTCAAGCTGTTAATAGTGAATTTGGTTGAGGCAAAGATTTCTCACAAACTATAAAAAGTATAAACTTAGAAGAAAATTGATACATTGAATGTCATCAAAATTAAATACTTCTGCTCTTTAAAAACACTACTAAGAAAATGTAAAAACAGGTGAACCATAGACTGAGTGAAAATATTTGCAAAACACGCATCTGAACAAGCAAGCACTTGTGTCTAGAACAAGCTTGTCCAACCTGTAGCCCTCAGGCTGCATGTGGCCCAGGACAGCTTTTAATGCAGCCCAACACGAATTCATAAACTTTCCTAAAACATTACAAAAAATTATTCACAGACTTTTTTTTTAGCTCATCAGCTCTCATTAGTGTTAGTGTATTTCAAGTGTGGCCTAAGACAATTATTCTTCCTCCAATGTAGCCCAGGGAAGCCAAAATGTTGGACACCCCTGGTCTAGAATATATAAAGAACTCTTACTCACTCATAATAATAAGACTAATAACAAAAACACAACTCATAATAAAAATATAACCCAATAAAAGTGGGCTCAAGCTTTGGATAGACACAGGACCAAAGAAGATACATAAATGGCCAATAAGCATGTAAAAGATGCTCAGTCATTAATGATCAGATATCTCTGCATACCAATCCACAAGATATCTCTGCATACCAATACAATCACTAAAATCAAAATACCAAGTTTCGGCAAAGATGTGAAGCAACTGAAACCCTCATACAGTCACTTTGGAAACCCATAGGATGTTTCCTATAAAAGTGATTATACACCTACCATACAACACATCAATTTAAATCCTAACTATTTACACAAGAAAAACAAAATCCTATATTCACATAAAAGCCTCTACATGATTTTTTCTAACAGCTTTAGTCATGATAGCCAAAATCTGTAAGCAAACCAAATGCCCATCTATTGGAAAATGGACAAACAACTTGTGATATACGAGGGCTGTCCAGAAAGTATCCAGCTATGTAATATGAAAAATAGAGGCATTTATTGCTGGATTTTTCTGGACTGCCCTCATATATTGTATGTACAATGGCATAGTACTCAGCAATAAAAAAAATGAACTAGTAATACATGTATGAAAGGCTATAATCCTATATTTCCATTTTACATGGCATTATAGAAAAGGCACTGCTATAGGGAGAGAAAAACAACCAGTGATTGACAGGAACTGGAGGTTGTGGAAGGGAATTGACTGAAAAAGAACACAGTGGAACTTTGAGGGGTAATGAACATTTCTGTATCTTGATTGTGATGATGGTTAGATGAGTATCCATTTGTCAAACACTCATTGAACCACACACTCTAAAGAGTGAATGTATTTTATGTAAATTATGCCTGAATATTTTTGAAGTGCTACCATATCTTTCACTCTCTCAAGCACCTACATGGATTTCTGGAGAAACCCTCCTCTCAACCTCCCTGCAAAGTCTTCAAACACTGGGTAAGGTAGCTTACTCCTGTCAGCTCATCCCTAGAGCGGGCTTCAGGGTAGGAAGGTACTCTGTACTTGCTGATTTCATCTAATCATTCTGTGGAATAGTATAAAAGTGACAGACCCACGGGTAAGTGTTTCCAGCCCTACTTCCTGCAAAACAAATCAGGTTCTGGTTCTCCCCACTGCTTAGTTCCAACCCTTCTGTTCCTTCTGAGCGGAATTAAGCAAGACTGGTGTTCTTGGGAGGTAGAATTAGGAGAAAGAGCTGAGGATGGGAGACCTGTTCATAGGACAATAGGAGTGAGAGTCAAAGAGTTTCACTGCCCAGAGGATCTCATGATCTGAAGATATGGAGGGCCCAGGGCAGAGCTGGGAGAGTTGGGTTAGGGGTGCATTAGAGGGAACACTGGGGTGGGTCAGGAAAGAGGAGGAAGGAGACCTCTATTGGGGGACAGTGACAAGCCCAGGAGTTGCAGGGTGCCAGGGATTTCGAGGAAAGGGGGATTTTAGAAAGAACTGCCTTAGAGTCCTGCATTTGATTTGCATGTGATTTGAATTCCTATGCGTACTGTTCTTTGTGGCTCCACTTCTGAATGAACCTCGAGGGTCATGATTTCAATATGATCCCACATGCAACAAGCATTTATTAAACATCTTCTAGGGACCCACATCTTACTGGGCAGCCCAGGGGAGGCAAAATATATAAAAGGCAATAATGAAGACATTTGATTAGCTGAGAGATGAAAATAAGAACACTGTGTAGCCTTTCACAACTTCCAAAAATCTTAGTCTGTGTGATATGTTACTGTTTTGTTGAATCCTTGTAAGAACTCTATTGGGTAAATAGGCCAGGCCATATTTGTATTATCTAAACTAAAGGACCTGCCAGTGGCTGATACTCAGCCCAGTGGCGAGAATCTGAGCCCAAGGACTTGAGAGCTTGTTGTCTTTGCTCTTCTTGCAGCTTCTTTCTTGCTCTCTCTGGTCTGGGAAGAGACATTGGAGGCAGACAGAGACCCGGGAGCAGAAGCCCCATTTCTGGGGTGTAAAGTGGCTTTTCAGGATTGCAAGAGCCATGCCTGGTTACCATCAGTGACCAGGGTCTCTCACATGGGTTCAGAGGCATGTTAGGTCTAATAGGTCCTCATCTTCCTCTTGGCTGTTCAGTCAGTCTTGGCTACACAGCAGGTCTCATGGAATACATATTTCAGCAAACACTGGGATATAACTTCTATTTCTGCCTATCTCCTGGAATCCATGTTTATTATTTTAAAAGCATCAAATTGGGCAATCTATCTCCATCTGCTATGAAGTTTCCTACAGAGTCAAGGCACCTGGCCTCCATCATTGTTTTTAAAAGAGAGATGCAGGTGTGGCAGGCAGTGATGGATGGGGAGGGGCTGTGACATTAAGGCAAAGGACACAAGTAACCTGCTGTTGTGTCCCTGAAATAATAAATATTTAGGCCATGTTTTTTGGTTTGGGGTTTGTTGTTGTTGCTGGTGGTGGTAGTGGTGGTGGTTTAGCTACCTCATGTGCATTATTGTTTTAAAGCCTTTCAGGAGTCACGGGACCTCAGAGCACTTATTTTTAATTCTCCCTGCCCACACACTATTACTCCACTACATCCTCTCAGCTTGGCCACTTGGAGTGTGTTGATCCAGAATTTAGCCAGTAAGGGATGAGAAACATTCATGCTATCATTTTTTAAATGACTCCGAACCCCATTCAAAAACAGCACTCATATGAAGGTATCACTTATCATTAAGGGATTATAAAGGTCCCTGCAATTATCATTTTTTAAAATGAATACAAATTTATCAGTGGGCTATATTATTTACCATATTCTAAAGTTTCATGACAAATCATGAAACAAACCGGTCTGCAATTCAAGGTTTGTTTTCAAAATAAAAAATACATGATTTTTAAAATAGAAATATATTTCTAATATAGTACAGACAAATGAAGAGTCATGCCTGTTGTAGTCAGAGTAACTTAACATCATTTAGTTCTATAACACTGCCATGAAGAAGGATTAGCAGCTCAACAGCTGCACTGGAAGTACAGCCATTGCTGGTGTTGGAATTCAAGGATCTACAAAGTCCATTATATTCAACTAAATCAAAGCATATACAGAGCAGTTTTTGCATCAACATAGGATTAAGAAAGAATTCTTAACATTGCCTCGCTTAAATCATAGATCTTAATCCCTATAATGAAGTCAACCATTGCAATGTTTGCAAAAGAACAAGGAGATCATAGGTCTGACCTTTTTACCGAAGAGGAGAGAATCCATCTGGAGAGATCACATTACAGCAGCAGCCCTCGCTGTCACTCTCATACCTCATCTCAGCATTCTGCGGTAGGCCTTCCCATCTTGTCTGGGCTGAGTTTATTAGGGGTTGTTAGGACTAGACTTAGGGGCCAAAAATTAGTAGGCAGCCATCTACACTGGTTTGGCGGATTATGGAAAGGATCCCTTTCTACTAATATATCTTCTCTGCCTTTTATTAGGGTATCTGAGATCCAGGTCTTTTTTTTTTTTTTTTAATTTTTTTATTTTTTGCTTTTTGGTATGTGGGTAGCTCCCTGGCCGGGAATCGAACCCAGGCCGCAGTGCTGACAGTGCCAGCGCCAAAGCCTTAAGCCACTACACCATCAGGGAGATCCAGGTCTTGAAGGTAATTTTGACTTCCTGACATTTTTGTTGCTAAAGAGGCTGGTTGGCTCTTTCTCTGAAGCACGAGACTTGCAGAACTGACCCTGTCATCTGATAGGTGGTGACACATAACAATACTAGTAATGCAATGAGTTTGCAATGGATAACTGACACATGAGGGTCATAATTCAGTCATTTATGCCTTTTCTGTTAAAATGAATACTAGATAAATACACAGTATAACAAATAGCAAGATTTAAAAGAATTACATGATACCTCTTTAACAGAGTTTATCGATTGAAACCTGACTTACAAACTTAAAATGAAATTTTTCTGAGAATATCACAAGGCTCTGAAATTATATTTTATATCAAAAACCTATCTATCCACTTTTATGGAATTGCTTGTCTAATTAAAGAAAGAAATCACTTTTTTCTGTTTCTTCTCATTGGCACAAAGCATCCATCTTCTCTATTTGCATCTTCCTTTCCCTTTGCAAAATTACATTACCGTCTCTCTTTTTTTGCATCTCTGACTTCTTACCCCAAGATTAATTGAAGACGATCACCAAGAAATTATGATAACTCTCATATTTGATGTTGGCTCCATTAAAGGGTTTTCCTAATCCTGCTCAGAATTCAACTTAGTGATGTCATCAATCTCCTATAACATCACTCTGATCCAAAACCCCTTTTAAAGTTGTACACTAAAGTGAAGGAAAGAGTCACAATATCTGACTAAGACTCTGGGCCAACTTTGTTTTTGTCTTGTCCTTCTTCTGAATACTGTAAATTGATTTAAAAATAGGCTAGACATTTTATTATTTTACTTGTAAAATATTTGGTATAAATATGGTGATGGTTTATTGATGAATCATCCCATGACTTTCCTTGAAAACCACAGGGGAAAACATGAACAGTTTTTTAAAGCCACAAATTTAATTTTTATGCAACTAGGAAACAGAAAACCCAGTAAATCTTAATTGAATGGAAATGTTTTCAAAGCAGCTGAGTGCAGCAGAACTCTTTAGAAGTCAGGGCAGAGAGCAAAAATGAGAATAAGAGAGCACAGAGGGATATAGCAGCAACTGGCCTCAGACATCACCCACAAGTGTTCTCCCAGAAGGGGAGGACCTTACCCTGAATAAGACCTACTGTGGGAAGGACTGAGTTGAATAGGTTTCAAGTGCTGGAGGAGAGAGGGAGGGAGAGTGGGAAAGAGGGAAGGAGGGAGGCAAGGAGGGACAGAGGGAGAGGGAGAGAGAGAGAGAGGTGGAAGGTGCCCAGGGGTATCCAGAGTAGCAGATATCAAAAGCAGCAGCTAACACACAGCCTTTAAAAATGAAGAGATCACTCTCTTAGGTAGATACAACATTGAGTGCAGAGCAGGCTGTAGATACCACACTGAATCAGGTGAAGGTCAGAAGGGCATACACAGAGGTGCCATATTTAAAGGGGAAAAAAAAGAAAAGGGGGCAGAAAATAGATTGAAGTAGCAATGACTGTAAACTTCCCACAAAGCCAAGCAGCTCAACAAGCTCTATGCAGGACAAATTCAAACAGCTCTACACCCAGACACATCATATTCAAACTGCCAAAAATAAAAGAAATCTTATAATATGGCAAGAAAAAAACAATTCACCACTAGGGGAAAGGAAAGGTAGCTATACTGAAGCAAAATGTACATATACTATTAGAATTAAGTTAGTACTATTCTAAACTAGAATTGTTTCGGTAATCCCCAGAGCAACCACTAAGAAAATAATTCAAAAAATACAAAGGCTGTCTGGAAAGTATCCATCGTGTAATGTGAAAAACAGAGGCATTTATGGCTGGATTTTTTCCAGACAGCTCTGGTATATAATAAAAAGAACCAACAAAGGAATTTAAAAGGTACACCAGAACACATCTATTTAACACAAAAGAAGGTGATAATAGAGGAATGAAAAAAGACCTGAGCTATGTCTTTGGCTGTACCAACAGAGGAGGTAACCTTTGTCCCTACTCCTGTGCATTCCTTAATCACCTGCCAGGAGCTGGTTCAGGGAAGTACGATAATGCATTCAAGTATGAATTACAAAAACAAATGATACTGTATCCATTTCAAAAATTCTATACAATAAGAAAAATGGGGGAAAGCACAGCAAACCTTTCCCATAAGAAAAGAAAATCCACCAGAAAGAGTTGTCACAAAGCAGATAAGTATTGTATTCAAATAAAATCACAACAATGAAAGAAGACAGCAAAGCAGAAAGAGAAGAACTAACAGAAGAAAAGAAGAAACAACAGATGCTGATGGCATGATAGATACCAGGAAGAAGAGAAGGGAACTGGCAGAACCCCAGTTGAAAAAAATTAAACATAAATCATAAATTTTTTAAAAGCACAAAGGGAATGAGATATTATGGAAAGCACAGTAAGAGGTAGACAAGGGGGAAAAAATGGGGAAAGCAAGCAAAATGAAACCTAAATGGAAAAAGAGAAAGATTAGAGACAAAATTATAAAAGACAAAGGATGTCCCACATATGCATAGAAAAAAAGTCAAAACAGAGGAATAGAACACATATTTGAAACTATAATTATATAAAATATTACAGAAATATAAGTTGTAAGTCTATCTATTGAAATGCCACACTGTGTATCTGTGGGCTAGAGGTTTAGGACCTGGGCTCAGTCCAGACAGAGGGTCTCTGCTGGGAAGACAGAGAAACTCACAGAGCTTTTAGTATTCAGGACCGAAGTGACAAAATTAGAAACCTGAGAGCTGGTCTCCTCCTTCAAAGCATTCCACTAACAGCAAAATGTGCATGGTGGGACATTAAAGACCTAAACTGAAAATCTCTGACAAGCAGGGTAGACAAGCAAGGTGGCACCCCTATAGTCCATCAGTGCCAGGGAACTCCCCTACGCTATTTTCTTAGCAAATAAAAATTTGAATTCTCCATTATAAGGCGTCATCATCTGAAACCTCTAATTTTTTTACACAATTTCCAACATTAAATTTTAAAAAATCACTAAGCATGCACTAAGAATCCCGTGACTAATCATCAAAAGAAGCAAACAAATACATAGCAGGGCTCATGAAGAAGGAAATCTATGCAGAGTTTTTTCCTAAAACCAGCAGAGAAGTCAGAGCAAAGGAAGCAGCCAAGCCCTTCCATGCCCCCTCCCAGCTGCCACGCGGCACTGCTGTGAATTACCCAGAATGCTGTCAACTTTTAGCTTCCCACCTCTCAGAAGTAAGGCCCACTTTGCCCTTCAAAATTCCTTTCTCTCTTCATAACCTAGCAGGAAGGGAAAAATCATACCCACAATAGGAAGGGAGAAAGGTTTAGGAACATAAAAACGTCGTCAGAAACCCCAGTAATGGCCACTCTCATCCCAGACCCAATCAACAGTTTCCCAGGCAACTAGTTTCAAATTTTCAACTTACTTTTGCTCCTAGAGGAGACACATTCTAAGTGTCTTATTTTTCATCTCCTTTATGAATGCAGTTTCCTGAAACTTTTATAGCATGATCTGAGGCACCACTGTGCTATTGTTTAGGAACTATATTCTCTTTAAAGAATAGAGCATTTTTTAAAATACAGAACAGCATAACTTGGTTTTAAAAATGAGGTATAAAATAATTTTTGCATAACATCTCTCTTTTTCCTTTCTCCCTGCTTTTTATTCTAAATTTCAAGGTTGAAAAAAATAAAAACTATGAATAGAGACACATTTCCTTTTATAAAATGTCAAACTCATGGTTATGAGAGTACAATTGCCCAAGGCAGCTGGGCTTCCCCTCCACAAAGCCCTATTCTCCAGATAAAGAAATTCCAAACAAGCCCAGGTCGAAATGCAGAGACTCAAGTTTCTTAAATTGTTGTGTGAAAAATTACCCTTCTCCTGCTTGAACAATTTGGCTAACAATTAGTAATATCTAATAATAACAGTATTAAAAATAATAAAATTCTATTAAAACAGAATCATTTAATTATTGGCTAGTGTCCTAAATAGGGAATGTGAAACTATCACCTAGTAACATATTACTGACACTGGCTTAATTTCTAAGATCAAAAACATGGTCATTTGCCTTTCCTTTTTTTATTTTGATTTTCATAAAAATCAAAACAGACATTGTCAGTTTCTTGAGTCTCAGGCCACAAAGCTCATCCGTAATTTTGTTAACAAAAAATAAAGGTAACTGTGTGATTGGTATAAGTTGTTTCCTGAACTATCAAGTTGATAGCAGCCTTTAGCTCCTAAAGGAAGAAACCCTCCTAAACTTTTTAAATGTCTAAAATACTAAAAATTTAAAACTTCAAGTCATCCAGCAGGAATTCATCTGGCATGCTCATCATGGACACACTTCTCACATACATTTTCCTCTCCACATATATTCTAAGTTCATAACAGTAAGATGCATTAACAAATGATGCGTGATTGTTAATTTTATGTGTTACCTTGACAGGGCCATAAGGTGCCCAGCACTAACCAGGGCATTGAGGCAGGGGTGGGGTCAAGAGAGGTACGAAGGAAGAAGGCACACAACTTCATCGTGCTTCACCACAGCATTTCCAACATCAGTTCCGTCACCCTTCTGCCACCAGCACCACCACCACCACCATGATCACCCTATAGCCACACACACAATGGATGGCGTGCCCTGATGTCAGAGCCTTAGGAACTGTGTCGGTGAGATGAATTTTTCATTGGAAGGATTTGACGTATTTCCTAGCTGTCCAAATGATGGCGATGTGATTTATCATCATCTGCTTTGTTTCCACATCCACTCTTTTCTCTCCATCTTTTCCTTTCTTTATACCTAATGGTGAAAATATTCAGAGCGAACCAGGCTAAGAATCACTTCTCTAAAACTCTAGTAGGTGATGAGCTTGGCACATTTCTAATACAAACTAAATTTTCAGGGAAGAGTAGAGCAAGATGAAGAGGAATCTAAAAGAAAAATTAGACATTGGAAGGGGAAATAAATGAGGATGATGAAGCATGCCCAGACTGGCATCAATGACCTTTAAAAGTCATGTTGGCCCATAAGTGTTCTTTTTAAAGGTAAGAAAGGACATACCAACAATTAAGAATTTTAGAATGCTTTTACAGACCACCAAGAAATTTGTGTGGGCAAAAATAGTTTTTGAAACTATAACAGAATCTGGGGACAAGAGAAATCCCACTTCCTCTGCCTGGTATTGGTGACAGAGAATGAGGGTGGCCCCAGGACGAAGGTGAACAGCCACCAGCAAAGGCAGAAACTGGCCATGGTCCAGCTCACATTCATATTATTTGTTTACTTTTAGACATTTTTCTTAAAGAGATGAAGTTTCTTTCTCTATATCTTGTGACTTTTGCACATTTCTACAGCTTTCAAAAGAGCCTCAGAGTGATGCAAAGTTGCATTCACTTGAAGGGGATCAGGACAAGCCTCTCCAGAACATGCCACTCTGGCCTAATGATTATTTTGAGCAGAATTGAGGATCAACAGTTGCAGGAAGACTTCCCCGCCTTCTCCTTATTCACCTGAAAAGCAGGCATAAATTTCCCTTTGTGAAGGTGTGCCCCATCATTAGGAGGGCAAGAGCAACTCATCCCCAGAGATAAACAGTATAAGCTTGAAGAGACAGACCTTACTAAAATGACCTTGACCTTCCATTTGTTTCCCCCATATATTTCCTAGTCACTCTTCTCATGACTTATCACCCCTTGAAGCTCAAAACTCTTTTCCTTTGTTAAAATGACATCTAACCATTGAAAGAAATGTAACTTACATTGAGTTTCACTTATTTCTATGAACTCCCATGCATGTGAATATTAATAAAAATTGTGTATCTTTTCTCCTATTAATTATCTTTTGTTAGTTTAATTCTTAAACCCCCCACTTACTGAATCTAAGAGAGCAGAGGTTTCTCTCTTTCTCTCTCTTTGTATGTATGTATATGTATATGTATACACACACACATATACACAATCAATTGCTTTTAAACTTCATACTTAAACTTTGCTTTGAAAGTGTCATAATTTAAAATTATACTGAGGATCACATTTACAATCTTATAAAAGCATGCAGTAGGAAAATAGATCCACTATAAAGAAATGTACTTAACCACATTTTAAAATGTTAGCTCTTCAATTATTAAGGTATACTGCTAATCACAGTTAGTAGTACGACTGGACCATGTTGACTTCATTCCATTACAAAATTTCATAGAGGTTTTGTCAAAACTGATTGACAGCACAATCCATTATTCTAATTTAGTGGTTCTCTGCTTGGCAAAACAAAATTAACAGTGTCACCAAATAACCATCACCAAATGAAGCTCAACAAAAGACCTAGGGAGGCAAATGCCTGTGTGATTATTTTACATGAGCAATTCTGTTTGCTGTTTAAATTCCAGTCAATTCTAAACCCAGACATCTCTGAAAATCGGATTTCCAAGTTGAATATAAACATGAGATGGTAATAATAGAGCCCAAGGGCAGAGAGGCATGTCCAGGCTTGTGAATACTTTTGAAAGAGATTAAAAAAAAATAGCTTTACAGCAATGCAAACTTGTCATGCATGTTAAACTGATCTGTTGAAGAACTGTCTCAATTGTGTGAGTTAGAAGAGCTGAACCATGGAGTCAGTGTAACTAGAGATAATGCCTGAAAATGTGAAAAATTAATTCAGCAATGGTTGTAAATGGGGTTTTATGTCTATGTAAATATAGCCTATAAATTAGATCATGCTTTTTCATTTGTAAAGAGTTTTGCATATTAAAAATAAAGCTGACTAAAAATAAAAATAAATGATAATTGCTAAGAACAAATGCCTAACATTTGTAAGCAGATGTAAACTGAATCTAAGCTACAGATCCTGTCAATCTGTTTTCAGATATAGCTTAGTTTGAAAGTAGACAATCTAGACTAGGGAAATTCAGTTATATTCACATTCCAGTTTTAACCTATCATGGAATCTCAGGATGGGGAGTTATCTTAACGATTACCTTATTCTGCCTCTTGTCAGATGCCAGCACTCTCTCCAGAGTTCTTTTATGAGAAATAATTGATTGTCTTCCTAGCAATTCAGGACCTACTATCTTTATTCATACTGCAAAGTGTAGGAGAGGTTTTATGAAGAGTGTATTAATTATCCATAGTAGCATAACAAATTGTCCCTAAACTGAGCAGCTAAAAAGAACAATAATTTATTATCTCACAGTTTCTGAGAGTCAGGAATCCAAGAGTGGCTTAGATGGGTGATGTGACTTAGGGCTCCTCATGAGGTTGTGTCAAGTGGTCAGTTAAGCCTGTAGTCTCCAAGGACTTGACAAGGGTTGAAGCACCTCCTTCCTAATTCACTTACGTGTCTATTGGCAGGCTTCAGTTCCTCACCATGCGGGTCCCTCCATAGAGCTGCTAATGACACAGCTTCCACCAGAGCCAATAGAGAGAGTGAGCAAGAGTATGAGAGAACTTGAGGGCACCCAGGATAAAAACCACAGTTTTTTATAACTTAATCTTGGGAATAATGTTTCCAACTTCCCTTGTATGCTATTAATCTCACAGTGCAACCTCGGAATTAAAAAATGTAATATTTTACATTTTTAGATACTGTACGATTATTAAGAGATACACTAAACAGTCACAACCTATGGGATGTGATTTAAAATGCGTATTTGTTTTTGCCTTGCACTTGTTCTTTAAATTTTATCCACTGGAGAAAGTTCTGTTTTTAGATGAAAATGTTCATCAGGCCCAATAATTTTCTGGTCACTCTTCAGTATAACAGTTCCCACAATCACTGTATACTGCAAAACATGATCTTGATTTAGAAATTAAAACATCCAGCCTCAAAAATTAATGAATATTTCAAGTCCTCAAAACTGAGACTTCTGCACCTGCTCCCAACCAGGGCCTATGTATTATTACCACCAACTTATTGGCATCAAATACGCAGATTTGTTATCTTACAGTTCTTGAGGTTGGAAGTCCTGGATGGGTCTCGTTTGGTCCATTTCCATGCCTTTCCCAGCTTCTGGAGAAGGCCTGTTGGCTCGCAGCCCCATTCCTCCACATTCAAAGCTAGCAACGCCAGTTCAGTGCTTCTCCCATCTCATCACTCTGACCTTCTCCTCTGCCTCCCTCTTCCACTGTTAAGGAAACTTGTGATTATGTGGGCACAGCTGGTAACCCAGGACACACTCCACATATTAAGGTCAGCTAATTGTCACACTGAATTTTATCTGCAACCTTAATTCCCCTTTGTCATGTAATGTGACAGATTCACAAATCCTGGGGACTGGGATTTAAACACCTTTAGGGAGGAGTGGGCGTCAGTAGCCTGCTTACCACAGGTGTAATAATAGAGCAGCATCCACAGGACAGCCATTGGTGAGGATTAACAGAAGGTGATAGGATTGTGGAAGAGCAGGAAGCAGCCATCACCTGGCAGTTGCAATTGGTTTAGCTTACTCCATGTCTTTAAACCTGGGGTGCAAGCCTGAAAGCCTGCCAGCTGTAGGCACAGTGAAAAACAATCTGCTTATTTCACTTGTTTCTGCCTTCAGAGAACCTCTGGCTGGGGTGCCCAGCCACAACCCCATTCCCGCTGCCCAGCTCGGGAGGGGCCTGGACACTGCTAGCAGGAGTGCTCAGACCTCACTGGAATACACTGGAAATATGGTCCTGGGGAATGGAGGTTTCCCAATACAGCCCCTCATTTAACTAGGGAAATGAAAACTGCTCTTCCCACCAAACTGGACAATAGCTTCCTAAAGAAATAAACACTTCTTGCTGGCATCTACCAACGTTGAATGTTTTGCTGTAGGTAAAAATGCCACCAATCCTGATACCACCCAGCAGCTGAGGTTGTCTGATGTCAGCAGCTGCATGGAGCTAAAAAGTATAAAATTGAATTTGTAATTTTAGTTATTGGAAATGACCAATATTGGTTACCTGGTTTGGAAACTGTGTAATAAATTTTTTATTATTTTGAAAATAAAAGTAAATGAATTTTATTAATTAAAAGTTTCTCCCTAACTTCACCAAATAAATGTTGAGCAAATATTTAAGTATCACTAGATCAAAGGGGAGACCAAATTATTGACCTTCTTTACACATTTTACTAAAATTGGGCAAATAATTCCATTTCAAGTTAGATATTTTAAGTCCCACTGACTTCTCCAATTTAGCTATTACCAGTCTTCCTTTGGCAGTGTTCTGGGTCAGGCAGGCTACCAATGATAACAGCACCATAAGCAAAGGCTTATGCTAAGTGCTAGGATCCGGTAGTAAGTTGGACATCAATTTGGCTCTCAAGAAACTTATAGTGCACAATTATTATAAGTGGGATAATGATTCAAAGTTCACATAGACGTCCTAAGAGCAGAAAGGCTTCTCTAAGGAAATATTTATGTTCCAAAGTGAAAAGGAATTTATCAGGTAAAGAGTAGAGGGAAAAAAGAGGAAAAAGGCATCAGTGTACCCCTAGGAAGAAGCAGTGGGTGAACTGGAAGCAGTGAGAAAAGGAAGCTGGAGGATAAGGAAGGGGTGCAGGAAGAAATATCTCAAGTAGAACAAGTAACTGGGGGCCTCTGGGACCAGCTTAATGGTTCTACCTGCATCCTAAAAGCCACTGAGAGAGCTTAATCCCTCAGGTTAGTGATACATCAATATTTGCATTTTGAAACACACAGATGATGTACTGTAAAATTGTACACCTGGAACCTATGTAATTCTTGTTAATCAATGTCACCCCCATAAGTCTAACAATAAAAAAAAAAACAAGATTTGCACTTTGAAAAACAATTCTGCCTATTTGGTGGAGAGTAAGTAAGGGCAGTGAGGTGGGGCACAAGAATAGATGTTAAGATCTCAGATTCGAGGAAACTAGAATATTCTAGCAAGGCATGGTGGTGGCCTACATAAGATAATAAAGGAACGGACTCAACATGTTTTGAAGAGAGAATTAGTGCGACATGGTGTGAGGAGTGAGGAAATGAGAGTCGTCAAGGATGACACCCAAACACCTAGTGAGGACTGGGTGATTGGTACCACCCATCAAGAAACACTGGGGGAGGGCAGAGTTGGAGCTAGAGGGGAAAGATTCAGATTTCCATTGAAATCATGGAGTTGGAGGTACCTGTGGCCTTCAGGAGGAGGCAATCAGTCCTAGAAGTGTGAATGCCAGAGGAGAGGTCAGGGATGTTAATTAAAGCCAAGACAGTTGAAGACATCAATCTTGGAAGAACTTCCTACATGATGAATATTTGATTAATGAATGAACAGGTTCTTAAAAATTGGGTAGAAGAGAATGAACCCATAAGAGGAAAGAAAAGAAACAGTTGGAGTTAAGGGAAAGAGCTTCTTTATCATGGAAAGTAGGGGAAGAGAGGTCTAAAAAGGAGAGGACTTCCTAAAATCTGCACACTGGACTTAGAAATGGGAAAACCAGCAGGGACCTCAGAAATCCACAGACAACATCTGACGGCCAGTGGCATGTATCTTCTTCACTATCCAGCTGCTGTGGCGAATCTGTTTTCTCCTAAAAGCCAGGTGCTGCCACAGGAACCTACCTGACTCTAGATCTTATTCGTGGCCTCTGAGATGCCTCTAAGTTTCAAGTTTATTAGCAAAACCCCACATGGCCATTCATTCATTTGTTCATATTATTTATGCATGGCCACCAAGCGCAGGGCATACAAAGGCGATGTGTACAAAATACTATGTAAAGAACAGCCTCACATTATATATAATGAATCAATGGCATGAGCAATTCAAGGTGCAACAAAACTAAACAGATACAAATGGTATGAAAAAGAAGAGGAAGATGCTAATTCCAAGGCCAGAGAGATTATTCACTTGGAAAGCATTCGAACTCACTGGCATGTGTGAGGAGAGATAGGAGTGGAATCAGACTGGAAAGCAGCGGGGGTAAAGATCAAGCTGCACCAGCTCCCAGGAGAGCATGACTGCAAAGGAAGAGAAATAAGGGTACTGTCCTCACTCGCTGGGCAGTAAGACCTGTGTGGGGGACACTGGGCCACAGCTGAAAGGTGCCATGAGGCCTTGCTGCGAACTTCTGATCTTCCCTGGGTTTTCCCTTCGTGCCCAAGGAGATCCTTCGGGGAAGTCTCCATACGGTCACTCCTGCAGGAGTTGCTCTTTGCCCCTGCAAATTCCAAACCCTTTAGAAAGCCTGCCGTTTCTAGGTTCTGAGAGGCACCCATCTACTTGTGAAATTTTTAAGTTGAGTGACCTCCAAGGTGAACATGCTCTCGTGTGCCTTGCAGGGACCACGTGCACACTCACCCCCACCACTGATGACAGAACCTTGCACTCCCTCTTCTCCACATCACAGCCCTTTCTTCCCTCTGCCAGCACTGCTGTCTGCCCAGACGCTCCTGCTGCCCAGCCACTCACTTGGTTATGTGCACGTGCCTCTCTTCTGGCTACAGGATCAGCCACATTTGCCTTTGTGTTTGTGCTTCTTCCTAAAGCATAGTTCACTCTGTTCATTGATTTTGTGGCCAACTCACTAGTGGACTGCCCAAGAAGTTTCCAACCCACTCCAACCCACCCCAAGTCAGCACTTGCACACAGATCTCCTAACGGGGACAGGAAGGATCACCATGTAAGGTGAGCAGACACACATACTCGCTCTCTCTTCATCACCCCCCAACTCCCACCTCAGGTGGTCTCTGATCACAGAGCCAAGTTTTCCTTGATTTATTCCAGTTTTCAGTCTCAACTGCTGAACAGAAAACCAGACTGTAACTCACTGTTTACTTAAATGACATAATTTAAAATAATTGTTTTCTATCTTAGAAATTTTCACTGATTAATAATTTACTGGTTCAGTGTGGTCTTAACATAACTTAAGTGGGGCGGAGGAACTTAACTGCTATGTTAGTTAGTATTTGAGGGAAAAAAGGCCAGCGTTTACCATCCCATTCAGTTTTGACTGCTCCAAATTTGATGGCAGTCCATCAGAAAACAACTCGTTTGAGCACCCTTTCCTTTCCCTCAAGGTCCTGGTGTGGTGGCACGTCCTTTGCTCTCTCAGAGCCTCTGTCACATTCGTGTGAACACCCTGGTTTATGAGATAGGTTCTAGTTCCCAGTAACACCCCACTCTTCAGCTGTTCCCGATGAGCTCTTGTAACACCAGAAGGCACCTCCCAGACCAGCAGGCACCCTGTCCCAGGTCCCCAGAAGTTAGGAAAGCATACTGACAGGTTTTTAATCACCTGCCTAAAGCACGTCCATATGTCCGAAAACATTACACACAGACAAGTTCAGGATCCTGGGAATCAGTCCGCATTTTACTTTACAGTACATTCATGAAAGTTCCTGCATTTCCAAGGTAACCAGGTCACATTCAGGTTAGCGCTGCTGGTAACAAAATTATACAACTACCCTGGCTTCAAAAACAAGATAGGATGATACACATGAACAATTCTTTCCCTTTAATACGGCAGAAGACAATACATCACAAAAATAAAATCACATGCCTTTTACAATCCAGTGTGAAGGCGTATTATTTACGTTAAAATTAAACAATCTGGGACATGGAAAGAATAAGAAGAGTTTCAAAGCTTAAGGTATCTCAATTCTCCCTCAATGCCAGGTTTCTTTTCTGACCACCCGTTGGCACATTCAACATCAATGCCTTGAAAAAAGAGGGACAGAGGAAATCAGGGGATCATTTAACTCTGAAACTCATGATTTCTTAGGCTACTTCTGTGAAAACTACTTAAATAACCTGAAATTCTAAAAAGAGTTAATATTAACAAGAGATGGTAATATACGAAGCACCTGGAGAAAACTTCTCCAGTCACTAATGGGAGATAGAAGCTGCAAACCTTTCACAAAAATGGAAAACTGTGTCATGGACAATAATATATTAAGTTCTGAAAGTACACTTCCACTTCACTGAATGAGAACACGATGATCCATGTTCTGGTCTTTAATCAGCTGAGAAAAAAAGCTGTCACCTCCAGGTGCAATATTGTCCATGGGCGATCTTACATCATTGCCACCTAAGAGTGCAGCTGACCAATAGCTCCAATCTTTAAAAAAAGTAAGAAGCCAAACTGAGCTATAATAAAGACAAGAACAAATGAGGCAGGAGAAAATTCCGATGTGTGAGAAAGTAAGAAGTTAGATTTGGGTCCTTTTCCTAGATAAAAAGTATTGTTACAAAACACTTTGGACCCAGGTCCAACACAGCTGGAATGATAAGTTACTAAAAAATGCAAGCCCCCATCCAGAAAGATAGTGTGCTTATGCAGCACCTTTCTCCTAGAAGTTCAATGTGCTTTAGTCTAATTATCAATTAAATGCATAATTAAGGTGATTCAGAATATACTTGGACTTATTAGTTCCAGTGACTAAAGAGTCCCTACCACTTGCTGCCAAGAAATTTTTGAATCCTGAACTTAGGTTATGAATGAAATTAATACTCACAATTTGCTGACTCTGAAGGAAATACCGCCCTCTTGGGGCTGACAAACATGAGGGGCAAGGGCATAAGACACTTCTTAGGAAAGCCACACAACAGCTTAGAGAAAACCAGAGCCAGTGCATATTTCACGACCCCTGAAGAAAGCGCCCAGCAGCAGACTGAGCAAAGAGGAGCAGTGATGCTTTTGAAACCAGAGTGCCTTGCAGCTAACTGCCTAACAGTAAATTCACATAGTAAAATGCAGAACAAGTCAATGTGTAGCCAAGGTTTACATTGTATCTAGAAATATGTTTTATGCTTTAAAAAAAATTGCAATGCACTCCAAAAAAATGTTGCCAGAGAATTCATGTACAACAGAAGGCACTGTTATCCGCATAAATCCATTGATTCTGCATGGCAAAAACCTGAGACAGGCAATTCAATCCAATCCTCTAAAGTCACCTTGGTCATTCATCCTTTGGAGCATACAATTTGTCCTTTTCCGTCCAATGATTTTGTTTTCCTTTAAACTCATACGTTACAGTAGCTGCTTAAAATATATATTTCGGGGTGAGAAAGGTGAAAGGGGAAGGAGAGGGTGGATACAAGTGCTGCCCAATGCCAGGCAGAACTGGCACAGCAGGAAGCTGCCCACAAGTAGCCCCCTCCACTCCTCCCCAGGACCCCACACGCCCCTGGTGAAGTAAAAGGTCATGATGACACTTGGTCGCTGAATGTTCCTTCTCTCAGTTGTTGCTGGGCATAGTCCCAAAGTTAAATGCAGAGAGGACTCCTTTGTTTTCAAAGGTGAAGCCTCCCTGTTGTTCAATCTTCTTCTTTGCCTCTAGCATTTATCAAGAGAAAGGGAAAAAAAAGAGAAGAATATTTAAGGTAACAAAGCTGGAAGTAACCTCAAAAGAGCCAGACTCTTTATACTTAGCACTGTGAAGGAACATGGCTCAGTGTATTCATTATTTTGCCCAAATGAGCATTACCTTCGGCTCCAAATAGGATAAGGAAGTGAGTACCACCACCACTAAAAGAAACAATACGGTATTTTGCAGAGCTAAGAAATCATGAGTGATTAAAAACATCATACAATACTGATAATTCCTAATTATCTTGAAATGTTGGCCTCTAACAATCTAAAACACAGTCTGTAGGTGCCACCAGGCTTACTAAATAAGATTGACTCTGGCACTCGGGCACATGCACTCTAGTCTGGAGGATCAGTCACACTGGCTGACCTGCCACCGTCCTCCGGTGCTCTGCCAGTGTGTACACCTCCTGCAGCGCTCTCCTCTGATCCTCACTGAGTGGTGCTGTCAGCTGTTGGTACCAGGCAGCATCCCGATTCTGCACAGCTGTTGCATTTGGGGATAGAAAAAGAAGGAAAAAGTAAGGGGACCCAAAAACCATTACTTCAGAGAATAATTACACTCAAATTACAATGAAATCACTGGGGACAGTAAGAGACAAAGAGTACAGAACTATGACAAAAACAAGGTGATGAAACTCATTCCAACCAAGAATTTTTTCTGAGTACTGAGTACTCAGTACTACTGAGCACCCACTTAGCAGACAAATATGTGGTGCTAAAAGGATGGCCGGGACATGGAAAGTCTCTGCTTTCCTAAGTTTCCTGCCTCCTTCACTATCTCCTTTTCTTTCTAGGGTTTTAGTATCTATGAATGCTGCCTAAAATCCAGACCTTGGGAAACACCTGTATCCACCAGTCACCATTTCCTCCAGAATTCTCGTATTACCTGCAACATTTGCGTTGCTCTTACACCAAGAACTCAAATTTGTACCTTTAGACAAAGCTGTTCTCTAAGCCTCCTAGACTTTTTCATTTGGACAGCTTGCCTCAAACTCAGCACAACTAAAACAAAATCTAGTATTTTACCCCCCTAAACACTCTGTATCTCCCCATTTCCATCATAGTTCTACTAGTCTCAGAGTAAACCATTATAAATCCCTAATATCCTTAACCATGCCCTCTCCACATCCAATTCTCTGCTGCTTTCTTAAAGTCTTTCACCTATATGCTTCTCTCCACCCTCCCACTCCAGGGCCCGATTACTCCTGAATTAATAAAGTAATCTCCTAATGCTTCGTTCCCAAGTCTAGCCCCCATCAGTTCTTCGCACATCGTTACATCTCCCCTGAACTACCATGTCCCTGAGGTTGCTTCACTACAGAACAACGTCTAACAGCAGCATTACAGCGGGCACTGAGATAAAGACCACCTCAGTCTGGAATTCAAGGCTACTACAATCGGTCTCATTTTATTACTTCACAGATTCAATCACTGGTCTCTACATCCTGACCCAAAGCTGGCTGCCTGTCACTTCAGAAGCATTTTAAAATACATATCCTAAGATCCCACCCAAGACCTAAAAGCTTCCTTGCTGATTATGATGCAGACCCATGTCTTGAAGCAACTGCCTTCGAGCATACCCACCCTAGTCCCATGTCCACATTTATGCTCTCCGTGCTGTGGAATGTCATTCTCTGTACTCTCTATCTCTAGTTCCTGCTAAAACTTCAATGAAACATAGAGATAGTTTTACCTTCATTAATGGTATGTGTAGCAACACTAAATGATGCCAATATATGATACTAGCATTGCCTTGTAGTAAAAACACTTTATAAACAAGGATGCTCATTTTAATATTGCTTGCAATAGCAAAAAAAACAAAACAAACTGGAAATACTCTTATGTCCACCAGTGGAAATAAATTATATCATAATCACAGAAATATTATATAACTGTAAAACAATCTACATTAATAAGGTATTTCCATTATAATTATAATAATTATATAAATAATTTCATTGGTTATTTTTCATTCTATAAATTTTCCATTTACATCTCTCATTTTTATACTGGGTCATTGGTCTTATTCATTTGTAGGTCTTTGTTAACTGTGGATATAAAGCCTATGATATGTTTGTGGCAAACATTTTTTCTGAACCTTTTACAACTCCATTAACTGTATATTGTCCTTTGCTGTACAAAACTGGTAAATTGCATACATAGTAAAACATTATTCTTACGGCAGCTGGACTGTCTGTTCCTTCCCATGGGGGCTGTGAATTGCTAATAAGTTTACAGTCACAATTTTTAAGCAACATATGACAGAGATACTGCATTATTTTTTGTAAAAATGCTTATCCATTGATACCTAGGGGAAGAACAATTTATGCAGCTACTCTTGCCTGAAAGTACATTTGTGAGGATAACCTACAGCCTCACCTGCCACTTTATAACAATGAAAGTTGCTAGAATTGGGTGATGGGTGTTTCCCTGTGTTACTCTCTCTCACTTAGTGTATGTTTGGGAATTTCTATAATAAAAATAAATAAAAATTTTAAAAGAATCTAAGCCAGTTTTGGGCAAATCCCAAAACAACTTCTAACAGAAGGAAACAAAGGAAGTTTAGAAAAAAGTATCTGTAGATTTAGGGAGTAAAGACATACTTAGCAGAGCTTGTGTAAAAAATTGATATTCATCCACACTATTATCAAGGTCAATTGGAGTGCTGAATCCTTCAAGGGCGGTTTCTTCCAATACTTCTTCACCCCATTCATCATCATCTTCCTCCTCGTCTTCACCTCTTCCATTATTAGATTGCATTGCTTGTGCAGTTACATTCGCCTCCTCTTCATCACTTGAAATCTCCTCTGTGAATCCATTATTAAAAGGAATCAAAATACATAAAGACAAAATATAAAATAAAACAAAAATTATAAAATTACATTCTGGAAATGGAAAAACTACCATTTAATTTCATATAAAATTATAAAAATAAACTTCAGCATAGTTTGCTAAACTGAAAATAACTTTTATCTTCCTCACTGGAAATCATTTCCCACTATGTCTAAATCTATGGTCCAGCCAAACATTACTACTGTATGGCTGCCTCATGTTCATTACTATAAAATACTATTTAACCCCAGATACTCAATTAACTTTTTGTAAAAAAAGAAAAAAGGATGTAAAATGATTGTACAGTTAGTTCATATATTTGAAATAACAATGATTTCCCACTGAGAATTCAGGTCTCTTAACTATGAACTGCTCAGAAATGCTCAGGGGAAGAGGTCATTTCTGCTACCAGAAACAGAAAAATATAGAAATGTAAAGGAAAAATAAAATAGCTACACATGGGTTGCAAAGTTAAAAGATGAATTGTGTATCACCATGGATTCTGTTTCTCTTTTCACGGCTGGTCTGTTCTAAGCAATAGAACAGGACTGTAAATAACCAGAAGACAGTAAATACTTGGATTAAATTACAAAGTAGTTTTAGAAATAAGGCCAAGAAACCACAGTTTTGACTACATAACATGGGGGGGGGGGGCAGGGGGGCTGTTTGTATGTGTAGATGTACACATATATACAGCAAAGTTAAAATTACAAAGACAGAAAGGAATATCTTTGCTAGTTGATAATTCTATACTTTAGTAAGAAATTCAAGGAAGTCTGGGATAGTACTAGAAAAATTTCCCTCAAGTCATACAATTATAAGCCAATAAAAAGTGAGCAATATAAGAAATAGAAAGAGAACATCATTAACATACTAAAAAACAATTCTATAATTATTGGCATGTACTTAGCCAAAAAAGAAAAAAAAGAAAAGAAAAAACTTCTAGTAAAGAAATATTACTACAAAAAAATAGAGTTGTATGTTTTCCAGAAAACGTTCTGATTTTTCCCAATTAAACAAATCTGTTTTAACCAGAAGAGGAAAAATTCTACTGGAGTTAGATAATGTTTTACTTTCTGGACCCTAGTAGTAACATTAAATATCATTAAATAAAATAAAGATCTAATATTCTTAACTCTAATAATCTGATTCTCTTAAGCAAATCACATTCATTTACTTTATTCTAAATTTATAACATGATAAATATCTCCCAATTATAATTTTTGATGATGAGTCACCTAAGAACCACTAAAAGATCATTAAAGCACTCTCTACTAATCTGCTGTATGACGTTTCTAAGTCTAATGGTTCATTTAACTCATAGCTGCTATCTTCACTGAGACTGTTAACATCAAAAAAACACTAGGCTGCTAATTGATTGTTAAGACCATTCAATTCTGTTATAAATGTCTTTCTCAGGGTATAACAACATTCACTAGGTTCATAATAAATCATTTAAGTGTCAAAAGGTGAACAAATACAGGACATAATTAAATCAACCAAACATAAAATATTTGTTAAATATGCATGCAACAGGTCAAAAAATGTAAATCTGTTCAATGACTACAAACAGACTAAGATTCAAAGCAAATGCACTCAAATCAAAATCAATTCTAGCATTCACTGCAGTTAGAAGACTTTACCATTTTCTTCCATGTCGGTTTTCTCTGCTTTTGAGTGATCTTCCCGGTTTGCCAGTTGTCTAGTAGCACAGACCTGCTTTAGGCCAAGGAAGAGGAAAAGAATCGAGGGCACGATCTGTCCCACCACAGCATCTACTGCAGGCGGGCGATTCTGCAGTTCCAAGAGGATACTCAGTCCTATTATACACATCTTCCGGTCATGGTGCCTGAAAATTAGGAAGGAAAATTAGGCGGAGTGAGGACAAACTCTGGGGAAACTACAAAAGGAACATTCAAAAAGTACTCTGAGGTTCTTCACTGGAATTATACAGAGGCAGCCCCCATTTTGTACTACTCTGTAAATCCTCTGTAAATCAAGTTTTGTAAACCAGTTATCATCATTAAAGTCTTCAATCAGTACGGTGAAATCCTGCTGCAATACCAATTTATGATTACTGTAAGTGCTATCTACATCTGGGCCTTGGCACAAGTTCTATTAAAGTAAGAATACCTGTATTGGACAGCACAAAATTCTTATCCAATGGAAAAAAATGATGACTTCTTAGACTCTGTCTTTATTTTATTGGTCTACATGGTTTCTTGGCAGATGAATTATACACTAACCTCAGTTGCCAAGAGCTATTTCAAAAACCCAGCATCTATTAAGCTGAATTAATGGCTGTAAGTAAATCTATCAAATGTCCTCTAATACAACACAAAATAAGGAAAATTTAATTGTGACGGAAAAAAGTTTGAGCTGTAGACATTACACACATTTTTCTACTAAATGTTTCTTCTAAGTTGTTTAAAACAAAAAATATTAAGAATGAAAAGACTACAATATTGCACTTAAAACTGCAGGCATGAACCAAAAATTCATTTGCAGCAATTCAATTTGTTTAAAATGAGAGTAATATACAATAAACCCAATGATGACTATATTATAAGCTTCTGTTATTCTCCATTATTTTTCATTGCTTGATTCATTCAAGTTACTACTGCCAAAGCAGTATGCTATAACAGAAGCCATACTTGTCCTGAGGGCTTTCTCATCCATGGACATCCTAACTAATAAAGCACACCAAGAGTTAAGGGGAATCACAGCAGGAAAGATGATTATCTAGTTGAGTTCTAAAAAAAACCCGTGGAAGCACAATCCAAGCATGCCTAGTCTATGCAATAGCTGAAAAAGACTTTCAATATCTGGAAAACTCTTTACAGATGCTAATAGAGATAAGCATACCAATTGCATAACTGTGAATGCCCAAATCTCTACTCCCTAAACCTCTGTCAGAGAAGATCTGAAGCACTGTTTCTTTTTAAAAGTATGTTCTTCCTTCAAGGCGTTAATAAGAAATCTAAAACAGAGACCAATTCCAGTCTCCTACAAATAGAAAAATTAGAATACAGGCACTCCTCACTTAATGAGTTCCGTTGCAATCCTACGATTAGGTGGTTAAGCGAATTGGTCGATAAGCAAGGATCTTAAAGGTGGATGTCCTGTGGTGTGTTGTCACATGACACCACACTTAAAAATGAAATATGTAGTCTGATGTGATTGCAAATGCTTCAGTAGTGACTGATAACCACCTGCAGGAACAAGACAAAGACTGAGAAAGGGGTAACCCAAGACTCACAGAGACTGAGAAGGGGGATTCCCCATGCTGGAGAACTGGTCAGAAGTCCCAGCAGTTGTTACGTAGGTGGGTTGTTAAGTGAGGAGTGGCTGTAAACGTAGCAGATTATAAGCTTGTTAGGCAGTTTCCTGGTGGTGTAGTGGCTAGGCTTCGGCGCTCTCACCACCACAGCCTGAGTTTGATCCCCACTCAGGGAACCAACAACAAAATAAATAAATAAACATGTTCCCCCACTACTGTTCTACCATCCTAATTCAGGCCTACATTATCTCGCTACCATTTAGCAGTGTCCTAACAACTTCTGCTGGAATTCTTTTCCCCTCAGCAAATTTTTCTAAATGATCTTACAAAACTTAAAAAGAACATTAGTTATTTCTAACGCGTTAAACAAATTAGCCAGCAATGTAGCTCAAATTCTAACATAACACTGTCTCTACTATGTGTTAGGTCATTCGAAGTGGTATATTATCTAACTACTACTTTGGAATCTCACTTTTCCTGTTAGAAAACTAGGAGAGTGCTTCACATAAGGTCCAACTCTCCTACTGGGGCAGCACCTGGGCTACAACCAACAACCCTGACCTCACATTGGAGAACAGGCTCCCTTGAGATGTTAGAAGTGTTCAATCCCTTGGAACAGTACACTGTATCTTTATCAGATTGGTATTTTCCTTAGAAACCTTACTCGATACAGAATGTTTCCCACAGACACACAGTAGTCATGGAACCTACATGGACACTTAATTTTTATTACCTAGAGATATAATAATACACATTAAGTCAAAAATAAGTGGGGAAGGGCTATACCTAATCTAATTTCTTTCACTAGATTATACTATAGAAACACATTCTTAATTCTCTAATAATTAAATATTATGTTAATAATACACTAAAAAATAATTCTTAAGATAGAAAATTATCTTTCTATATGCTACTCTATGTACTACATATTTAAAAATCAACTGTCCAGAAACAGAAATGCAGTGTAAAATCCAGAAGATACACACCCAAGAAAACAATCTGTGTCATTCATCCACTGATTTACAAACTGTACAGTCACAGGTCCAGGGTTGTGTGGCAACTGAATTCTTTCTAAGGTATGCAGCAGCAAATCCGGGTTGTAGTACAAGGCAGCAATCGCAACCTGAAGACACATCGTACGCAGCTCACTAGTTTTGACCCCTCGGGTTAATCTCTCCAAAACAAGTTGAACAAAGAGTGGAATGCACTAGAGGAAAAAAAGAAAAAGAATCAACCATACGCAGAGAAACCAAGTAACTTTTATAGAAAGCTGAATGTTGGTAAAAAGTGTAATCGATAAATAAGATACTTTAATGGCAATAAAACTTTTGCTTATTTAAATCATTTTCAGAGATATTAAATTTATATTCTCATAACCCAGAGAGATAAAACGGCTAAAGAGAGGTCTTAGAGTAGTACCAGGAAGTCTCCTTCTCTTTTCAGTGCAAATTACAGTTAGTTGAAAATTGTCCTACAAGAGTCCTACACCCAAATGGTGGCAATAATCCAAATGTGGACTCAGTCTTTTCACATTTAAGGTGAAATAACTAAGATAAACTGGGGAGATAAGTAAGACTCAGAATAGGCATGATGTGATCAGAACCTCTCTTGAGAAAGAAAATTCCTGTTGGCATAAGTAAAAGAAAAAGACTGAAGAAAGAACAGTAGATTTGGCACATTAAAACAAAATCATCTAACTCCAATTCGAAAGCACAACATTGACGATCTAATTTTATTATAAGCATTTGCCAATAGTTATTTTCAATTATTGTAACATGGATGGGTTGAAGTTACTTATGTGAAATAAAATGCCTAGGCTCCATTTAAGCTCATTTTAAAAGTAAATTTTAAATACCAAGGTTTCAGAGGAGGATGAGATGAACAGGCAGAACAGAGTAGTTAGGGTAGTGAAACTACTGTGTGTGTTACTATAAAGGTGGATACATGTCATTATAAATTTGTCCAGATCCACAGAATGTACACCAAGAATGAACCCCCAGTAAAAACTATAGACTTGGAGTGATAATGTGTCAATGCATGTTCTTCAACTGTAATCACTGTACCACTCTGGTGGGGATCTTAGTAATGGGAGAGGCTATGCATTTGTGGGGGCAGGGGTCTACGGAAACTGTATTTTCTGCTCAATTCTGCTGTGAAAATAAAACTGCTCTAAAGCATAGTTTATTAAACAATAAATTAAAAATCAAGGTTTTATATAGAAATTTAATGTTTTCTTTAATAGGTAAACTATAAAAACACTGGGGTCATTAGAATACTAGCCCTGTTTAGGATGATATATTAAATCAAAACACATGACTGTGAGTGATACCTTTAGGACTAAGATTTTATAAACAGATGACTAATTTAACTCTATTGATTTCTTCTCATATTCTCATATAGAGGATTCTGTGTTCTGATCTGATAGCACAATATATAGAACATATAGGCTACCTTAAAAATTATTACTATGGTCAAAGTATTGTGAATCCATGAAGCCACAAAAAAATGTATATTAGGCTTGAAAAGGTCTTTTTGAGATCTTTTAAAAATAAAGTTTTATTTTAACAAATACAATAGACTCTCAGTTACTGGAACTCAAGCAACCAGCCCTCTTAAGCAATCAGCTTTTTGCCGGATGCTCGAGATTTTGCCAGTTGCTTAAGATATTGCCAGTTGCTTGAGTTGCAGTTTATTTACATTTACATTTATCCAGCAGCTGCCAACCCCCATGGATACTAGTTCACTGAGGCTCTACTGTATTTACTATTACATGCAAAGTCATTAAGAATATAAAGAAACCTTGAGGTTTTAAAACTCACAGAACTAAAAAATATTCTTTTATATTACATCAAAACAAAATCAATTATGGGAACTGGTTGAACAAATATAGAACTATGCAGCTTCAAAAAGGAATGCAGAGTATCTCCACATACAACTATGGAGCGACGTACAGGATATATTATTAAGTGAAGGTGGCAGGATTGAAAAAATATGTATAGTATGCTACTATTTAAGAAGGTAAGAAGAGAATGAATATATCTATTTGCTTATAATTTCAAATGAAAGATAACTAAAAACTGGGAAAAAAACAGGGACAGAGAGGGTAAAGGAGACAAACATGTAAGTTAAACTTTCCTGAACATACTATACTTTATAAATTAGGCTTTGGAACTATGTAAGTTTTATATACTCACTTAAAACATTTTAAGTAATCCATAAAAATTAAAATAAAATGAAATAATTTAATCAACCAAACAGGGATTAAATTACTTTAAAATTTAATGATTTGACTAGTGTATGGATACATCCTGCAGATAAAAAGAGCTACTAAAAAATCTTAAACTGTTCACACTAATGATATGTTGATGATAATATTTATATAATTACTCTGAGACTATATGTACATATTAGTGGGATAAAGCAAGTGAGGAACTACATTGAGAAGCAAGATTTTTGGTGTGAGAAATATAGATTAGGATCAATTAGACTAAGTAAAAATAAATGGAATCCTAAATTTGAATTGAAAATATATGCATGTACTAATGATATAATAATTTGAAGGAAAAAGAGATACAATTTGGCTCTCTTATGCAGCAACAATAACCAACTCAATAGTAATAAATAGCCCCTGTGCTTAGTCCTGAAATACCATTTCCCAGTGTAGGGCAAGAATGTACAAGATGAATTTGGACCATCTAGTCATATCATATAGTAAGGAAACTACCAAACACTACTAGAGCCATGTCAAAAGCTCTCATATGAAGGGCTGTCCAGAATGTATCCAGCCACGTAATAGGAAAAATAGAGCCATTTATGGTTGGATATTTTCTGACAGTCCTCATATGACAAACTCAAGAGGCTCCCCACTGATCAAATGTTAAACCAATTTTCCTTCTTCACACAGTATACAAATCTTGCTGAAAATTTATAATACTTTTTAAATTGGTAAACAGAAACTTCTATTTCTTTTTGTTGCACAGTATCTTCATTTGTGGTAAATATATATATATATGTGTGTGTGTGTGTGTGTGTGTGTGTACACACACACACACACACACACACACACACATATGAGTATTTCAAAAGCACACACAGAAACAAATGGAAAATGCAAATCTCTAGGAATCCAATTATGCAGAATTTACACATTTGTCTCCTTTATCATTTGCTTGATAGCCCTTAAATTACGTATTTTTCTGTGTATCTCCTTCTCCAGTAGAATACAAGGTACAATTTCCAAATTGCATGAGTATTTTTCTTTGTCATTTAAATAGAATTTGCACCAGCAAGCACAAACTACAGGCTATTTTTTTAATTTTCCATAATACAAACAAATGTTCATCAGGCATGTAAATTTTAAATATAAACACCAAGTGTGAAGTTTTCCACATACATATTACCTGATCAATTCCCCTTCCTTTACACTGAAGAATGATGACTTCAAGAAGTTTGGCTGCATGGCATTCTGCATCTTCTCCTGCATCCCCACAGAGTACCTGCCATGATTACAGTGAGCTCAGTAGTGAGTGGCACTGCATACAACAATCGAGTCCCCATGAAGAAACCATCTCATAATAACTGAGCCATTAGAATCATAGCTTTGCTTGCTCTTTATGTTTACCTTGCCAACCCAAAAAGGGAGGGTCAAAATAAAGTCCAACTATCTTCTTTTATCTACTCTAATCCCTCATAAAGAGTAATAGTTCACTTACTTAACTTTGGATTAATAAAGTAGGCTACATGAGTTAATTATCTAGATTAATAAAGCTTCCCTTTAAAGGTACCAAAACAACAAAACAATAAAATGAAATTTTAAAATAACCTTCCTTTTAAACAATCAAACAAACCCTGTATTTTTCTGATCCATTTAAATTCTTGCCCACATACACCCATTTTTTCATGATAATAATATTATACACTTTTTAATTTCCCTACATGGACTTCATAATTAGAAATATTTTCCATGGAAATGATAACTATTTAGGACTACATACTATTATAGCAGATGAATATAACAAACTTTACCAGACCATTCCCCTATTGTCAGTTCTATATTTTCACTATTAATAAACAATTCTACAATGTACACGTTCATATGTAAAATTTGGAATATGGTTGCTTTATAATAAGGTTTCCAGAAGAGAGATTTTAGAATAGAAGCGTGCTGATATTAGAAATTAAGAAAGATGGAATAATTAATTAGAGTTCAAACAAGACATAAAAGAACAGACTTTATCCAAAGAATAAAAGTGAGAAATTTAAAATATAGACAAAAAGAGGTAACAGAGAGAAATAAAAAAACAGATTTATTGAAAAAAAGATTTAATAAAATGGTTTTATAAAAATTATTTTTTAAAAAAGCAGAAAATACAAAATTTTAAAATATCAGGAATGAAAAATATATAAATACAATAAAGGAGAGATTAAAAATAAGCAACAACAATGGGGAACACTCTATTCCTTATATATTTGAAAACTTAAGTGAACTGGATAATTTCCTCAACAAATACAATTTAAGAAAACAGAATTAAAAAGAAATACAGATAAAGATGACAGATTGAACATTCTCATTTAGTTTTATATCTTTCCAAAAGGCCATTAAAATGATAATAAAGAGATTTTAGAGGCATATATCCACAAAGATGGAGAAAAGAAAAAAAGAAACAGCTATAAAATTTTGGAAGCTAGACGGATCAGTGAGCTGAATAGTAAAAGGAAGATATCCATTATACCTTGTGGGGTTTTATGATACAGAAAGAAAAAAAAAATCACTCCCTTTTCCCAAAATTGCATTTACTTGTTTTGTTGTTGTTGCTATTTTTGGTTGTTTCCTTGCCCCTCCCCCAAAGGAGAAGAAACAAAATATATTTCAGTAATTTAAAAATTAAATTAATAGTTTGGCTCTGGAGCCCGACTACCTGGGTTCAAATTGCTCCAACATATAATAGCTTTGTGACTTAGGACAATTTACTAAACTTCAGGTACGATGCAAGAAATTGTGGTTCAGTCTCCTCTTTGACAAAAAGTCATACCTTCTTCATAATGTTGTAAAGATTAAATAAGTTAATACATACAAAGTGCTTAGAAAATACCTGGTATATGGTAAGAGGTCAGTATTAGTTATTATTAAAACCAAAATACAAAATATATTTTAATTACTTGACAAGTATAAGGACACCATTGTGATTATCACTTTTATTCTCTTTCTGCTATAATACAAAGCAGCAGTGAGTTACTAATGGAAAAGTAGGACTGCTATGTTTTCTACTCAATACTTTCTCTTTCACTTTTCCAGACCAGGTGCTGTCACTATAACTTAGGAAAAACTGAAGACTGTCAGGTGATTTACAAACTGGGCTCTTACAGACCAAATTAATCCTTAAAAATCATGCATCTCCTACAGTTTATATGTGATGAAACTCAGTGACTTCCACAAATCTCCCAGGCTCTATTTAACAATGGAGATCTAAATCAGATATACTGATTCTCAGTTTGGCACTTTCAACAGATCCTGGTATACAGCTCTTCCAGTGAGGAAAACAGGTTGTGCACTAGTAGTATTCTATTCCCAACTCCAAGGCCAAACTTTTAGGTCTGCCAGCTCTATGCAATGCAGTTTTATATTCACGTATATAAATATATACACCTAAAGAAGAAGGGAAACATTATGTAGTCATCAAAGACTACAATATAACCAATAGAGGGCCAAAACTCACCTATGACAAAGATAACATATTGGACAATCATGTGTGTACATAAATGTAACAGTTGCAAAGAAACAAAAACTCATGGACATAGTCAAAAGTTTAGTGGTTACCTGAGGGTAAGGTGGGAAGGAGGTAAAGGATGAAGGTAGGGGAGGAGGGTGGGAGAGTCAAATATATGGTGAGGGAAGGAGAACTGCCTGGGTAGTAAACACATAATGCAACACATAAGACAATGTACTATAGAATTGTACACCTAGAACCTATGCAATTTTTACTAACCAATGTGGAACCTATGTGATTTTTACTAACCAATATCATCCCAATATATTTAAAAATAAAAAAATATACATATAACAGTTGGCATTTTGTATGTGGCTTATAAATTATCCTGTACTGAGCTAAATGATGTTTGCCCAAGTATTTCAATTTTTGTCTAACATTATGTTTAATTACCTATATCTAGTGATTTCCAATATATATATTCAATTAAAAGAAAATTCAATGTTTGACAAGTTGTGTGGTTATTTTCCTAATGCTTTACTTTAATCAAGTAGCAAGTTTACATTATTAAAATAATAAAAAAAGCCAAAACAATTTTATCTTGAACATTATAAAGTACACAGCTATAAAAGTGGCAAACATTCTTAAGCACCACACACAATATGAAATTTTCAAATTACAATTAGAAGTTCCATTAAAAAAATACAAAATGACAAATATATGTTGATGAAGGAAATACAGAACGAAATGTATAAGAAACAAATTGAGAGTGTCCTGCAGTAAAACACTCAAACATTAGTAAGACTCACTACAACAATGGATTAGGTCATGCTTACCTTTCTACACATTGTAAAAAGTATTTCTAAATGCTTTGGATTTGATAGTAAGGTATTTGTGTCTATTGTCACATAATTATGCAGGAGAGGCATCATATCTGAAAAAGAATTCAAAATCCCAATGAGACTAGAGTAACAGGAGTAGAAATAAATGATTCCCACTGAAACCACATTTCTGTTGCACCCACACATTACTATCTTTCCTTGCACCACAAAATGTTAGAAACAAAAGTGATCAATCTGCCCTATTTCTAGATGAGAAAAATGTGGATCAGAAAGATTAAAATGCTCATCATTTACTATAGTGACTGCTCTGAATTTTCTTGTTCTCCACACCACTCATCCCCATCTGACATACTGCATATTTTCTTGCTTGTTTGTTCCCCGCTTCTCTACTCCCCTCACTAGAATGGAAACATCAAAAGAGCAAGGGCTATTTAATTCACTGCTGCATTATTGAGCTTAGAACAGTGCTTGGAATACTGTCAGTATTCAGAAAATATTAATTGAATTAATGTATGGAAAATATGTTCTGATCGCAAACTAATTTAACATACAATAGGAAATACAGTTGCCCACATTCCTGAGGCTGAAAAACACTCTATGATAGCCCCACCCTTTACTCAACAGGGTAACAAGAACAATTATTTTCTGATTAGTACTGGAATCACCTATGTCTTCACTTCAAATATCAAAGGAAATAATATCTAGACATGAAAAAGCACATTGTCAAAGCCATACCTGTAAAATATTCAAAACAATCCTGCTGAAATACCTCATATAATATACCTAAAAGCTGCCACATTTGAGGGGAAATACCATGGCAGGTTAAACTATATGCCAGTGAAAGAATTTCTTCATAGAATTCTAGAAAGAAGAAAATCTCTAGTTAGAATGTTAGGAAATAGCAATGATCAAACACAAAACACACAGGGGAGGATTTAGGCTATACTCTAAAGCACAGTACTCTAACATATTTTTGAGTAACCCTTCCTCAGCGTTCACATCTTCGGCCACATATATTTTCCACCTTCCATCTCTTCCCAAGATCTGCTCCCTACTCAATAAGACAAGGAAAAGATTTGCTTTTACTAAACTTACAATACTAAAAAAAATATAATTGTTTAATATTTTGTGATATATAAAGAATAGTTCATACTTAAGAAACTATAACGAAAATGGATACGAGAAGGAACATTATCATATATCTCCTATGCACAGAATTTTTAATTTACAAATAACTAATATTCTTTGTGGAGATATTAATTACGCTAAGCCAAAATATCTGCCTGTCCCACATATCTCTACAAACAATATGAGGACTGTCCAGAAAAAAATCCAGCCATTATCAATATGATGAGCGGTTACATACCTGGATACTTTCTGAATAGCCCCTGTATACGGGATAGTATTATGTCAATTTAATTAACTTGTAAAAATTATACAGTATTTTTCAATTTACCTCAAGACAGTTATACCAACTATGAAGTAGAAGAGTCTAAAGGGAATGTTCTGGTATTTGCATATAATTTATTATTACACTCAGTAAAAAAAAATTATACCTAAACATATAATCACAAAACACAAACTTCAATATAAAAATTTCAAATAATTCCTACCAAGTTACTAAGCAAAAAGGTCTAACTTCAAAGATCTTTTTTCCCTCTTAGTAAAAGAATATTCACCCTGAAAGCCTGAATTAAGGGGGTTTTTTCTTTAACATTATTTAAAACTTAATATATTCAAAAGCTAGAAATACAGATATTTGCCTTACCAAAAGCAAAATAAGAGAGAAAGAATAGATAATGGGAAATAATTTTTTATGTAAGATAATCACTTCAAAAACAACAAATTATTTGGAAATAAAATTTCTGAAAATTCTGTTCATCACCACCCCACCTTGGAAGATTAAAAAAGAAGAGCAAATGCCTCTTCCTAATAGAAAGCCTAAAGAAAGAAAAGGGGCCCACCATTTCCTTTCCCACCCCTCACAGCTACAAGTGTGTGTGTAAGACCCAGCCACCCAGATGCTCAAGAACAGGATTTTGAAGCTTGAGGGGGAAATCAGAAGGACAAAGCTGTTACAGATTATGTTTTCTGACTGTTGGATGGAGTCTGGCTTGTGATAGCCAACAGCCTAGGACCCAGTGCTGACAAAGGCAGCACAGGCCTTCTGAGTAGACCATTTCTATGGCGGAATTCTGGCTACCAAATGTCCTTCTACTAAATTCCATTTATGCTTCAATTGACCAGAAGTTATTTCAATTATTCTCAACCAAGAAGACTAACTGTTAGGGTAGGATAGTTTTACTAAGTTTGACTTCCTATATAAGACAAAGCAGTTAAAGCAGAAATAGCTAAACCTGGCTTCTAAAATTAAATAAAATTTTATGAGTAAATTAGCAAAACGAAAACAGGCAAAAGAGGGAGAAAAAGTGAGATAATGGAGAGAGACTGGACCACTGACATAAACATGGTCAGATTGCTGTGGTAGGGATCCTGGAATAACAGGTTCAACCCATGACATCTTTCAGAACAGTATTTTTTTTCTGAGATCCTGTATGACCAAATATTGATTCAAAAAGGGTGATTAACATTAAATACTTCACAGCTAAAAACATACAAGAAATCACCCATCACCTCGGGACTTGGGATGGGATATCAGAAGGGACAGGCGCTTCAAACCATGGTCTTTCCCCGCTGTCCACTGCACCCAACAAATAGGCTCCTTCCCTTTTCTTAACATTCTGATGTTGCAATTGCTCAAATCAAATAGCTGGTATAGGTAGATTACAGAAGTATGACATAAACTATTTCCCTTTGCCTTATTTCAGAGTTTTCCTCCTCAAGATTACTTTTCTTTTTTAACCTTGTTCCCCTTCATTCCTTAAATTTCTTTCTTTTCTTTTTTTTTGCTTTTTGGTATGTGGGTAGCTAGCTCCCTGACTGGGAATCGAACCCAGCCCACAGCGCTGACAGCGCCAGTGCCGAAGCCTTAAGCCACTACACCATCAGGGAACTCCCTCAAGATTACTTTTAATTTAAATGGAGAATTTTCAGTGACAATCTCTTCCATGACTAAGAACATAAGTGAAATATTCTTTCGAGCTTATCAGCTTCCCAATTTTAACATCTTCTACAACAGTATTTCAAGATCATGAAACATACAGATAAGTAATCACAAATACAATTCTTGTTACTACCTAGAAGGAAAGCAAATATCTGAATTCTAGAACATGTAAGCAACTGAAAGGTGACAAACTTCTCTGCCTTCCTTTCTAAACGCATTTTTAAGTTTATAATTTTTATATCTCTTTTCCTGTGTCTTAGTATAATACTCGAATAACTCAAACACTCAAATAATTCCAAAATTCCTCCTTTATCCCTGGTTTCAGTAAACTGAAGTCAACCACAGTCTGAAAACATTAAATGGAAAATTCCAAAAATAAACAATTCATTAAGTTTTAAATTGTGCACTGCTATGAGTAGCCTGATGAAATCTCACACTGTGTCGCACTCTGCCTCACCTGGGACTTGTCGAAAGTATCCACACTATGTATATACTCCCTGCCCCTTACTGAGTAGCCGTCCTGAATATTAGATCAACTATCGAAGTTCCACAGTGCTAGCATTTAGTAACCCTTATTTTACTTAATAAGAGGCCCAAAGCCATTTACATAACCTTTATTACATACAGTATATTATTACAGTTATTCTATTATTTTTGTTGTTAATCTCTTACTGTGCTTAATTCTTAAAGTAAACTTTATCATATGTATGTATAGGAAAAAACAGTATATATCGGGTTTGGTACTACTGGCTGGTTCAGGCAATCTCTGGGGGTCTTGGAACATATCCCCTTAGGATATGTGGGAACTACTATGATATCCTTAACTTGCATAATCTTTATACAAACTGACACTTTGCTAAAAACATAAAAGTTGACCTTGGGGGCTATAAGGGGTAAAATAAACTCCAATGATTCCACATAAATCATTCTGTTTATTAGTTAATAATTTCATTAAGAATTCCTTTTGGCTCAGGGACACCCCAGGAACTCCAGAAGAGAAACACCAGGTAAAGGAGCCTGCTTTGGGTGCAGAAGCCCAGACCTAAAACAAGGAGTGCCCTAGTCCTCCAAAGCAGCTGTGCTCCCTATGAAAGCTTAAAGGCCACAAGAGGAGGGGTTGTTCCATGTTCTGAAGGGAGCAGGGACCCACTTCTCCACAAATGGCTGCGATCAACTGACAAGGCCTAAAAATAACCAGTGGCTCCCAATAAGGAAATGACCACCACAAAGATAGGGGAGAAACTATCGATGACCCTTGACGTGGCAGGCATGCCTGTTAATTTCCTGATTGATATTAGGAGCCATTTACTCCGTCTTAGCTGCTCACTCTGGACCTAATTCCTTTAAAACCTTCTCTGGTATAAAAATAGATGGGGGTTCATACTCAGTCTGTTTCTTGCCAGTGGCCTATACCCTAGAGAAATAGTAGAAGGACCCAATCAGACTTTAAAAAGGATAAAGGTATGTTTCCTATCAAAGTTTCTGCTGTAATCCCAGCAGAAAAATGTCTTTATCTCTGTTTGTAGCACCAGCCATGACTAATGCCCTAAATGTAGAAATTACCCAAATGGCTTGCTCCATGGCAAAAGCTCTAAATGCAACCTCTCAGGCCATCCATGCCATTGGAGAAGAGGTAGGACAGGTCAGAGAAGCTGTCCTTGAAATAGAGCTGCTATAGATTATCTGCTATGAAGGCACAATCACAGATGTGAAGAATTTAAGGGATTATGTTGTTTTAACCTCTCGGACAATTCACAGCTAACTGAAGGCAAAGTCAAACAAATTTCTTAACATAGTGACAGTATCAAACAAAGAGAAGGATTTTTTGGCCTTGATTTTTCCTCCCTTACTTCCTGGCTTTCCAATCTTCTGGTTTAAAAGAAATATCCCTCATCTTCCTTTTGTTCATCGTTATAGGGGTCACATCATACTGCTGCAGCCACTGCACTCCCGCTTGTAAGTCTCTTGCTAGCTGGATAACAAGATCCAAACAATGACCAAAGGCTAGAATCTATCTCCAACAACAAAGTGAATGAACCCGGTTCAAATTAGTCTCATACATATGAGACCCTATTACTGTCAGGGGGAAAGTGAGGAGCCCTCTCCCCACCTCACTACAGACCTATTTTCCTGGTTCTTTAGCTCTGAAAGTCACCTTTTTCCTAATCCAAAGTCTTAATCGCCTCCTTGATCAATTTTCTCTGGCTCCTTACCTTGAGCAAGACTGTGCCCCATAGATAATTACTCTGAAACTTGTAAGTAATGTCTTCAGCTTGCTGATTACAATCACTACAGGCAAGTATCCCTTCCAGGCCTTTCCGGACCTAGCCAGGTGATAACACCTGAATGACCAGCTAGGCTAGAAGTCAACAGGCTGCAGGCTTTCCATCACAGCGACAAGGGCTTTGAGACTTATTTCTTGGGTCAATGCTTTTTAAACTATGAACTGAATTAATTTCTTCTCATCTGGGGACCATCGGGAATACAACTGATACCCCAACAAGGCTTCCAGCCCATCTTGACCAAAGAAGTCAACATGGTGGATCTCGAGACCCCTTCCCCTTTTAGATCAGATAGAGTGAGAGCTCTGTGGATCCCCAATAGGTAGAGACAATGACCATTCTCAGCAGGAAGCAGATACAGAAGATGAGACTTCCAGTCCCTCAGCTTCCCATAGAGATTTGTGGGGATCACGTCTCTCAAGAGAATGTGAGGAAGGCAGACAGAATAGGGGGATCTCGAGACCCCTCCCATGAGACTCCCCAGCTGGAATAGTCACCACCTTGGTACCACCCTATCATTAGTAGTCCCCACCCCAAGTTGAGCAACCACAGGAAAATTCCAGGCAAAAAGTTAGCTAATACAAGAAAGTTAGAGGGCACAAAATAGCTCACCAGTTTGAGCCAGTTCCTAATGCCTGTGCAGCAAGAGTTACAAGGACCTTCAACTCACCTAAGCCTCATTATACCATCACTGTAATGTCATATATATGCCCAGAGTGCATTAATATCATTATAACAGACTGAACTCTGGGAAAGAACATGCGCAGTTAGAAGGGGGTTATGTAATAGGCCCCATGTCAATCAAGTTTGTTAATCAAGAGGCCTCATACCCAGATGGGTGTAACCCCTTGCAGCCAAAGGAAATAAAACTATCAAAGCCTCATTAATCGGGGATCTCGAGCCACTCTCCTTGCTGGAGCTGCTCCTACCTCTTTGGAGTGTACTTTCTTTTCAATCAACTATCTCTTTATTTCACCTCTAAAAAAAAAAAAGGAATTCCTTTTGGTTCTACAGTAGTCAGGGCTTACAAATTAGTCACCTAATTTCCTGCTACTACTGCTGACTATTCTTTTCTGGTTACTAGATTATGTTAACCTGTTTTGCATGTGCTCTCGTAAGAAAGTAAAGAAAAGCACTTGCCTCCAGAGATTCTATTAGGAGAAGGTACCTCCAAGTTACTGTTTCATCTACATGAGAATCACCTAGAATATTCAGTAAAAATGCAGATTCCTGGATACTGCTTCAAACTAAGAATCAAAATCTCTGGGGTTACCCTCCAGGAATCTTCATTTTAACTAGCTCCTCAGTGATTCTTATGCACACCAAAGTTTGAGAACTACTGCTTTATAGCAATGACTTCCAAAGTAAAAGGTATGTACCCTAGGGAGTGTGCAAGATAATTCAAAGAATGTATTAGAACACTTTTAATTGCATCCTTTTACATTTTTTTATGTATGTAAATGTAGTAGAGTAATATATGTATATTGCCTTTAAATATATATTCAAGTGTTATTTACATATAGAAATGCATGCTCAATTTTTTTACTAATTGGGTAAATAAGAAAAAGTTTGGGAACAACTGCCCTTAAACAGTAACATGCCTTCTTTGGTATCTTTCTGTCTGCATACTACAAATTGCATTTCCCTCATGCCTAAATGCCTTGGGGCTGGTATCTTCAAAATGCTTTGGTACTATGTAAAAGGAGCCTCCTCAACAAATTCCCATCAGTTTATTACACCCAGCATTAGTACTGATTCGAGTCAGAAGTCAGGCACTATAGAACAGCAATTAATTCACACCTCTGATAAAACATATGCCTATCATTTCACATTTTTCAATCTCAGATTAAAGGAACCCTGCCTAAAATTCATTCCAGTTCTATAAAGGTAAAATATAAAATACCCTTTAAAAATTCTAAGACTAAAAATTCTTAATTGGATGTATTAAGTTTCTCTCTAAATGAAGATACAGATATTAGGAAGTATATCCAAAAATTTAAGAGAATGCAATCTTTTCTTTCTCAAAATTGTTCACCTTGTTGAATTTAAAGGACTAAAAATGCACTAGAAGTTCATCAAATTTTTAAAAATTTTCAATTTACCTTTTTATTCAACCTTTAAACTTACCAATTACATGTTTCTGTAAAACAAGATCAATGATCCGTAGACAGATATTCTCTAACTGCTGAGTAACCTAAAGACAAGTTTTATACATTTAGTTTAAAATTCATCATTATACCCTTAAGTTAATCTATAAATTTAGTATTATTCTAATAAAAATACCAATAGGACTTTTTTGAGAGAAGTTGACAAATTATTTCTAAACTTCATGTAAAAAATTAAACATGCAAGAATACCAGAAAATTCTAAAAAGTAAACCAATGATGGAAATGGAAGTTAAATCTATAGTAAAATTACAAATTAAACTTGGACCTTACCTCACATTTTATACCAAAATAAATTCCTAATAGACCACAGATTTCAATGCTAAGACTTAAGACATAAAAAATACTGGAAGAAAATAGAAAGAATTTGTATAAAACTCTGAAGAGGGAAAATGACTCAAAACCCAGAAACCAGAAATAGTCATTTGATTTCAAAAATTTTAAATTTCTGCATAAAGCAGGGGGGTAGTCAAAGCTCAATGAAAAATTGAGTGAAGTATTTTCAAATAATATCATAAGCAAAGATAAAATTCCCCTCACATGAAATCAAATCAACAGAAAGACAAAGATAAGAAAAAGAAATATAAATGGATCTTAAATTTATAAAAACATGTTTATTCCAATACAAAATTCTAAGCACAAGATTAACACTTTTCACCTATCAGACTGGCCAATGATCAAAAAGGAGGAGCTCTACAATGATTTGGGAGTGTAAATTGGACCATACTATGAAGGACAAGTTAGCAATATCCTTCAAATTTATACATATATCCATTGATCCAGCAATTCCTTTTAAACAAATCTACCCTTCAGACATATTATTACATGTGCAAAATGACATGTAAAAGGTCATTCATTGCAGCAGCATTTGTGATTAGTAAGAACCAAATTTCCACTTAACAGGAGAAAGTAAAATTATATCCATTAACAAGGGACTATTTAAATAGACTTGGTATATCATAAAAAGGGATATTATGCAACTATTAAAAATATGTAACTTTACTAATATGGAAGGATCACCAAGATACATTAAGTAGAAAATGGCAGACAAAAACTCTGTGCTATTATTAAAGAAAAATATACACTCACTTCTTGCCTGGATATAATAGAAAAACCTTTGGAAGGATACAACACCCGGTAAAGGGTCTATCTTCTTTAGAGAAGGAGTAGATGGCTAGGGAGCTGAGTAAGAAGGTGAGACTGCACTGAATACCTTTTCACACCTTTTCAATTTTTCAGCGTATGTTTGTACTAAATATTCTTTAAATAAGTAAAAGTTAAAATCCATTATGGGTTATATTTTTCATCTAAGAATCCTATTTCAACTTTTAAGCATATTCTTTTAATATTCAGCCTAAACTATTCTCTTCAAATTCAAATGATTCAGAATTCCCCAGTTTAAAATTTGTCAATATATTTAAAACCATTAAGCAAAACTACACATGCTTAAGCTTTTGTTTTAAATTTTTAATTGTGCTCTTCACACATTATGTATTTGTACATGTATTCATACACTTGTGCTTTTTCCTTTTGAGGAAAAATGTTTTCAAAGTCTCCTTTGAACAAGCTAAAATTCAAAATCATAAGACAGGCAATCAGGAGACTAAGATTCTAGTCCTTGTTTTGTCTCTAGTCATCTATGACCTTGGTAAAGCCATGCAGCTGAAGGCTTTAAGTTTTTCATCTGTAAATAAGGAAGCTGGATTTGATTAGTGCTTCTCAATTTTAACCCTTGCCTCCCTTGATAATCACAGGAAGTTGACATGCTCCTTTAATTTTATTTGAAATTCAAAATAAATGTAGCATCAAGAGTAAAAAATTTAAAACAAAAAGATAAAATGTGGTTTGGTTCTCAAAATAATCCTGCTGCACATTATACTCCTGCTCATCCCCCCCCCACACACATAATACTTGGGCAAACTGCAACAGGTGTTTTCTTGGGTCTCTTCAAATTGAAAATACAACTTTAAGTAGAAGGTGAAAGAATTATCCTTAAGTATACTTGTTGTAATTTAATGTGGAACATCTCACTATTCCTAAGAGGCCCATACAGTTTCAACCTGGATATGCAACTAAAATAAAATAATGAATACAGAAATTAAAATTCTCATTAAGCCTTTTAGGTGAAAGAAACCTGCCCAGGAGAAGAACATCGAACTGTTTTTAGGAATCAGGTAATCTTCCACTGATTTGTGACACACACAGGATAAATCAAGAGGCACCGGGTTTAACAATGCTGTGTAAAGAACCAGCAGCTGCCTCCTAAGTCCTCACTGTATAAAAGAAGAGCTGCCATCATTGCAAAGCGAGTCAACTTGGACTAAGAGAAGTAAAGTACAAAAATTTAATTTGAGTTAAGGAAAGGCCATGTGATAGGGAGGAGAGCTGCAGGTTTTAGGTGGAGATAAACTGATATATTATCAGAATAATTTGACTGCAAACTCAAAATTCTGTGACCATGCACAAGTTTCTTGATACCTACCTGAACCTTGTTTTCCACTTCTGAAAAAAGACACTGCCGCTACCTGCTCTATCTATCTCATGGTAACTGAGTTAAGATTCCATCAGCTACTTAATGTGAAAGAATTTGATGACTGTCTATAAGCAAATTCTTATCCCAATATTTGTCTGGACTTCAGTTTTGTAAAGCTCTTCTTCCCTTCCGTTCTCACAATATTTGTTGCATCAGAATTTTGTTCTATTATTTAATATTTGCCACTGTGGCTGAATGGCTATCACTCTTTACCAAAACTAAACTATGGATTCCAGAAGGCAGAGCTCATGTCTTATTCAATTTCATATTCCCCAGAAACCTAGCCTGACACATAGCATATGTGCTGAAGTGCAATGAGATATGCCATATACTTTACAACCACATGTAAAACTTCCCTGCAATCATTTTAATATATGTCTTAATATTTGAGGGTCAGTTTTTAAAATCTAGTAACATAAGTAAATAGCAATTTAAAATTCAAAACTAAAATTCATGCCCATTGTTCACATAATTTCAGTTGTTACTATAATGACAAAATAATACACAAAGAAATCTCACCTCTTTATGATCTTCTACGACTGTCAAGATAGTATCAATGGTATGTAAAATTCCCATAGCCATAACTGTTTTGTCTTCAACTTCTTCATATTCATCACTTTGAAGAACTTTGCCAAATATCTCAGCCTATGAAAGAGCATAAACATATTCAACAATGAGTAATGTTACATCCACCCCTCACTATTTAAGTTAACAAAATGGCAGTGTCACACATGTAAATGCCAGTATTGCTCAAACTTTAAGTTATATACTTTGCTGAGTGAATCAATGATGGACCTGTTACATTTTAAATATTGCTATCTTTTTCCTTATCTAGTCACTAGAGTGGAATAGTGAATCAATGATAGAATCTGTTATGTTTTTATTTTTTTCAGTTGGTTCCTGAACGGGGATCGAACCCAAACCACAGGGGTGAGAATGCTGAAGCCAAGCCACTATACCACTAGGGAACACCCTACATTTTAAATATAGCTATGTTTTTATTATCTAGTCACCAGACTGGAATATACATTAGCTATTAAAATCAAATAAATAATACTTAACTTCTGGTTGTCATTACACAAATAAATCCAAAATCCAAGGAAACTGAAATCTAGTAATACTAACTTGAAAAACTGAATAAAAGATTTAGAGGACAAAGTCAAGGAATCACCTAGAAAATGAAACAAAAAGGACGGATATAGAAGGCAGGTGAGAAAAGGTAAGGAAATTAGAAACTCAATCCTGGCCCAACATTCCACATCAGAACTGTAAAACAGAGAAAATAGCAGGGAGAAGTTCATCAAATAAGAAATACAAGAAATTGCCCAAAACTGAAGAAAATGCATTTCAAGATTCAAAGCCTAGAAAGTGAAAAGTTAAAAGGGTCACATTAAGGCACATCTTGATGAAATCTCAGAAAATTACAGATGAAAAGAGATAATCCTAAATGTGTTTAGATTTAAATGTAACTAATTATAAAAATTAACAACTGTGAAATTATAAGAGCAAACATTTTTATATTAACATTACAGTTACCTATAAAACTGAACTCCAAATTTTGGAATTTAATTTAGATTATTCAAGGCTTTTATACATATCAAGCTAACATAAAACAGCCCAGTCTTACCAAGTGTTGGGTCATATCAACAGCAATTGAGGCTACTTCTTGACTGTATTCACATATCATTTTCTGGATAACATTAGTTACATCATCATTTTCTGTCTCTCTAACAATGTGCAACAGCTCCTGCATAATAGACCTCACATGTGGCTTCATGTATTCTTTAGCTAATGCAAAAAAAAACAAACAAAATCAGTAAAAAACTTAAGCCATTCACAAGCGATGAAAGGAATTAACTTAGTCACAAGGTAAAGTGGGATAGGGTAATAGGTTCTACATTGATACTTGCTCTATAGTAAGTAAGTTACAAAGCTGTACCAAAATAATCTTCATAATATATCAATTTTCCCATTAGTAATATGGGGATAATCAGTCTGACACAGGAAAGAACCGTCCTGCCCAAAATGTCAATAGCCCCCACTGAGAAATTCTAATTATACATATGCTCTGCCATTGGCATGACTTATAGAACATGAATATGATACCAGGATACAAGTATAAAAAATCATATACATAAAAACTATTCCCAATATCGATGGTGCCCATTCCCAGCCCCATCCCATTTCTACCCACCCTCCTCCCACATATTCTTACAATATTCAGACTCCATTCAAACATTGCTGAATAGAGGTAAACTAGGTTTATGTTTACTTTGAAAGGTTCATTTGAACTTTGAACAGAATATTCTTCTGAAAAAACAAATGAGGTATCTGTGTTATCACTTACTAGAGATATTACTTGCTACTTTCAGAACTAGCAGAATCACACCTGAGTTCTGACTGGGTTCCCCAAATGTATGGAGTGTCCAACACTCTGCTTGGAACTAAGGTGACAGGAGGAAGTGTGAGCGCATCTTCACCCTCAAAATTTGATATCAGCTTTCTATGCATGAGCTGCTAACAGCCTTTACATGGGCACATACTACATTTTAGGTGTCACCTCAAAGAGCCAGACCCCACCAATGTAATAAAGGACACAGATTTCTTTCAAAAAAAAAAAAAAAAAAAAAAAAAAGAACTAGCAGAATCACAGAATCTTGGAGTGGAAAGGAATCTGGAAGTCATCTAGTCCAATCTTCCCACCCCCTAATTTAAATACGTGGAAATCTAAGCCTTAACTGATCATGTACTTTGTCCAGGTTTACATGGCAATTTAGTAGCACAATCAAAACTAGACACCAGGTCTTCTGATCCCAGTTTACCCTAGTGCCCAACAATTACCCTCTTTTTTCCTAACTGAAAATATTTCTGGAAACCAGAGTCAAAAGTAACTCCTCAAAAGGGCAAAAACAAATTCATAAAATTCTGAGGGGGCAAAAGCTCAGAAATCTAAACTCCAAACTTTAAGACTTAGAGAATCATCCTTATTAGGGAAGAAAATGAACAAAACTAGTTGAGAAGATGATGTCAAGAAACAAACTAACAAACAAATATTCTGAAATGTATTTTTGGCTTTACCTTGTGTCTGGTTAGAAATTAATGACTGAAGTGCAAGAGCAGCTTCAACTTTGACAGGCATCTCCTTATCTTCAATGAGGCTCTTCTTTGCCAGTTCAACTGCATTTCTTAGATTGAGCTCATTATGAAATTTCAAAGAGCTGAATGCATGAAGCACCCAACAGGACTATGTTAGAAGAAGAAAAGTAAAGAAGGAATTATTAAGATTATGGCATTCTGTAGTAATGTCATGCATGTAAGAACTTCTTACTGAGTAAAATACCATTAATCCTGCCAAGTATTAATTTATTTGTTTTTAGCGGTGGAATAATAGCTTTAGTTGCTAACTTCTGAATTTCCCAGTCTTTTTATTAAAATAGGCAATTCTATACTTCTAAATTACCAACATGCAATAGTATTTTTCACAGAAAAAAAGAAAACAGAGCCATATTTGAATGTCTCTGAAAAAAGAAGTCCTATTTATGATTTTAATAAATATTATGTTTCACAAATAATGTATTATTTGTATTTAAAAAGCAACTACAAAGCAATGCTTGACATTAATTTGCTGGACTTTACAGAAAACAAATGAAATATTATTTTCCCTTATACTAACTGGCTTAGCAAACTTCCCTTTTTCATTCACTTAAGATAGGAAGAATTTTAATCCTTATAATAGATTACCAAATTTTAAACTATTTGACCACAGAATCATATTATTACTTTTTAAAATTCTCTATGCATAAAATACAATCAACAATAATTTGAATTATACAAAGTTTTAGCAAGAAAATTATAATTCACACAGCCTGTCAAAGATGGCAGCCTACCTATAAAAATACTTCTGTTCCCTCTAATCTACATTTGACCAAATATTTCTCCAGAAACAATTATCTTCTGTTTATAAAATGCTCGAGCGTATAAAACATTTTTTTTTTTTTTTGTATGTGGGTAGTTCCCTGGCTGGGAATCGAACCAGGGCTACAGCGTTGAATGCACCAACGCCAAAGTCTTAAACCACTACACCACTAGGGAACTCCTGATATAAAACATTTTTAACACATGTTGCTTTTAGCAAGACATTTTTTTGTGTTGATATAGTTATAAAGATACATACTAGGCTCTGGAACTGAAGTTCTATTTTTATTTCTCCATATTGACTCTAGAAGTAATGTACACTTAGAACATAAATAAGTTTACATAGATTATTATTTTCTCCATTTTACTAAGGAGTATCTACCTAATATACTGGAAATCATAAGTTTCTAGTTAAACTAGAATTTTATGCTGTTTTAGGACACTGAAAATTAATCAATTTATAAATTTACATTGTATTACTGCTGTAACCACATGCCTCTCATAGCATATCTTATGGCAAGTGAGGTTAGGGTGAAAAATGAAAACAACTGTAAGTAAAATCCATAAACCCCTTTACTTACTAATTTGTTCTTTATTCAGCTTACATGAGCATAAGGGACATTCTAACTGATTTCATTTCACTTCAATATGTGTCAATTTATCCAAAACCATTTGGATGATTTTTAATTATCTTAATAATCATTAAAAGTCCAGTAATTATCTTACAAATGAAGATTTTTACATAAGGGAAACATGGAAAACTTACTCTAGCTCGAAGATACCCCAGGTTAGACAATAATAATGGGAATACATGATTCTGCAGCAACAATTCCATCTGGTCCTTGAATAAACTCTTCTGTTAGAAAACAGAAATTAAATTGCAACTCATCAATGTCTTTTTCACATGCAAAAATCATATCCTAACAAAGTATGTTTGTTATGACTTACACTTACTTCTACTTACAATTTTGTAAAAGTACTTGACTTACATATTGCATATTTTAAAACAAGACAAACAGTACCTTAAATATAATTTGATACTGATTTTTGTACAAATAAAGTCACTGAATATTCTTTTTTTATATAGCAACAGTTTCATACTGAAAAACTGACAAATTTTTATTTGTCAAATATTCTTTTTAACTAAAGAAATGAGTGACAGAAAAAAGGATATTTAGAGTCCATTAAATTATGCAGAAGCAGTCACTAGTTTTAAATTATTCATAACTTTCATATTCTCTCATTTGCCTGTGCTTCACAGTTTTAAGGAAATGAAATTTTGAGTAGCTTAACCTTCAATAAAATATCAGCTAGGGAACCAATCACATGCAGGGCTCCATCTTTCTTCCTAGGGTCAAAGTTGGGGTCTGTTAGGATTTGATAACAGAATGCCATCATTTTTGGCAACACCTAAAGAAATAGAAGAATCCATTTTAGTCTACATTAGCTTTCATTAACTTACTGTAGTATTAAATATGATACACAAAATTTCAAAATTAAAGCCATTTTATTGTATTTTACCAAGCAATTATAATTAATAAAACAAAATAACCATTTTCCCATATTACCAGGACATAAAAATAATTTTAAAGTGAGAGATTACAGCTATTAATACAATTTTTCAAATACTAGGGTTACATTAGAGTATCAAATCAACACAGGCCACCTTTCAGTTTTAGATTTAAAAAGAATAAGTATACCTCTTTTCTTTTCTTTGCAGCAGTATATAAGAGAGTCTGGGCTGCTGTGGTGGGAGAAGCATAATCTTCAAAAATATCTAAGATTTTCAAAGGTTAAACCATGTTAGTAAAAATATAATTCCTTACTATAGATTTTAAACCTGATTAGTCACTATTACAAAACCAAAACTAAAAAGGTTCACATATGACACCGGTATACAGCATAAAAAGCAATGGATATATCAGTGTTCTTATACATAAAAGCAATTATCAAACTATATGAGTTGTCCTTTTAAACAATCATATTAAAGGAAACAATACATTTTAGGTATATCTGCTTATCTGAGGAAAAGAAAAGTGCTTTACCTTTATCAAAAAACAAAACAACAAAAATTTATTTAGTGCTCACTATGTGCCAGGCACTGTTCTAGGCTCTGGGGACACAAAGATCAAACAATAAGGTTCTCATGGAGTTTACGAGGTGTGAGGAGGGAACAGATTATACACATACACATATACACACACACACAGGAAGTGGGACAATTAATTTCACAAACTCATTCAGAAAAAGTGCTACATGCCTCATTGCTAAGTATCACTATACCTTCAAAGTTCACCCCTTGGGAAGCTATGCACCGATGCCAGCGCCTAGTCCACCCTTCAAAGCAGTTTTAGAACTTTTTCTGGAATGACCATCAGAGCAGTCGTCGTACCCAAAATCTGTCAAAAGGTATCATAACATATGCACCTTACCGAGCTGTTTGTACAGTGCTGCCAAAGGAAGCACATGGTGGCATGTTCATGAACTTAAGTGTCAGATTTTGGGTACAACGACTGCTCTGATGGTCATTCCAGAAAAAGAGTTCCAAAACGGCTTTGAAGGGTGTATTAGGAGCTGGCATGGGTGCATAGCTTCCCAAGGGGTACTTCGAAGGTGACCATAGTGATTTCAGCAATGAGGGATGAGTTTGGGAAATTAATTGTCTGACCTTGTATAATAAGGTCAAGCTAAGAACAAATGTACAATAAGGTAAGGAGAAAGAGAGTGAGAGATTATGAGGTAAGTTTAAACAGGGTGTCAGTAAAATCTCTCCAATTTTCCATTAAAGTAACGAATAAGCAGAAATTGAGTGAATGAGTTAAAAAAACTCAACACTGAAATCTAAAGACAAAGCTCTCTAAGCACAGGAAACAGGAAGTGTAAAAGTCTTGAGGGACTACTAGGACAGCATTTGGCTCTGTCAACAGGTATGTTTAGCAGATATTCAATGGGCATTTGTTGAACATCTAACTATTTAAAACACATCACTACATGAAAATTTTCAAATTTCAGAATAAGCAGTTTTATACAAGAATATGGAAACTTGAGAAATTATCTGATATGTTCATATTTAAATGTAAAAAAAACCAAAATCTAAGTCTGCTTCAAAATACAAAATGCAAACATAATACTAATTGCTAACATTTATTATTTACTCTGTGCCAGGCACTATACTAAGATTTTTACAAGCATGTGGTATTCTATGCTAAGCAGTTAAAGCAGTTTAGTTATGTGTATTGTCCCACTTAATCCATTTAGCACTATTACCACTGCACATTTTATAGCTGAAAATACTGCATCTCAGAGAAGTTAAGTAACTTGCCGATAGTCACACAATGAAGCAACCAAGCCAGGGTTCACATTCAGGCTGCCTTAACATCAAAGCCTAAGTAAGCTCTTGTACTTTTTACCAAATCTAAAAACTTTATTATTAATATCAGTCAATAAATTAAGATAGGAATGTTTTGTTCATATAAATAATTGCAAGTGACAAAAACATAAAAAGAAAACTAATGTTATAATTGTTCTTCCCTATAGTTATCCAAAAGTAAAACATACACAACAAATAATAGTCACTGCACTGTAGTCTAGAGAAGAAAATGGTTAGGGAAAAAGTACTTCAGCTAGTCTTGAGTTATCCATGTTCTCTTTCCATCAATAAAATATAAATTCTGTCAATCAACAATCACAGCTCTTAATTGTTTTATTTCTAAAAATTGAGATACTATCTTACTTAATATAAAGAATAAGTGAAATAATGGTAGCTTTCTGAAAGCTAAACAAATACTCTGCACATTACAAAGAACACGGGCATTACAGACAACCTAAACATTAAGAGAATGCCTTGAAAAAGATAAAAGATTGGGTAATCATTCTGCTTCTGGGAAAACAAAAGCACTAGTAAGGAGAAATAATAAATCATGCTCATGTGTAATGATGTTTGAAAGGAAACTGTAGAATGGAGGAATAAAGCAGATGGTAAATATTGTTTCTCATTCATTCACTTTTCCTGTACTTTATCTTCAAGATAAGAGACACTTCCTCACTTACTGAAATAAATAACACTAAACACAAAGTACTCTAAAAAGACCATAGCCCAAAAATCTAGTATCTATACCAGCAGGCTTAACTCTAGTAGCCAAAGACACCTGGCCCAAAAAGAAAAAAAGCAGTGCATCATCACAGCACCTTCAGCAGGCCTTGAGCAATTATTTATTTCAACATACAGCAAAACACTAGTAGAAGAATGCGGAGGTGTAGAAGGGATGGAGAGTGCAAAATAAAGCAAATAAATAAGATATAGTCCTTGTGCTCAGATAGCTCTAGGTTGTAGGAGAAACAGAGGTACACAAGTAACATTTTGCGAGGTTAAATGCCTGAGTATTCCATGAAACAATTGATTCAAACTGGGGATAAATGGGAATGAACTCAGGCAACCTATATAAATCAACAGCTTCCAGGAAAAGCCAAGCTGAAAGGACCCCCAGAGAACTGGGCCATGCAGTGGAGCCATGGGAGATAATCTCATTCCCTTGTGGAATACTTAATCTCTAGGATAAGAAGGCAAACTAAACTGGGGTGCTGCTAAAATGTGCAGAAATCCAAAGGATCTTTTAGACTGAGAAAAACCCAGTTTATGAATGGGTATCCCAAAAGGCACAGAAAGGATGGGCCCTTGAGGTCAGCATCACAACAGAAGGATTACAGATGGCTCCTTGACTGCTTCACCATCCACAAGAAGGATAAATACAGGCTCTGCATCTCCCACACCCAAAGGTCTCAAGTCCACTGGTTCAACAGAACATCAAATTCTCATGAGTTTCAGAGTTTTTTCAAGCAAAGGAGAACTTTGGGAATTTAACCAAGTAATAAAATCTGCTTAAAAATATGAATTTAGTTCTATTACTTTACATATCCAGGAATTGATGAGAAATAAAATCTTGATTACCAAATTTCATCCTTATATACTCATATGGATCTTCTTGCCACAGCTCTTCATCCTCATCTTTATAACACATCACAGAAAAAATGACATCCTCAGAGATATTCTAAGAAGGGAAAAAAATAAAACAACAAATGGGTATAGACTTCAAATTTGGGGAATACTAATAAGGTATTTTCTGACAGCCTTTATGGTGTTAGTTTTCCAAATTGTTATATTAATCTTTCTGTTAAGCTTGCATTGGCTAAGGTGAAAGCAGGAAAGCAAGAGTCTAGGGTGGGGGCAGGGGATGGTGAGAGGGGTAGATTAAACATAAGATTGTTTTTAAATAACTCATCAAAGATTCAGAGAAAGCTAGATGTAAATGCTATTCTTTGAAGCAACAGCAGGGATAATAAAGTTTTACTGACAAATCAATATTAAACATACCTTGATTCTTTAAGGAAGAGAAATAAATATCAAGTCAAAGTTACATTTATTATTGTATATCTTATTGTGAACATTTTTACATTTCAATTTTTGTCCTAAATGTCAACATATCACCAGCATTAAAGTTTTCTTCTTTCATTTTCAAAAACCTAATTCCCTAGTCTACACATGCAGATTTCAGGGGGCAAAGAAAAATCTACATCTAGCAGCCTCTATGTACACTGCCACTAATGCTCTATTTTGCTGTTGTTACTGTCGAATTTGTTGGGGTGATACTGATTAGTAAAAATTACATAGGTTCCAGGTGTACAATTCTACAATACACTGCCTATGTGTTATATTATGTATTCATTACCCAGGGTCAGTTCTCTTTCCATCACCATATATTTATGTCCCGGTCCCTTCTCACCCGCCTCCTCCCCGCTTATCCTCAAGTAACTACTAAACTATTGACTGTGTCCATGAATTTTGTTCCTTTGTTGCTTTCAATTTTATGTTGCACATATGAGTGGAATCATGTAGTTCTTGGTTTTTTTCTATCTGGCTTATTTCACTTAGCATGATGATCTCAAGATCCATCCATGTTGTCATAAATGGCACTATGCCCTTTTGTGCTCTAACAATTACACATGTAAGAACAGGATCATGTCTTAAATAAATTAAATATTTCTAAGAGAAAAAACTCAGCCTAAGGATCAGCGTTATCTTATTGTTACATTATAGCCTTGTAAAAAATAAGGCCAAAGGCATCAGTAGAAAAAAAATGGTATCACAATTTACTATACAGGAGAAATACAATAAATAAAATAAAATCAGTATCTTTATTAATTGCAAAGAAATTATACCTATTTTATCAAGGAGATTAGGTAAATATTAAGATGTCCATAGAAAACAATGCAAAAGCCCTTACTTGTAAGCCCCATAATAAGGAAATACTAAACAAATTCTATCCTGGGGGAGTTCCCTGGTGGTGTAGTGGTCTAGGTTTCGGCGCTCTCAACGCCACAGCCTGGGTTCGATTCCTAGCCAGGGAACCAACAACAACAACAACAAAAAATCTATCCTGGACACCAAAGACAAAGAAAAATAATTTATTTTCCTTTTTTGATACCATTTTAGAGATTAGAGAATTTAAGCATTTATAGTTTAAGAGGAAAAAAACTTGGTTCCTAGCATATTTTAATTACCTGTATTATCTGTATGCAAATAACAATTTATTAATGGCTCATAATTTTGCATTCTCATTTGTTCTTTAATTAAATAACAATGTTGAATTCTTCCTTTAAATAAACATTTAAGCAAGATCAACTAAATCCAAGTCTTCCAACTCATAAAACTTGAAGTTCTCACTCTTCTCAAATATTTAAATTTTCAAGCCCTTCATATCAGATACATGCACACATTTAAAATTAATAATAGAAATAAAAATACATTCAATATAAAATATGGAATTATAAACATTTACTTTGTCTAGAAAACCTAATTTAACCAGGGAGTAATTTTGGAAAACTACTCCCTGAATACTAACCTGTATGTGTGGCTTCATCTGCTTCCATGTTACAGAATGAACAATCCCTTGGTTGAGATAGTTGAATGCCTGCTGAAGAACACGGGGGGCTACATATTCTTTCTGCCTATATTGGTCTAAAATTTTTAGTAGCACCTGTAGGAAAATAAGAAGAGAAAATAGAGGAGAACATGAACAATTTTAAGTTTAAGGGTAGGGGAATTTAGGCATGACATGAAATCCAGAATCCATAAAGATAAAAACTAACAGATTTTTAGGGAAATCAGTATTTTTTAAGAAAGCTCATGGGAAGCTTTAATTATTCGATAGGTCCATGTTACAATGAATTGAAGGGTGTCTCACTGTAATTTCCAATCATTTGTCCTACTTCTAACCTATAGAACTACTCAAGTCTATCCTCTAGTCCATATACTAGCTCTTCAAATAAGTTAAGACTCCTGTTAAGACTCCTGTTAAGAAATAACAACAACAGATTTGGCTAAATGAATACTGAAAACATCCATATAGCAAGACACCACGAACCGATGTTAGTATCTGATAATGGTGTATTTCAAACCGCAAAAGAAACAATAAATTATCCATAACATAGTTTTGGGACAACTTATTACCATCTGAGAAAAAAGTGAAGTTGGTTCCCTAACTAAACTTCATATCAAAATAAATTCCAGATGGGAAATATTTCAACAACAAAAAGAAAATAAAATTCTTAGAAGAAAACCTGGAATAATGTTGTTTTATAACCCCAGATCAGAAAAAGTCTTTGTAAATATAACACAAAACTGAGAAGTTATTTTTTAAAAAACTGATTAATAAAAAAAAAAAATAAATAAATAAATAAAAAGATTTTTTAAAAAGACAGAAGCATGCCCAAAGCAGCCATGAGTTTCCCATGGGCCTTCAGTCAGAGATAGCACTACAACAAGTCCATATCTTTTAATTCCTGATCTCCAGAGCTCTTCACTATAGCAGGTTTATAATTCAACTGCTGAATAAATAAAAAGGGTTCTTTCAAAACATGTACAAAATTTATAAATTCAGAACATGAATTCAGTTCAAGTTATGTAAAATTCAGGTTTATAAAATTTGTCAGAAGTCCTATCCTCACCTACATGCCTTTTCTGCAAAGCAGGATAAAAATGGATGCTACTGAACATGATTCTTCCTAATACAGTTGTGGCTGATACAAAGTGGAAGGAGATGAGACATAAGACTAAAGAAAAGAAGAGTGTTTGATTAAAAAAATCCATGTTTACGTATGAGAAATATATACCTTAAATAACCTAGGTACCGTTGATGACATGGATACAATGGCATAAAATTTATGTGACACTGGAAAAACTCCACTGAACATTTTCAAGAGGGCATCAACTTTAGGATACTTAATGGGTTTCACAGCAGTGGAAAGAGAACACAAAGTTGACCAGCTTCCTCATTATGCTACCATCCAGTTAAACAAATAATTTTATTCACTGTTCACTAATTTTCCCTACAGATTGTCTCACAGCCAACAAAAAATTTGTGAAAAAGTTACACCCATAGCTTTCTTGAACTGCTGCAAGATACTTTTTAGAAATGATCATCCATAAAATAATACTAAATAAAATGATAATCTACAAAAGAAAGTATTCCATCTAAGATGGTATGTTTGAAGTAGTACCTTTATGTCACTGACAATGAAGACTAATATGTACAACATAAAAATCTAGAAATACCCTCTCTATCATTAAAGCCTTTTACTATGATTAATCTTTGCTTCCTCAATATAATACTTACACAACCAGTCCTCAATAGTTATTTAATTTTATTTGTTGAAATATAAACAAAAATAACATGATTCAAGTGGCAATACAGATCAACCAATCTTCATACCCATTTTTTGAACTATTAATGTCAACCTAATTATTTTTTAAGAACTCTTAATTCCACTGTGCAGAATAGTTCTCAAACTTCCACCAAAAAATGTGTTAAGTTTTCAGCTGAGTCAACTTCTGAGCTCAACTCCTCTTGAAATAAATTATGTATTCTCTAACTCTTCTGATATAAAAGCTTGGAACAAAGAGGTGAGGCTCAAAGAAACAGAGACTAAGAAACTCATAAGAAGTCAGAGTTAACTGAAGAACCAGATTTAATACTGGTGACTGTTACACCAGTATCAATGAATTTAAAAGGTTTGAGTCCAGTATTAAGGAGTCTGGAAGATCACTCCTTGCAGTAATTGCCTCAGGCCACTTGGTTCTAAAACTGATAGTGCTATATTAGATTCCCAGAGCTGCCATTTCACCCCCTATCAATATGTAAATAACACAATAATATGTTTGTAACCTCCTTTTAAATGGATAGAAATGACTTCATTACTTTCAGTAGTAACTGTCCTTCTATTTGAAAAGCACAAGTTTATTACCTGCTGAATTCCCACTGCATAGGTTTTCAAAAAGAATTCAGAAAATTCAAAGTATTCTTTTGTGACATTTCCTGGGCTTCCATATCTTAAAATACAAGGAAAAAACGATTTAAATACCAAGAATTTTAGAAACAAGCATGTTCAATAGTTTAAATACAGTGCCTGTTGAAAATGTATTCTATTGGGATAGAAAACTAACAATTCCCTCTTTTTTTTTATAAACTCTAAAATGAAATCATGATGAGCTGTACTCACTCTGGGTCACACATAAAATTCAAACCTAATTAACCAAGAACTCCTAAAGGAAAAATATTACGGATAAAAAAGTTATACCCAATATATATATATATTTTTTTAATAAATGCTTCTATAAGTAAATTTGACTAAATTTTCCTATGGAGCTGAATGGCCAAGCACACTTTCTTGTACATTTCCTGGATATTCTCAATGAGCTTAACAATGTTACCTCTCCATTCTTTTTACAGAAAATTACAAAGATTCAGAGGAGACTGACCACCTTATTATGATCTCAAAGTCAATTATCACAGTTAAGGTTACTTTAAAACAGAGGGTGACATTTTTGCCCTTTATAGCTCTAAAAACAAATAATCATATACTGTGCAGCATCAAGGGACCTATCCAATTTTATTACATCCAATACTGAGATACTGAACAGAATTACCGTTCAAAAAGACGAGCTACAATATGCAGTGCCCACTTCTTACACTTCCACCAGACTAGTTCTGGTCTATCATCCTCATCAATTTGCAGGGTCTCCTAAGAAGACAAAAAAACCCAGACTAAATTCTGCATAATAAAAGGGTTTATGTGAATAACAAAGGCAAAATAAATCTTGACACAAATTAATTAATATCACCTGTGAATTTGTCACACAAATGTAAATTTCTTCTTATAGATTGCTAGGTAAGGATTAAATAAACAAAGCAAACTTCAACTAACTAATGTTCACATTTATCTCCTATCTTCAAAAGGCCGAAATAAGTGGAAAACAAACATAAAATACTCTGTCACTTGAAGAAACTCATAACAGACAGGTTCTATATCTTCATCTGGGTGACAGTAACACAAGTGTCAAAATTCAATGAACTGTTCACTAAGTCCTACGCACTGATGTATAGAAATTAAACCTCAATATAATTTGGCCCAACGTATGAATTAAAGAAAAAACACTGGGGGTTCCCCGATGGTGTAGTGGCTAGGCTTTGGTGCTCTTAACTCCATGGCCTGGGTTCGATTCCCAGCCACAGAACCATCCCCCCCCCCCAAAAAAAAAGAAAGAAAGAAATACTATACATTTTAAAACAAGCTTGAATTTTAAAATATTTAAGATTTTTAACTTAGTTTATTTGATTAGATAATTTCAGTTAATTTGGTAGGTGAAATATACCAGTACCGTTATTACAGATAAAAATGATTCATCTTTCAACTATCAAACTGGCAAGCAGAATTTCATGTAAGAGATATTCTCAGTCACTGCTTATTGAAATACAAGCCATGGCAATATTTTTGGAGAGCACTTTTGCAAGATATTCCAATTCCTTAAACACTTCTAGAAGTCTATAATCATGTAGGTGTATAAAATTTTTACAATATCCTTAGAGTTAAAACACTAAAAAACTAAACCTAAACATCCAGCAAATGAACCACTGAACAAAAATGACAAGGTATAAAAACATTCATAAGCATAAAAAAATATTTACAATAGATTTTAAGGGAAAAACATATTTCAAAACAGTACCTACTTATACTATTTTTATAAAGTACCAGGACACAAAGAAAAAAAGGCCAGAGGAATAAATACCAATTTTTAACAATGGTTTTTAACATTTTTAGGATTAAATGTAGTTATTATTTAGTTTTGCTTATCTGAACTTTCCAAAAATAAGTATGTATTATTGCTTTTATTACAGTAGTCATTTTTTTTTCCAAATAGTCAAGGATAATAAATCAGACTACCACAAATATCCCAAACCCAAGTTTTCCCAATTTTTCTTAGGAACAGAAGCCCTTTCTTACAGGAGGAACTGTCCTGTCAATAATAGTTCGAAAGATCTCCATCCATGCTGTCATAGTTTGGTTATTCACCAGTTGAAGAGGCAATGCATACTGAAAACAAAAGAATAAGATCATCAGACAAATTCCTCCGCTCCAAAAAAATCAGCAATTTCATTTATACTGGAACGCTGAAATAGATAAAATAGCTAACAGTGACTATGAAAATAGGAATTTCATATGGTTCAACCTAAAATTTAAGATATATCTATAAAGCATATAAATCACATTTTTAAAATACACAAGTATAAAAGGTCTGACAATTAAGTTCACAAACTCATCCTAGAAAAAGTGCTTCATACCTCATTGCTGAATATCACTACAGTCACCTTTGAAGTACTCCCCTTGGGAAGCTATGCACTGACGCCAATGCCTAGTCCACACTACAAAGCAATTTTGGAACTCTTTTTCTGGAACAGCCATCAGAGCTGTCCTTGTATTATTACCCTTAATTTCCTGTCATTAAAATGTCTCCTTTCAATATTTCCTTTATCTTCAAGTAAAGAGAAAAGTCACTGGGGGCCAGATCAGGTGAGTAGGGAGGGTGTTCCAATAGTTATTTGTTTACTGGCCAAATGCGCCCTCATAGACAGTGCCATGTGAGCTGGTGCATTGTCGTGATGCAAGAGCCATGAGTCGTTGGCAAAAAGTTCAGGTCATTTTCATTTAACTTTGTCATGCAGCCTTTTCAGCACTTCCAAATAGTAAATTTGGCTGACGGTCCAGTTGGTACTAATTCATAATAAACAATCCTTCTGATATTAAAAAGTTTAACATCATTTTGACTCTCGATTTGGACTGATGGAATGTTTTTTGGTCATGGAGAATTGGCTGACTTCCATTGTGCACACTGACACCTTGTTTCAGGGTCATACTGGTGCACCCATGTTTCATCACCAGTGATAACTCGGCCCAAACTATCGTCTTGCCTCCCCAAAAGGTCTTGGCAGGGAGTTCCCTGGTGGTGTAGTGGCTAGGCTTCAGTGCTGTCAACGCTGCGGCCTGGGTTTGATTCCCAACCAGGGAACTACCCACATAAAAAATAAAAAAATAAAAAGGTCTTGGCAAACTTTGACTTTCCTTTGCTTTTGTTCATTGGTGAGCTCCTTCGGGACCATTCTTGCACACACGTTTATCCTGCCAAGATTTTCAGCTAAGATTTTCCTGTTTCTCTACTGCGGTTTACTCGGTGTGCTATGCTTCTCACAGTCAGGTGATGATTTTAACACACAATTTGACAAATTTTTGCATTGTTTTTGTCAGTTCTGTGTGTTATTGACTGCCCTGACCCCTCTTCATCAGTGACACTTTCTCTCCCCTCAGAAAAATGTTTAACCATTTTGTACACTGCCGTTTTCTTCATAGCATTATTCCCATAAACTTGAATTAACATGTCCCTGATTTCACTTCCACTCTTGCCAAGTTTAACAAGAAATTTATCATTTGTTCATTGCTCTAATTCAAGCTCCCACATTCTCACAATACACAAAAACACGTAACAACAGTGAACACCACTCAGCAAGACACCGCCACACACTGACACAGACAGAGCTCTGAGGCACAGCTATACCAACGTTATGAAACCTTACTGAATTGTATCTACATAAGCACATGGTGGCAAGTTTGTGAACTTAACTGTCAAATTTTGGGAATGACACTAGCTCTGATGACCTTTCCAGAAAAGAGAGTTCCAAAACTGCTTTGGAGGGTGGACTATGCACTGGTGTCAGTGCATAGCTTCCCAAGGGGAGTAGAAACAATTCAGTAAGGTGTCATCACTTTGCCAAGGGGAGTACTTCAAAGATAACCTTAGTGATATTCAGCATTGAGATATGTAGCAGTTTTTGCAGGATAAGTTCGCAAAATTAAATGCCTGACCTCATAGTCTCATTCCTCAAAAAAATTACATTCTATGTGGGGGAAAAACATATACAAACAAGAAAATGCAAGATGGTGTGATATACTATACAGATAAAAGCAGCACAATATCGATAAAGGCACACACAGAAGGATGACCTAATCCAGCCTGGTAGTATCAGGGACACTTTCTGGAAGAACATGCAAGCTGAGACCTGGAGAAAGGGGCAGAAATCAGCCAGGGTATAAAAAAGAGTGGTCCATGGAAATCATCATGCTTAGCGAAATAAGCCAGACAGAAAAAACAAAGAACTGTATGACTTCACTCATATGCGGAATACAAAACTGAAAGCAACAAAGAAAAAAGAAATGAACAAACAAAGAAATAACCCATGGACACAATCAATAGTTTAATGTTTATTTGGGGACGAGTGGTTTAGGGAGGGGAGAAAAGGGAAGGGGGTGGGAGAGGAAGGGGGTGGAAGCTAAATATAAGGTGATGGAAAGAGAAGTCACATTAGGTGGTGAACTTATTATACAATAAGCTGACAATGCACTGTAGGATTGTATGCCTGAAACCTATGTAATACTTATTAACAGATGTCACCCCAATAATCCTAATAATAAAAATGAATTGAGAAAAAAAATTTTTTTAATAAAAAAATAAAAATTAAAAAAAAGAAAAGAAAGAGATCCTAACTATAAAAAACAAACAAACAAACAAAAGGAATGGTCCAGGCAGCATACATTATTTTACAGGCTTAGAAGTAAGAGAGGGCATGACCTGCTTATGAAGCTGAAACAATTTCAGTACGGCTGAAGTGTAAAGCACAGAGGTAAGAACAGTAAAACATAAGGTGAAGGAGAGATGAAGGGTTTTATAAGCCATGATAAGAAGTTCACACTTCATTCTCAGTGCAGTGGGGGCATCACTTGGGCTTGAGATAGGGAACAGGAGGAGCAGGCTCAGGGTTGGGAGAGTGTGACTTCACGTTTGGACAAACTGAGTTCTGAAGTATGTATGAAATATCCAAATGCCCTGTACAATAAACATTTAATAGTAACATAAAATTGAAAGCAACAAAGAAACAAAACTCTCGGACACAGTCAATAATTTAGTAGTTGCCTGAGGGTAAGGGGGAGGGGCGAAGGGAGAAAGGACAGGAACACAAAATACATGGGGATGGAAAGAGAACTGACTCTGGGTGGTGAACACATAACACAACACAGAGAAGATGTAATGTAGAATTGTATACCTGGGACCTATGTAATTTTTGTTGACCAATGCCACTTCAATAAGTTTAACAATAAATAAATATCTAATAAATACTACTTAGACAAAGTCAATTTAATTGTATCACACTTTTCAAAACATAGATTTTTTTCCCCTCTTCCTAAATTGTGAATCACTTTTTACTTACATTATCACTGTAATTGTGCCTCTTAAAGCCTTTGAAATTTTTGCTTCTAAGATTCCCAGAGGAAATACATTACTTAAGTAGAATATAATAGATTACCAAAATGGTTTAAAATATTGAGGTTTTTCCATTGTTTTTTTAGGTTTGTAGCATGTATACGTTGAGAGTAAACATTTTACATTTTGCCCTTTTAGCAAATCAAGTAGAGGTAGAGGCTTCAGGAAAATTATTTCATCAGTCTCTGTCTTACTTCCCGATTCCCAGCCACACTTCTCCCACTAGGAAAGGGAAACCCAACCTCCGAATAAATGGGCTATTACTATATTTAATAGCAAAACATCTCACTGATTAAAAAATGCTTGCCTCAAAGTAAAGTGATTCTCTTGAGGAAAATTTCTGAACAATGCTTTAATAAAAATACTAAGGCACCATACATCTACCTTCCCTATTACTTAAAGCAAAGTGTGAGGGAATGTATTTTCCGGGTATCCTAGTTACTTCTCTCTTCTCAGATTTGCCTCTTTCCCTTTTTCCTCTCCCCGAAAAAAGGCTGAGCTGAAAAAAAAATCTGCCTCGAACTGTCTTTTAATTACTCAAAGTTTAAAGGATGAGGCTAGAAATATAAATCTTTATTGAAGTAAAATATCCAAAAACAGTATAAAAGTTCTTAAGTCACATATAAAGCCAAGAACAAAAACAAACCATCTTGGCTCTCTAGCTCAACAAAACTACCCTCTTGCCATGACTAATTTAACTAAAAAGCATGTAAGAGAGGTTTAATTCATTCATCATCAAATACTTTAAACTAACAATAATACTCTTCCTCTACCCAAATCTAAATAATTTACCCAAATCTTTCAAGAATTAAATTTTAAATATTTTTATATTTAAAACACTCCTTTCTCCATCATCTTCAAATTACTTTTTAGATTCCCATATTACTATTCCTTCTACCTTTCAGATGTGAAAAAAAGTTTTTTTTTTTTTTGTTTTTTTTTTGCTTTTTGGTATGTGGGTAGCTCCCTGGCTGGGAATCGAACCCAGGCCGCAGCGCTGACAGCACCAGCGCCGAAGCCTTAAGCTGCTACACCATCAGGGAACTCCTAAAAGTATTTTAAATGAAGGCAAATGAGGTACTAAATCTTCTTTGTTAGCTTTAAATGAAGTCAAATGCAAAGAAAGGACCATCAGTATGATTTCCCAATAAAGGACTGTCTTCTGCTCCTTCCTCTTCTCCTATTAATATAATAACTAATCTATAGGCAGAACGGTATGGACAGATCAGTCAAGTAATCAGGTTTTAGGGCAGTAAACAACCCTGGTTCTTCACACCCAGCACTTCAGACACTGGAGTAAAAGGAATATGGACATTGAACCTCAGCTGTGTCATGCAGATAACCTTGGACAATCTAGTTAATTTCTGTGAGCCTGTTCTATCATAAGGATTTTTTTAAATGAAATACAGAGTGTCAAAAATACATATACACATTTTAAGAAAGGAAAAAACTATATTAAAATTGTAATAATATATACCAATAACAAAAGACGAATATAAGTCACATTTGACTTCTGCAATCACAAGAGGTGCTCAAAGTAGTTACCACCAGCATCTAGACACGTCTGATTATGGCAAACTACTCTTGAGCAAAGTTGACCAAAGTGTCCACTTGTATTGCTATGCATGCAGTTTCAATTTCTTCCCAAAGTACTGCCAGTGTAGCCGGTTTTCTACAGTACACCACATCCTTTAAGGTTCCCCATAGGCAGAAGTCAACAGGTGTTAAGACAGGAGAACATGGAGGTAATTCAAACAACGTTCTCAAATTTCAAATACCACGTCAAAATGGTTGTCTCCAACGACAACCGTGCTTCTGCCATATTGGTTGAAACTGTCCGGCCTGTAGCATGTTAATGCTAGCATTCATTTGACTGATGCCATATTTTCAGTGAACATCATACTACACATTGCTACCATATTTCAATTCAACTTTGGAAAGTAATACATAGATAACTTCTCTTAAAATGTGTATACATTTTTTGGCACCCTGGTATATGTGAGGATATATAATAATTTTTAACAATAACTGACAGGTATTGAGCACTTTTCATGTGTCAGGCAGAAAAACAAGACCCATATTTATCTTCTCTAGAAACTTACCTGAACAAGTGCATAAAAGATTTTCAGAATCTGTTTCTGTAGCAAAACAGAATAATGTGAGGAATCAGGAAGGAGCTGCATGATTTGTTGCTGAATACGAGGGAGAAATATTTGCATTGCTGCTATAAGAGGCTCTCTTTCCTCAGCTTTCTTATATCTACGTGAGCAAAGACAAAACAAAGAAAATGATTTCTACACTTACAAAAGAACTGTAAGTAGTGAATGAAAAAAATGTATTTTTTAAACTATATAAAGCTAACAAAACAAAAACTTCCAACCACTGGCTTATAATTTGTTTTGATTGTTAGAATAAACTTGGAAGAAACTTTAAAAGAGCACATATTTGTTTTAGGCAGAATGCCTAAAATCTCTCTAGAAAGAATTAGACTAGTTTAAAAGAATCCAAGTCTATTTCACAACTTCCTAAAATAAATTTTTTTACTACTTTAATTTTCATCATATCACAATTCTGCCTATAAAATACAAGTTGACATGTCTGTTTAAATAGACATTCCTATAACGAATAATATGTGAGAAAAAAACATTCCTTCTTATACTTTCCAATAATGAGCAGTTAGAATAGTTTACAAACTTAGGGATCTTAGGTGCTACATATCTAAAATATCTTCTAAAAATTCTACAGCATATGAACTAACTCGTTTTTAAAAATAAAAAGCCACAGGATTTGCATGTACAAGTAGCAATCCTCTAGAAACCAGAAAGCAATGCTATTAAATATGACACTTGTCTCCCATCTCCCAAGCAATTTTTATGGAAAAGAAAGTCACTAGCAAAGAAACCTGAAAACTTTTTACTTGCATCCAAGTTAAATGTGTGGTTTATATAATAATGTGCTCATTTGAAGACAAATATTAAAGTACCTCTATATCAGTTTCCAAGGAAAACTCTTAATAAACAGTCCTTTGAAACTAACAAATAATTTTGAGAAGCTCTGCTTTATCATATCACTGCCTCAGAGATTAGCAATGTATATTAGCAGATTGAAGAATCTTTAAATAACTATAGTAAAGATGTTTATGTTTAACTGTGCTTAACCCAGCATTTCCCAATAACCCTTTTCTGCAGAACCCCACATCAGACCCCTCTATGAAACTTAGTTCTTTCTAAGTAACATAAGGCTTATTTTCAGCCAACAGAAATCAACTTACTCATATGTCTTCACCAGTTGATACAGACATAATAAACTGCCAAGCCAGCTTCCACTGCTATGTGATTGCAAGTAATAGTCTATCTTGTCGACAACTGCTGGCCAGTGACCAGGGAAATCATATTTAATGATGGCACGGAGACACATCGTTAACTGGACTCTATAAGGTAGGAGGAAAAAGTCCAAAATCTAAGTAGTTATAAATATCAGGTTTCACCTCATACATCAAAATCTGATCCTGACATGAAGGCATCTCCTCTAGATGCATCCTTACAGCAAAATGATTTCTAGTAGAATTAAAGACCTTAGTGTGAGAAATACAATAAAACCGTGACGGCACAGAAAGACTATAAGGTTATCAGAAAAAAATCTTGGAACAAGGAAAACCTTCTTAAAACTAGTCACAAAACCAGAAGCCAAAGATCCTGGAAAGAAAAAACTAATAATCCCTGATCTGTGCAAGATACCTAAAACCAAGCAACCAAAAAAAACAAAACAATGTATTTCAGGAACTGTCTTAATGTTAATTTTATTCCTGTTAATAACAGACATCCAAATGGAAATAAATAATAGGTTTCAAAGACCTCTAATACTTTACATAAAAGCACTCTTAACTCCTATTTACAACTGGGGTGGGGGAGGACAAAGAGCAGTTCCTTTAAGAAAAAACTTCACTGTAGAATTATATGCCTGAAACCTATGTAATCCTTGCTAACAGATGTCACCCCAATAAGTCTAACAATAAAAATGAATTAAAAAAAAAAAAAATTAAAAATTAAAAAAAAAAAAAAGAAAAAACTCCTCAGTAGCTCAACTTACTGAAAATAAACAGAACAGGTGATTTCCTAAAATAAAACTTTTCTAAATACAGCTTCAAAAAAAAAAAAAAAAAAAAAACCAATGAATTTAAAATTAAGTCCATAAAATTTTTTTTTAAAAAAGAACAACAAATCTACCTCAACTCTGCAAAATTTCCCAGCCTATTGTATTTTGGTTATCATAGCCTAAAAGGTAAACAAAACAAAGTATTGTATCATTTCAACTGGACAAACACAGCCTAAAAAATGATCAAATAAGTAAAATGGAGGCCTACATAATGTGAAGAATTTATGTGAGCCAAAACTTTGAACCATCCATTATCACTTAATAGCCAACACAGTAGGGCTGCACCTATTAGAGCTTCTTGAGACACTAAATTTTGTTTCTGTGTATAAGACACAAGCCTGCAATTTTCGAAAAGGAAATCTAAGAGCTATTCCCAAAGATATAAAGAAAAAAGCCATTGGAAAAACATAAAAGAGAAAAGGAAGAATCCTTTTAATAAAACCACAAAGTTAAATAAAAAGATGTGATGTCATAACACTTAAATCAGTAATGATTTCCTCAACGGGATCCCAACTGTAATTGGTATTGAACAGAAAATGAGGGAAAAAAACCTTTTATACAAATGATCAATATGTCCTTACATGATCATTTGCAAATGGTTAGAAAGTAAACATAGTTAAATTAGGATCCACAGTGGGAAAAAAAATTATGTGGGTTGAGTTGAACAGCCAATAACTTGGATTCACCTAAATGAAACAAACAGTGTCTTTTCCTTGTTACCAAAGCTATTTGAAAAATTTCCTTTGCAATACTCTTAAATAAACTTCTAGAATATTTCTTCAAGAGTGATTACAATTAAGCCTTCAGGACATAAAAGAAGCAAAGCCACAAAGAACTGTGTATGAAGATAAAGGCCTCCCACTGTGTCACCAGCAGCTGTTCCTCAACAACCAATAGGTCTATATGTGAGCAATAAAACTGAAACTTTTTATTTTTTTAATTTCATCTTCAGGTTGACCCTACCAATCCGTTCTCATTCCAGCTAATGAAAGGATCCTTTCATACATTGCTGGTAGAAGCACTCTAAGATTCAGAGAGATCTCAAAATGTAAAGATTTTGATAAAAAATGGATACACTGCCAGAGGAGTCACTACCAGGGTGCTATTTGGGCAATCAATGAGAACAGTGGTTATTTTCTTTAATGAGTGCAACTATTTTCTCCTCTTCACTAACAAAATAACAGCGCAAAGAGGAGTTCAATGTTTATTCTCCTTCCTCACTGTTCCCCTCACACTTTCTTCCATTTCCTGCTTATGTCATAATTAATGTACATTAGATACCCAGGGGAAAAGTTATATCTAATCTCTTGACATTAAACAATTTCACTCCACTACCTACCTGTTTGATCTACTTCCCTCTTCCATTTTCAAAAGAAGCCCAATTACTAGCTCATGTTGACAAGAATTTATTTCTCTTATTTTAAGATTACAAAATTTTTATGACTCTATAGCTGTGTTATTCGATAGACAAAGGCAGATACTACCTACATGCATACACTTTAAATTAATAAAAATTAGATTAGAAATTCAGCTCCTCAGTTACACTAGCCACATTCCAAGTACTCAAAAGCCATATACACCACATGGTTAAAGACTGGACAATGTAGAGACAGATTTCACATCACTGCAGAAAGTTCTATCGAACAGGGCTGTTCTACAGCACCTAATCTGAATTTGAAAAATCAGTGGCAATTCTTCTAGTTTATACCTACTCTATCCTGTCTCCTCCAAAGGAAAAAATACTCAGTTCATAAAAATGAGTAAAAGATAGGTAAACTGTTAAGAAAAGTAGTAGGTTAAATGTCCCAGAAGTCAATTTCCCTGCGTCAGGATAAAGAAAAGCAGACAGTAAAAAGTCATAACTAAGAATGTAAGTTATTTCCATAGTGGGAATTTATACAATTTTAGGTAAGTATGATTTTTGCCTTAACTCTTTTTCCAGCAACTTAAGGCAACTGAATCTTGGCAAAATATGGCAAAGATTACAAATGCAAAGACAAGTAAGTAAATCAATATTCTTTGAGTGTCCATCTTTAGTACTTTACCTCTTTAAAAAACAACCTTAAAGCTGATGATTAAATCCAACCTCCACCCTTCTCCCTCCACATATTTTGTGCTTCCTACTAATCATACAGATAATGTACCTCACTAAATCTGGAGACCGAATTATTCCTTCCACAATATTATCACGGATTTGCTGGCGATCATTTTCATGAATGTTGAATGGAAATACTGCTTCTCCAGGTGGAGGTTCTCGGTCTGGCCAGTACTGTGTCACCATGTTCTTCAAGTAAATGGCAGCTAAGTTAGAGAAAAAAATGCTAATGTAGCGGTATCAAAAAGATGGCTTTAATTCAGCTTTACGGAGTATGAAAGGCTAAAACCTTTAATGTTAAACATGACACCCAGCAAAAAAAGGAAAATCTTAACAATTATAAACAGCCAAGTAGGGATGGGAAAATGGATAAGAATTTCAAGTTTCTTTTTAGCTAGGAAAGAAAGTCTAGGCAGAAAACATTTCATTGAATCAAGCTCCAGAGTTTACATGACAGAAAAATGAACTAGGAATCAAATATGTATCCTTAGACTAAATACATGGTGGTCTAAATGAAAAACCTACTAAATGTACTTTGAGATCGTTAAGAGTCACATTGTTCATAATACCTAATATTGAGTTGACAGCTGAAAATCTAGTGTTCTTCATGTAGACTGCTTTTTTGGTTTATTTTCTTTCACTGGCTACTATCCTGCACTACCATTTTGAAGTATTTATGCTTTTTATAGTATTGATAATTTTTATGTATCCCTTTTGAAATACTACTTATGACATAACAGTAGAGAAAAGGACATCAGCTTTCAAATATTTTTGGAAAATAAGGAAATTTCTTATCTGTTTATTTCTATCAAATACATGATCAATGATTTTGTTCCTATTCTTTTTAACTCAACTTCAACATTTACCAAAAGGCCTCTGAAAGACACAAGCTGACATACCGCTACAGGATTTTAATAGGAAATGTGAAGCTTTCTAAGCATCTCCACTGAACACTGTATATAAATAAATACATATGTTTTATTCTTCTGTATCTGTAATATAGTATAAGAATAAAAAGATGTGATCTACAAAGCATTATTACATTCTCCCCTTAATTTTCTCCTCTTTCTTCTTACGCCACCCAATCCTCCCTTCATTCCAATTTTAACATAAAACTAAATTGGCTCCTAAAAGCATTATGCCAAAAAGAATAAACCAACTTGCTCTACATTGCTATTATACAACAGAAATTCAATAAACTTATGAACCTGACACCTGATAAGCTCCTTTCATTCATTTTGATTCAACAAAGGTCTGAAAAAGATAATTTCGCCTAGAATTTTCTTTTTTCTTTTGGATAAAAACAAAATTATTTGAGAGAAAGAGAGAGAGACAGAAACAAAGAGAGACCGAGAGAGAGATTGCATTTTTGTCTTGTTTGTTTTTAATTTAAACCACATAGGCTTTGGACTACGTACCATTTCTGATCCCAGTATATTTATTGTATTATATCACAGTGATTAGCAATCAAAATTTATAGACTATAAAAAAATGAACAAATGATCTAAGAATATGATCCAATCTGTCGACAGTCAATTTCATGAGATTAATCTTTGAAAAATAAAAAGCAACTATATTATACACAAAACTGTTTTAATCCTTCTAGAACTAGTCTTGAAAATTAAAAGCAAACTTCAGAGAGCAAAGATATAGACATGATAAAATCATGGACTTATTTATAATTCAGTCATTAAATGTTGTTAATTTTATAACTAAAAAATATTTTATTATGAAGTACCATATAAGAAGACCTATATTAAAAGGCATACTAACTTGTACACATTGAAATAAATCTGTAATTGGTTAAAATAAAATTAAATTTAATGTAAAAACTTGAAAAGAGAATATTAATTACACTTATAATCATGGATTGCTAAGGATAATGAAAGAAAAAATACCAAAGATAATCTAAAAACCTATCATTTAATTCAAGTGTTTACTTAAAACAATTTGCAAGAAGAAATAATACATAAATATCATCTTAATCCATTCACAAAGAAATTAAGTATTAAATTTTTTCTCCAAAACCCACTAAGCATTTCAAACATCTTAAGTTTGAAATTAACTCTCTAAAACATACCCATACTTCTCTCCATCTCAAGCACAATGAAGAATCACTGTTACAAGCTCTATGTCCTGAACTCAGAGCCACAACTATAACTGGGTTCCATAATCTCAAACTGGAAAGAGAAGGTGCCATTATAAACTCAGTGAAGGAGAATGCTGTGCTTTTTGAATTACTGTTTCTAAGCTTCTCCATTTTTCATCGTAATTTGGTAGCCAATCTCCGTTATTATTATTTTAATCTGTAAAGGCTAGGAAATCAGATAACAATGAGTGTATATGATATCGAAAACATTATATGGATTCTGAGTAAGAGCCAAGGAGCTTACTACACATTAGACACATAAAAGAGCTTTCTGAAGTGCTTCTGGACTGATTAGAGGCAACTTTCTGTTTATTTCTAGGTACTGTATTCTAGAATGCTAAAGTTAACCTTAACATATAAATAACCTGTGACTAACTATAAAATGAATTTTTATATCCCCTACTATCCATCTTTTAGACATACATACCAAAAAAAAGTCAGAATAACAAAAAGCAGACAACTTACAGAAAAAAGAAACCATGCCATTTTTCAAAAGCTGGTCCCACATCAGTTACCCACAATGACTTCTTCAGGTCTAATGTAATACCACTTGACTACCACTTTTAAATCGAAATGACTCCTGCTCAGAGCAACTCCAAAATGTACTGAATAAAGTACATTTCTGAACCTAAGTTCACATATACTGGAGTGTCTTTTCCCTTCAGTAGTAAGGAATAAAAAATCCGAAAACAAAGCCACTTGAGAGATTCCTGATCATAACTATCCTAAATTTTAAGATGGGATTCCCTTCTCTGAACATTGTATAATAATACTAATAATGTTATTAAACTGATCGATACCATAAAAGGAAAATAGTAGAGCAAACATTCAAATTTGTTTTGCCTGCCAATATCAAAATATTACATTTTTTCCCCATTTCTTCAGTGAGGCAATAAAAGTCATTCATTAATGAGCTTGCTTGATTGTGGAAAGAATATCTCAGAACTGTCCACAAACAAAAATAATTAAGAACTTAATATTTTGCAGAACCATCTTTCCCTTTAATATTAGCATAATATTTTATGGCTTTATACAGGCCGATTTTTTTTTTTTATTAAATATCACATCATTCTTTTTTAAATGTCATACAAAAGTGATAAATGATCTGTCTGGGTGTTACCATAAGATTCTTGGTACATCCTTGTATTTTAATAATAAATTAAGTAAGAAAATTTACAAATAGCACTTAAATTTAGGGTAGTTAAAATATAGAATTTTACATAGTATATTTCAGACTCAATGATAAAATAGATGCTCTAAAATGGAACTTGTCTTAATAAATTAGGAAATGATCAACCACCAAAAACTCTGTCCTATGGCTAACAGATTTGAAATCTACATAAATTATGAAGAAAAATATTTGCCTTTAAATGTTATTTACATTTTATATCAAAACTTAATTATCTAATTTATTAAAATTCAAAGCTGTATAGAGTTGGTTATAATATGGGGGAACCTAGCATTTTAATGCACTGTGAATAGAAAAAGCAAGCAAAAGAACTTGGTGATAAGATTCAAAGTTCTAAACAGTATCGTTAATATCCACTGACCTAGCATTTCCATTTCTTATAATTTATTCTATGAAAATATCCCCACAAGTATTCAGAGATAGATATCCACGGACGTTCGTTTTAGCATTGCCTCTATCAACAACAACAAAAAGGAACAATAAAGGAAATGTCCATTAATATCAAATTGTTTAAGTAAACTATGGCAGTTCTATACAAAGAAATAATGAACAGTTGTTATAAATAGTAAAGTATATACATACGCACTGACATGGAACAATCCCCCAAGGATATATGGTTAAATGGAAAAAAGGAAATTATAAAATAGCATGTGTAATATAAAGAGTTTTTGGTTACTTTTTAAAGCCATCATATCTACAAGAAAAAAAAAAATTGGAGAACCATGCACCAAAGTTGACAGCAGCTATCTTTGGAAATGGAATTAAGAGCAATCGAATGCACAAATGCTGTGTTTTTGTAATATTTATGCATCCTATAAAGAAGATATATTAGTTTGATAGATTGCTTTAGATCTTTAAAAATACTATTTCCACAAAACTTCATAGGAACTTCAGAATGGCCCTATAAATCCTTAGGTTATTAAAATGGGTTCCATTTAGCAAAACGTGTTTTCAGAACAGCTTATTGTATGAAATGAAGATTAAGTAAAACTGAGAGCAATGATTTTAAAAAACTTACAAATAAGTCTCATAAACCTGATTAAAGTAAAAAATGATTCCAATGTGAATGTTTTTCCATAGCTTTTTCTTATCTTAACCACAAAAGGATCTTTCATGAAATCATACATATTTTTTTTTTTGGGGGGGGGGTTGGGGGAGGGGGTAGTTCCTGGTTGGGAATCGAACCTAGGCCATGGTGTTGAGAGCGCTGAAGTCTGGCCACTACACCACCAGGGAACTCCCTATACATATTATTATAAATATTTTCCCAAAGCTTAATGATTCCTTACGTTTTATTCTGTTATGTTCAAGTACAATTAAATACTTTTGTTAGCATATAGAGTATGAGTCCATTTCCATAAAATTATTCATCTATCCTTCTACACGCAAAGACTAATGTTCACCTAATGTTAATGAAGGTCATATCTGAGTGATGAATGTTGAATAGTGTTTTAATTTCTTCTTGATATCCTTCTATATTGTCCAAATTATTTATAATGAGCACATGTCACTTACATAATAAGTTTTTTAAAATACAAATATATTTTTTTGTTAACTATTATTATTTTACCCCCTTGATCTTGAAGTTACGATATTTTCAGGACTCGTGATGCTCCAAGGCTTTCTCCAAATATTTTTATCTTTGGGCTCTAATGACCAGCTCATTAAAAAAGAAAAAAAACAACAACAAAAACCACACTATCATTGAACTACCATAATGTCCCACAGACTTAAAAGTAACTTCCATGTTTAAAAGTCTACTCCCCAGTCACATGGTTAGGAACATCTATGCAGTACACTACCTGCGTGATCAGACAAATGAACAGAGATCAAAGAAACATATATGGGGGAGAACCCCCCAAAAACAAAATTTATTTATAAAAAAATTGCGTTATTTGTTCTTACATGTTTAACCTTCAGTCACCTTGGAAGTACTCTCCATTTGATGCAACGCACCTATCAAGATGCTTTTCTCCTCAAAACAGTTTTAAATTCATTAATTCTTATGTCTTTTAGTGCTTCTGCCATTTTTTGTTTCACTTCTTCCACACTAGCAAAACATTACCCTGTGAGGACTTTTTTCATCCACAGAAACGAAGTAAGTCACTTGGGGTGAGATCAGGTGAATAGGGAGAGTGAGGCACAAGGGTCATGCTGTTTTGGTCAAAAACTGTGAACACTCAGCACCATGTGGGCAGGTACAATGTCACGCCACATGTTGTTCATGTAAATGATCCATCATGAAATGAGCACTCATTGAAAGAGTCTCCAAAAAATTCACTGAAGCCAAACACAGCCTCTCAAAACAACGCCAGCTGGTCTACTGTTGCCAATGGGTTCCTACAACACTCACCTAGAGGGGGAAGCCTGTACTACAAGGGGCCCACCCTCCAGAAGATAATTCTGGGGGTTCTTTGGGTCCTTCCTTGTATAAATTCATGGTATTAATCTATGGGACCAAAGGCTAAGCCACCAGGAATCATAAAAAACTTAGAGAGATTAAGCTATTGAAACTGAGAAATCCAGGTGTTAAAATGGCAAAGGTACAGAGGCAAGGTGGAAGAGAGAGGAGGAAAGAAAAAGCTAGTGGATATTTAAGAGATTAGTATCTATTCATTTCCAAGGAAAAAGTAAATGATTTTTTTAAACCATTAGAAATACTTCTTGTGTGTTTCCTATTTTTCCAAGAAATCACAGACAGTTAAAATCAAAGTAAAACTCTAGTTCTACTTTCACTATAAATAAATTTACAAAATATAAAAAAACCAACTCACCTGCCTGGCGAACTGGGAATTCCACATGGTCAGAGACTATAATCCGAAGTAAACTGGGGGCAAAATTGATAATCTTGTAGGACTGAAATTACAAAAAAAATATTTTATAGTAGCACCTACTACTATATACACTATTGTAAGAAAAACTTTAAAGTCAGAGAAACTCTCTAAGGCAAACTGAAGATTACTAAAATATAACATTTCAAGTCAAAAAAATTTTTACTTAGAATAAATTGGTGAATAAAAGAGTATGAACATTTTTTTTTTCTTTTTTACTTGTATGGTCAAAATGCTCTCCAGAAAAGGTATAGCAATTCACATTCCCAACAGTATAAGTGTGTCCATCTATCAAATACAGGGGGTTAGCATTATCGTTCCTTCAAAACTTTAGAATCTTACTCACATTTTAAATTACATTTCCTTTAGGCTGGATTTTTTTCCTGTTTGTTGGCTGTTTTTTCATACAAATTCCTTATTCCTTTTATCCTTTTATAAATGGAACATAGTAGACGCTCCATTAACCAGAACTCAAGCAACCAGCACTCTCAAACAACCGGCAAAATGCTCTTTTACTGGTTGATGGAGATTTTGCCGGTTGCTTAAAAATGCCAGTTGCTTGAATTGCAGTTAACAGAGAATCTACTTACATTTATCTAGCATCTACCAATCCCCATGGGTGCTGGTTAACTGACCATCTATTATATTTGTTTTAGTCTTAATAAATTGTAAGAGCTATTTATGAATTTACAAACACAACCTTTTATTTTACCTATACAAGTGTTTCTTCCCAGCTTATTTGTGCTTCAATTTTATAGTATTTTTGACAAACCAAAAACAGAAAAACATGCTACAGGAAACAGAAGATCTGACACAGGAAAATGGACAAGATAATGTTAAATAGCTGTGCAAGCGCTACGGAAAGAAACCAGTCCAGACTGGAACAGTGTGCCTCACAGTGTTGAGATGTTATCAGCAGCTGCCCTCTACTGCTGGAATGTCTTTTAAACTTAACAAATATCCAAGTAAGCCTGTGTTGATGAAGTGCCTGCTGCCTGGATCATTTTACCCCACAGAAATGTTCTCCTCTGACCTACTCTGAGTTTGGCCATAATAACTTTTAAGCACACACACATAAAAAATATAGAGCAATCCATTCCTTCTGACCATATTCCCATCAGGTATCTAGTACCTTGACTATCTTACAGCCCTGTCACATTCCTAGAGCTTATACTTGGCCTTTCCTGCTGACATTCCCAGAAGAATCATAAATTCTCAGTAAGGCTAAAGTCATGGCAAATGACAGAGTCAACTTACCATCTCCCAGGAGCCTGGATCTATGGTAGCATCTCTTTCAGTACACCATTAGGTTTATACATACCATTTTATTTTTTAATTTATCACCTTTCCTATTTGTTCATTTATAGTAACATTTATTTATTTATTTATTTATTTATTTATTTATTTATTTATTTATTTAAAAAAAATTTTTTTTGGTATGTGGGTAGTTCCTAGGCTGGGAAATGAACCCAGGCCGCAGCGTTGACAGCACCAAAGCCTTAAGCCACTATACCACCACGGGGCTCCCAGTAACATTTATTAAGATAAATCTATGACTAAACTTTTGGAGAAAACTGTCATGTTTAAAATACTGATTCTTTCCATCTAAGAACATTATACTTTCTAAACCTTTCTGTATCCTTCATTAACCTTTTGAATTATCTTATTAATTGCTCTTCCTTTCATCTTGTACAAACTTCAGAATCTTAAATCTGTTGTATATAGTTTTATCCATTACTGAAACCAAATTTTAATGTAGTTTTTAAGAAACTATTTCTTTTAACAGCAGTTTACAGGAGTCAAAAATCAATAGCGATTTAACTCAATCTTCTACACTTTCTACATTTACATTATTATAAAATAACTTATGTTTATAACTTTTGAGACACTGGAAGATCTTGTAGCAAATCTAAGATTAAAATATCTATATAGTTTACTCCTAATCTATACAGTTGTTATTCATTTTGAAAATCTTATTACACATAAATAGAAAACAACATTTATATGTAGATTAATGCTACTTATTTGAGATTAGTTATTGTGGAGACTACTTTTTATTTCAACACTGCTGCCATTGTACACATTCGGTAACTCCTCTTTTTTGCAACAATTGCCATTTCAAAGAACTTCTGCAATGTTTTTGTCTTCTCCTTTCAGCCTGATTCACTCTGTTAATTTGGCCAGCTAAAACATCCAGTGGTAAATTCAGATGCATGTATTCTCATACTACTTTCCTCACATATATTTATCCAATTTCTTATTATACCCTGGGCTTCACATTTCTAAGAAAAAAATAAGACATTGCTCAATGATTTCTTGAGGCTATTTACTTAGTACCTGTGAAGTTTTCTGAAAATAAAGTTTCCTTGCTTAGCTAAAATCTGCACTTTATGAGAACTCACTGAAAGAAAAGGGTGATGTTTTCCCATTCTGTCTCACTGCACCACTACTTTTCTAATCCTCCAAACTGCAAGCTGAGGGCCTCTCCTGAACTTGCCCTTCCTCTCTTCCTCTCCCAGTTCTTCACCTGATTCTCTCTTTCATATCTAGGTCTCTGCTCAATGTCATTCTTCAGAGAATAACCATGCTATTTCTATATCCTAACATACTCTCTCTATGGCTTTAAATCTCTCTCTAACACTGATGACCTGAAATTATATTATTTACTTGCCCTATTTCTATATCCTAACATACTCCCTCTATGGCTTTAAATCTCTCTCTAACACTGATGACCTGAAATTATATTATTTACTTGCCTGCATCCCCTACTAGAATGTAAGCTCTCTGAGAGCAGTAGTGTAGTACTAGGTACCTGCAATACAACTCAATAAATATGTCATTCACACAAGCAAATTCTCCTAAAGAGCAATAAAAATGATACCTACGGATACATGGAAAAGCAGGGATTCCAGAGCTTGGCAGTGAACGTATATATCTTTATTTCCCTGTTGAGGCCATGTGGAGAACAATTTATTAAAAGAAGACATCTTTCTGTATGAGTTACTGGAGCAAGATATTTACCCATTTCTACTTTCCTATGCTGATGCTAAAAGAAATTCTTGGCCTAGGGATAGTACAAAACGTATACAACATCCTTAATATCCTAAGATAAAAATTCAAATGCATTTTTCCTGTAGAAATAATATCACAAATAGCAATCAAGGAACCACTCACTGGTGATGGAAATTATGTTGGCCATAGAAAAAATACAGCTCCTATATTCCTTTGGAATACAGGTTGTTAGGTTTTGAAGCTGCCTACTGTTACAAACGGCAATTGATAAATCAATCAGTACACTGTAAAAGCTACCCCAATTTCCTATGCAGAACATATTTGCTGAAGGGTGACCTAGACTAAAATAAATGAGCTGGACTCTACTCACTTATGATAGATTACCTACCTGTTTATCCAACAAAGCAGGATGATAAAGGATAAGCATACAAAACCTAACATAACCACATTTTACTATAAAGTTATGTGACCTACTTTAGTCTTCTACTTGAAGACAATTCAAAAAAATACTTAGTGAGAACATATATAAAAGCATTATACAAAAATATAAATGCTAAATGAGTGGCACAGCAATAAGCTACTTTTAGAAATTGGAGGGGAAATTGTACACTGTGATGACCCAGGGGAATATGGATGGGGCAGGGCAGAGTGAGGATGGAATGCATTCGGATTGCAATCTCATGAAGAAAAAGATAGTCCTAAATGTCTCTTCTGGTTCTACAGGCTCTACTACCTACCTTTTCCACTTCTAAAATGTCAACTGCACGTATACCATATTTTCCCGTATATAAGATAATATTTTTGACTAAAATTGTTAGACCAAAAATTGGGGGTCATCTTACATATGGGAGTAACCAGTTGATATTGATTTCTTAATGTTGGGTTAGAAAATTAGGGGTCATCTTACCACGGAGGCATCTTACACACAAAAAAGTACGGCATATTGATGAATCAGAAACAAAGCAAAGGTAGGCAAACAGAGGCAAGAAAGTATAAATTCTGACAGTTAAGTTTGCGAACTCACTACCATGCATTTATGTTGGCAGCACTGTACAAACAACTTGGTAAGGTTCCCTAACCTTGGTATATCTGTCTTACTATTGTGTTCGGGTCGACATGTGGTGGTGTCTTACTGAGTGGCGTTCACTATTGTTGCGTGTTTTTGTGTGCTGTCGTGAGAATGTCAGAGTATGAATTACAGCAATGAACAAACATTAAAATTCTTATTGAGCTTGGCAAGAGTGGAAGTGAAATCAGGGACACGTGAGTCCAAGTTTATGGGAATAATGCCATGAAGAAAAAAGCAGTGTATAAAATGGAGTAAGTGTTTTTCTGAGAAGAGAGGAATGCATCACTGATGAAAAAAGGTCAGGGCAGCCAATAACAAGCAGAACTGATGAAAACAGTGCAAAAACCTGTCAAATTGTGCATCAAAATCATCAGCTGACTATGAGAAGCATAGCACACCAAGTAAACATCAATAGAGAAACAGTTAGGAAAATCTTAGCTGAAAATCTTGGCAGGAGAAAGGTGTGTGCAAGGATGGTCCCGAAGGAGCTCACTGATGAACAAACAGCAAAAGAAAGTCAAAGTTTGCCAAGACCTTTTGGAGAGGCAAGACGATGTTTTGGGCCATGTTATCACTGGTGATGACACATGGGTGTACCAATACTTGTGTGCACAATGGAAGTCAGCCAATTCTCCACAACAAAAAAGTTCCATCAGTCCAAATCAAGAGTCAAAACAATGTTGCTAACTTTTTTTTATATCAGAGGGATTGTTCCTTATAAATTTGTACCAACTGGACAGTCAACCAAGTTTACTATTTAGAAGTGCTGAAAAGGCTGTGTGAAAAAGACAAAAACAACCTGAACTTTTCACTAACAACTCTTGGCTCTTACATCACAACCAATGCACCAGCTCCCATGGCACTGTCTATGAGGGAGGTTTTAGCCAGTAAACAAATAATTGTATTGGAACACCCTCCCTACTCACCTGATCTGGCCCCCAGTGACTTTTTTTACCTGAAGATAAAAGGAAATATTTAAAGAAAGATATTTCAATGATATTCAGGACATCAAGGGTCATATGACGACAGCGCTGATGGTCATTCCAGATAAAGAGTTCCAAAATTCCTTTGAAGGGTGGACTAGGCGCTGGCATCAGTCCATAGCTTCCCAACAGAAGTACTTCAAAGGTGACCGTAATGATATTCAGCAGTGAGGTATGTAGTACTTTTTCTAAGATGAGTTCGCAAACTTAATTGTCAGATCTCGTATAAATATCACATACAGGTCTCTATCAACACTATCAAAGTTACATCTGGCCTCACTGTGAGGTGAGGGGAGCTACAGGCAGACCAGTTTCAATGTTCATACTAGTACATTGCAAGTTCACCTCTTGCTTTGTTCCTTCCAGCCAACCCCTCAATTACTATTCTTCTAGCCAATCTTCTCTGCAAAGTCTGGGACAGAACTGACTTTAATTTTTTCTTATTCTCAGTGAGAGTCTTTTTTTTCTATTTTTTTATTGAGGCATCAATACACTCCCTTTGGGTTTCAATTCAACTCAACCTTCTCTCCCGAGTTGGTGTTTTCACTCTCCCTTTTATTTCTTAGGAATCCTGGATTTACACTTCCTCCAAACTCCACCCAGACTACTCATTAAACTAACCCCTTTCAAAGATTCACAGTGTATACCTGCACTTTAAAGTCAACTCCAAGCAGGGAAAATGTAAAGAAATATTAACTTAGCAAAGTTATTCTCACACTTCAGGAAGCACAGAATCACCTACCTAGCTAATTAACACTCCCACCCGCTAGAGTTTCTGATTCTTTAAGTCTAGAGCATTGATTCCCAAGCAGTGGCATATGTACCCCCAGGTGTACATCCTGGGCTGTTCAGGAAAAATTATCAGTAATGGCAGAAAAACAAGTAAAGTAAAAAAATGCCGAACTTTAGCTATGGAACAATAAATGTTAAGTCTGAATCACTGTTAATACAGATACTTCAAAATTAGATCACATTAGTGAATGATGATTGGTGAGGGATGGCTATGAACTCTTCCACCAAACTGCTCTTCTATCAATCATTACACCGTTTCAGAACAACCCATTTGTGATGTTTCTAGAACTTCCCTAAACATATAAATACATCCGTAGCCAGACTGTTTGATCAATTTAGTTACTGACTGAGTAAATAAAGTACCTTGTCTTTAATCATGATTCAAGTAGTTTATTTAATATCTACCATAATTTCAGTTATTATTGTCAATGATTTTTAAGCATGTCAGTTATGGATCAGCGGGTGAAAATAGTAACAGTTAAAAAAACAAAACGACATGAATTATAACCCATCACCAAGTACTTCTCAACATATGTCCGCAGCTACGAGTACACCCACACCTGGAGAGAGTAAAAAGGCGTGTGCCTCAGGTACTACACAGAAGAGAAGGAAATACTCTGAACAGTATATTAAATATGAGTTTTCATTTGTAGGGGAAGATGACTCTCTTAAGCCTTTGTGTGTTGTGTGTGGGGAAATATTTCACTAATTTACATTGATAGGCACTGAACAAAAGTGTCAGTATTTTAAAAACAGCTATTTTAAAAACAAGGGGTACAATTTATAGAAATGAGTTTAAAAGGGATACACAAGTGGAAAAATGTTGGGAACCACTGGTATAGAGCAAAACCCCGTAATTTGCATTTCCAACAAGGTACCAGGTGATGTTGACGCTGCTCATCCTGAGCAACACTTGGAGCACCACTAATTTAGAAATATTCCTTTATATTTTAAGGATTACCACAACCTCAAACAGCTGTTACTTTATCCTGTGGGTAGACCTTAATTCATACTTTTTAGTGAGAAATCTGTGATTCATTCTTACAGGTGAAGAGGAAAAAACAAGCTAGAGTTTGGAATCATTAAAATTTTGAAATATCGATATTAACTCTGGAACAAGGTCAAGGCCAGTTAGTAAAAACAGAGGATGGAGAATAAATGTAAGTCTTACACTATTAGCGTTTGTAAGAAATTCCTCTGAACACGTATTATTCGACATGTCTTCTGTAAAGCAGTACCACCATGAAAATTGCCTACTCTTCCCGGAGCACTATCCCCACAGCATTTCCCAGAGCTCCAACAAAACTCTGCCAGTGTCAAAACAGTCCTGCCAACCCCACAGAAGCGGGCGATGGGCAGCATTCCCACAGCAACACCTAAAAAGGGCCAGGTCTGGAGAAAAGCTGAACTCAGATTTGCATTTTAAATGAATTTACCCACCCGCGTCCCCAAGTCAGTATTCTTAATCACACCCTAAACACACTACTAGCAAAAGCTGCTAAAGCTTTTTTGCGGACTAAGCCAGTTGAACAAACTGCACTGGAGAAGGAAAATGAAAAGATGTAAAGGTAACCAACAGGTGCGAGAGCAGTTCAGAAAAGATCCCGTGAGTGCCGCTAAACTGGATCCTGGGGCGGGGGGCGGGGAGGGGTCGAGGCCGAGAGAAGCGCTTGGGTCCGAAGCCCCGGTGGGGGTGGAGATCAGGGGCGCCAAAAAAGCAAAGCCCGGGGAGCCGGCAGGGGCGCCGCAGGCCCGCTCCTCACCTGGTTGAGTTCATTCTCAGCTGCAATCCGCAGCTTCGGGTCGATGGTGCCCTTCAGTGCTTGGATGATCCGGTTGAGGTCCATCTCCCCTGGTGGGGGCTCCGCGGCCCCCGGAACAGTAGGCCAGACTGCAGCTTTAGTTTTTCTTTTGACTCTCTCGGCTTCTTCCTCCGTGACCCCTAGACTACCTCACTTTTCACCCCCCGCCACCGTCGCCACCTGCAGCCACTTGCTGCGCCACTCTGACTACGCGCCCGCTGTCCTCCCTTTCTATCCCCCACAACTCCCTCTCCATTCACCCTTTTACGACAGCCGGTGGGAGGCGGGAGATGTAAGAAGAGGAAGCGGCGCTTTCTTTACGGCAGCCTCTTCCCCAGAGCGTGAGGCTATGGCGGACTCCTTCAGGCGGCCGGCATGCTGCTGTACGGAAAGTAGTCAGCCTCTCCGAAAGGAAACTAAGCTCACCACCTCCAGCAGGTGACCGCCATGCTGTGTCCGGGAAACAGCCTTCCCCCACTACCCATCTTTGTCCCCAGTTGGGAAAAGGAACTGGTTAGGTGTCTCTTTACAGCTGCTTCCCAATTAAACCTATACAGATGGAGTGGCACTTTTTGTTAGTCCAAGAAACTGAGCCTGATCTAGGGCACACTTTTTGGGACCTTGAGATCTATCTAGACCACAGGAAGGCAGGATTCCCTCGGTCTATGGGAGCCATCATTCATTCGTTCACTTATTCACCGAACATTTGTTAAACAGATTTTTAAACCAGAGTACTGAAATATTTAGGTATCACATTATGCACGTTACTATGACGGAAGTTACAATCCGATGGAACAGACAAATGTAAACAGATAAAATGTACTTAAAGAGCCTACGTAAATAGAGATCAGAGAAACTACGTGCCTGAGAGTTTCTGAAAAACTTACGGACCTTCTCAGAAAAGAAGTGAAAGACATAGAAGGATTTTTCTGTTTCCACTCACTATGGTCATATCTTCTTAATGGCATAAAAATATTAAAGAGCTACTTCTTCCTGAAGTAAACTCAGAAAAAAAAAGTGTTTTGATGACATTTAGTAAATAATAAATGACTGTGGAAAAAATATATCTGAGGGGATGTGATCTTTCCAGGAGCAGATAATTACAACAGACTTGTTCAGTTAACTCAGTTCAATCAATTGGAGAGAATATGCTCGACAGAAAATTTGGCTGCCTGAAAATTATCCTCTCTGCAGAGGCTGTAAGTGGGACAACACTCCTCAATTGGGTACAGAAGTGCCTGGCAATATGTCTGATTGCTTCCAGTTTTGCCTTTTTAAATCCATTTTTCACACTGCTATCAGAGTAATGTTTCTTAAGGAATAATACTGTTGAGTCCCTTCCTTGATGCTTTCTCATAAATTTCAAGGTAAAATGCAAACTCCTTAGCACTCTAGGGTCTTAGAAAACAGTACCTTGCATCTCCACGCTATTTCATTAATCCACTCTCTTGGATTTCATGATAATCTAAAACTCTTTGACCTCTGAAATCTTAATTCCAATATCCTCTTTTCAAGTTAGGACCTAGTCTTCTATCTCTCCCTCAATGATTCTACACATTTTCCAACTCAATCACTTTTTTAGTTCTCCGTAGTCTATCTGTTCCTGACTACACATCCTTCTTTGTTATTAAACTCCAAATTCACTTCTCAAGTCTTCCCTGACTCACTGTGCAAACTGACCCCATTACAAATGTATGTTGTTTTCTCAGACTCAACAAACCTATTCCATGGCTTTGATCAGTACCATCTTCCATTCCCTCAACAATTGTTCCAACTCTCAAAACTCTTTTCAAACTCACTACCCCTTCTCACAGAGCCCTGCAAAGAAGAGCACAGCCATCAGGCTCAACTCAAACACAAATTTATCTCTGCTTACCCTTCTTCACTTCTTCCCTCCAATGTGAACCCAATGCTCTCCCATCTCCTTTGGAAACTTGCTCCATAAATATCTCTCCTCACTGCCATATAGTTTTTCCATTAAAATTGAGTATAATTATTCACTCAGTGTTGACAATTTGTAAAATTTTTCCCTATATTTTAAGCCTCTTTCTACTGATTCAACCTCAACCTAAAAACATTTCTCCTAGTTAAAATACAGTCTTTCTTCAGTTGCTAACTACTGTTCATTCTTTTTCATTTTTCACTCCAAAGAATGGTGTTCATTCATTGTTTCTACTTTCTTATTTCCTATTAATGTTTCAATCAACTTTACCCAGGCTTCTGCCCTCATTTCTTCCACCAAAATTTCCGAGCAAAAATCAACAATGATCCCTTTCTTACCAAATGCAAGGGACATTTTCAGCTCTCACCTTAAAAAGTCTCTCTCTGGTGTCTGACATTATATTATATGCTCTTCTTTTTAAAATCTCTTTCCTTGTTTTTTTCTTAAAGAATATACTCCTAGTCCTTTGACTCACTAGATCACCCAACTCATGAACACTGGTGCTTATCAGAATGCTGAGTTATTTTCCATCCATTCTACCTTCATCCTTTCATCCACTTATGTAACTTTAACCATCAACTCAACAGGAGCAACTAATAAAACCAGTACTACCCAAGATCTCTTTCCTTAAACTAGATGTATCCAAATGCCTATTACTAGCTAAATGTACTCAAATCCTTTAAGGCACATGTCTAATCTGAACTCTGGTAGCATTGAAGATGGTTTGGAGTAGGGAGAGATCTAATGCAGTCATTCCAATAATGTAAAAGGAGAAAAGAGGTTTTTGTGTTTTTTAAATAGTGACACCACCAAAGGCTGGCAAGAATGCAGAGAAACTCAATCACTAATGTATTTTTGGTAGGAGTGTAAAATGGTACAGCCTCTCTGGAAAACGGCAATTAAGCAAATGGTGGCACATCTATACCATGGACTAAGCAATAAAAAGAAATGATACCTAGATGAATCTTCAGAGAATGCTAAGTGAAAAAAGCCAGTCCCAAAAGGTCACATACTATCTGATTCCACTTATGTAATACACACACACACACACACACACACACACACACACACTAAAATAATAACTTGTAGAAAGAACAGATCAGTGGTTTCTGAGGGGTCCAAAGCAGGGATTGGAGAAGAGGGAAGTGGGTGTGACTATAAAAGAGCAACATGAGGAATTCTTGTGGTGATGAAAATGGTCTGTATCTTAAGAATATCAATCTTAATGTTCTAGTTGTTATATTGCCCTATAGTTTTGCAGATGTTACCATTGATGCAAATTGGACAAGTGTACACAGGAGCCATCAGTATTATTTCTGACAACTACATGAGAATCTACAATTATCTTAAAATAAAAATTTTAACAAAATACATAATAAAAAATTGATGTTCCCATGAAAACTTAGTTTTGGAAAGATTAATGAAGAAAAGTTACTAAAAAACAATGCTGTCAAATTAGCAGTGTCTGAGACATTGTTGTCAGATTTCTTTGCAAATATTTTAAAACAGTTTTCCCCTAAACTATGTTTAACTTGCATATGGTCCATTGTTTGACTTTCCTCTTTATTGCATAATATGAGAGATGTGTATATTTATTGAGCCAGCTATATTGTCTTGTTGTATTATCAAGGTTTGCACCTCTGTGCCTGTTTCCTCGTCTGTTTCCAAGAGCTGTTGTGAAGACTAAATTAGATAAGCACATTGCTCACGGTACATGCTCAACATTAACTGTTATCATTATATTCTATTTAAAAGGAGAGAGGAGAGGGGTTCCCTGGTGGTGTAGTGGCTAGCCTTCGGCGCTCTCAACACCATGGCCTGGGTTCGATGCCCAGCCAGGGAACTATCAAAATAAAATAATAATAATAATAATAATAATAATACAATAAAAGGAGAGAAGAGAGAAATCACTTAATCTTTGATGACTGTGACATAGTAAGGCATAGTCTCTAAGCAATCAATAAGTATTGGTTGAATGAATAAATGAATGCATATGAGAGAAATAAGGGGTCTGAAACAGGATAGCTACAGTAGCAATAAAAAAGGTAAGACAGATATGACATTTCACAGCTTAAATCAATTGGAATTTGTGATTGATCAGATAGACCAAGTACCAAAGGGAAATCAAGAATGATTCTAAAGTTTCAAGCTTTGATGACCTATGGAAGTCATTAACCAAAGAAAATGCAAGGAGTGTTTGATTTGGAGGAAAGATGAATTTGCCTGTGGAAATACTGAACTAGACATGCTTACAAGTTATACAGATAGAGGTTTCCAGTAACAACTGGAAATCCACAGGCAGGAAGCTAAGGCAGGGCGAAGAGGAAGGAATAAAAGGATAGAGTTAGAAAACTATAAGTCATCTTACATATCAGTTAGTTGACACCATAGAAGTGTATGTCATTAGCATACAGCATGATTACAGCTCGAATTTACAGCAAGTAATTTTTCAGTCCAAGCACTTCTACTGTGGCCTTTTCTGAGACTTAACATTTTAGTCATCTAAATGGAATATCACACAGCTGTCCTCCCCATCTGTTGGCAGCAGCTCATCTGCTGGTATATGTTAGGAGGCTTGAATCTAGTCCATATCCATATGGTAAAGAGAAAATGGGAGTGAAAACCCAATCCACAAAAATCCCTACCTGTATGTCTTTTAAACTATGTTAAGTAATCTGTACATGAATACTGAAAAGTTTGTGATTAAATACCTCTACTCCAAAAGTATTCATACTGGCAGAACCCCTGAAGCATATGCAAGAGTATATATGTAGATCTTATAAGATCTTTAGTATTTTGTTAATAGAACAATATTCTCCTCTAAAACATCACATGTAACCAAAATCCCTGAGTAGAATTTCCTAAACAAATGTGACAGACTGCTCAGTTAAAGAGGAATTTAAATAATAATATTCAGTGATATGTAAGCTAAAGTAATAGGGGGTTAGGGAGTTTATGAACAGAAACTCTGTTCTCCAAGAGACTAAAATGGTAATGGTAGTGGGGAAGGACAGAAGCTAAAAATAGCCTTAGCTAGAACTAAAGAAGAAATGTCTTGTTTCAAATCCGTTTTTTCAAAATACTGTTTCATTATTTCCTGAGGCTTTCCAGTTTCACATTGGATAAGGAGTCATCCTGCCTCAACTTTAGGACCTATGAGAAACTGTAATTTATGGCAGACTCAACTGAGTCTATTTGTTAGTTCACGAAGTGTTTGGTTTGTCATAGCAAAGCTGAGTGGTGCACCAAAAACAAGTGTGTGCAAAACAGAAGTAGAAAATATGGTGAAGGCAACAGTACCTGAGAAGTGAAAAGGAGAAAAAAGTACTATAGAAAATGCTATGCTGTATTTGGACTTGAGCAAGTTAGGATTGGCTCAGGCACGTCTGCTAGGGGCCTTAAGAAGTCAATCTCCAAGTCGCAATTTTCTTATCCCCTAAAACAGTACCTACCTCACAAGGGCCATTGTGAGGATCAAATAAGATGATGTAGATGAGAATGCTCTGTAAATTAAGAGGTGAAATGCAAATATTAGTGAAAGGTGGAAGATATTTAGGTTTTTATGGTAAAACTTTTCATGTGTTAGCCCAGGTACAATGATAAGCAAAACAAACTGTCAAGCTCTATCCAAGGTAAGACAAAGCATGGTAAGTACCTACCACAGAAATCTACCATTTTCTCTTAAGACTTTTTTAAACAAAAAAAGTGATAGGTACATTTCAATCTCTACAGTGAATTTCAGAATGAAAAGTAAAAGTCTGCCTCCCTCCTACCACAACCCCCTTTCATTAAGGCCAACACTACCTAATTTCTTATACTACCAGAAAAATATAATTCAAGTAATCACATATACATGCTTTTAGACATTTTTACACAAATAATGTTGCACACTGTTCTTTCGACTTTTTAAACCAATTCCCTACGGACAGGCATTCAGGTTGTTTCTCCAATTTTGCTATTATAATTAATGCTATACAATATATCTGTATGCATGTATCTTGGCATAATTCCAAAACTATTTGTAAATTTCAAGTGGTGGAATCTGGGTCAGAAAGCATGTACTTTATCTTGATATTGGTAGTTATTGCCAATTTATAATACTCTCCAAAATGTACCAATTTTATTCTCATCTACAATATGAGCACTCATTTTCCTACATGCTTGCCAAAATATGTAATTTAAAACTTTGCATATGCTTATTGATCATTTTTTATGCATGTATGGTATGCCTCTTTACACCTGTTGGCCTTTTGGGGCCATCTTTTCTGATTTCCTCCCACCGGTGATCATTATTAGTCTTTTGACATTATTTCCCCTACACAGAAGTTTTAGGGGAATAAACAAATTTGTCCATCTTTTATGGCTTCTGGGTTTTGTGTCCCACTTAGAAAGCTCTTCCATACCCCTACATTGGTGTCCTCCCACTAAAAGTAAGTTCCACCTCTGAATTCAAAGTTTCCAGTTATTTTTTTTCTCTTGGTGCCCCATTCATAAATACAGTCAACCAATTATCACAAGATTCTAAGCAAATATAGATGAGACTAAAACAAACAAAAAAGCTTTAGGAAATAAATCACAGATGGAAGATAATTTTTAACTTTGTCCTTAAAATTAGAAACTAATGCAATCATGAAATAACAGAATACATACATGTAGGGGATGTTCAGATAACCTAAGTATATTATAAATTTTAAATGTAGCAGAGATTTAAGACTCTGTAAAAAAGGTTGGAAGATGAAATCCAGATCTCCCAGAAAGTGAAACTTAGAGACAAGAGAAAAGAGGAGAAAATTAAAAAACATTCCAGTTATAGAACTGGGGTGTGACAGAAAGCAAATAAATAACCCAAGAAGAGATTTGCTCTTAGCAGATGAAACTGATATATGCAATACCTGATATGCCTGAACATCTGAATGTTGTTCATCTTTGTAGCCCCAGAGCCAGGTACAAATCAGATAACCCACTGGTTTGAAAGACCAAATTAGTCATTTATTTCAAGGTATGAGACCCTTGAAATAAAATGAATAAAGGAATAATGCTTGAGAAACCATTAGTGAGCCTCAGGCATCTCGGTACTGACAATGGATAACAATATTTTATAACCTGGCATTCAATATCTTGCACTGGTAGTAAGTGAGCTATACATACCAGTTGTCAATACTTGCCCAAATGCTTGAAAAATGAGGACAAAGTTATTCACTGAATCATTTAAAGTGATGATTAAGAATGCCCGAGAGTGCTCACTTCAGCAGCACATATACTAAAGAATACCCTTGAGATAGATTAGCAAGTAGAGGAGCTAGAAAGACAAATCTAAACTTTTTCAGTGAAATAAAGTGTTTGACAGGGGAACAGCGTGAAATTCCTATGGAAAAACTTCAGTGTCTACATGCTAACAGTTATTTCACCTGATAAAATACATAAAATATCCTAGTTATGACAATAAAACATCAGTCATTAAAGCTAAGCAATTGAAACTTTGCAGTATGTGATGTCAAAGCACTGTAAAAATATAGCTATTACAGAGTTGATAAGTTTTTAAAAATGAGATAGTTGACAGATCATTGGTACAAGAGGCAAGTGAGCAAACCTCCTAAAAATTTTTTCTACTTTAAATATCTGCATTTACTCACTGAATCACATTAGAGGATGTAAGAGTCGGTAGCTCACAATTCTTGGAGAATTTATTTCGCAAACAACTAAAAGATTTAGTGAAAGAAAAAACACCAAGGAGAATTTCATAAAAACTTACTTTATCTCCTTTATCTCTACCTCCAGAAAGACAACTGTCTATAGACTTAGAGACTACATAGTAATATATGGAATGCCTTTCCACTTAATGTCTACAAGATCTTCCCATTGAAGTTTATACAAGGTACCCAAATAAGCTGTACATACCCATGGATCTCCACTCCATCTCTTGCAAATGTTATCTGAAATCTGTACATGTGTACATCTTTCTGTAAAGATATCTGGAGTTATTTACTAAAGGCTTACAGAACCATGTCTTCAGAAAATTACTATATTGAAGAACTGTGTCTTCAGAAAATTACTGATCCTTTATCCTTCAGAATAAAGGATCTTGTCCATTCATTCTCATAAGCCTTAGAATAGTTCATTTCCAGTTCATTGCCTTTACACTTAGGAAAATAGTATTTCATTTAAAATACTCTCCCAAAAACCTGACTATTATTATGAGGGAGTACTCTAGTTAATGACTCTCTTGGTGTGACGCTTACCTTTAGAATTATAGAGGCGCTCACAATTTTAAATAAACATTGATTATGTGCAGGAGTAAAGACTAAAGTAGAGATGCTAACATAGTATGAAACATAACAGTTAAAAAAGGAAAGGAAAAGCCTCCTTGAACTTGGAACAACCATTCTTAAACATCAAGTTTTTCTCTCATTTAATCATATTTCTGCTTTTCTGTATTCCTTCTAGTCTGTGTTCTGGACAGAAAAGCCATGAACTAATTTATTTAACTGGAATTCTAATAATCCCTAGGCAACAAACCACTTACCATAAGTTGAAAAGTTCTCTTAAATTGTGAATCACATTACATCCTCTATCTTGAGAGCACTACACTAACATTTAACACCATGGAGAGTTATGCGTGGCTTCAGGGTTAATTGCTGAAGCCACATCCAACTCAAAAATATTAACTATGATAATTTAATGCTCTTATACCATTTTCCTGAGATTATTAAACATCTCAAAGTGAGAGGATCAAAACAAGAACTCTCTGCCTCAAATGACCTGCCTTGGTTGCAGCCTAATGGCCTTCTCCCTAACATATTCCAGAATATTGCAATCAAAATGCTAACTTTAAAAAACTGTTATTTAAGTAATAGAAAAATAAAACATTAAGTTCTTATTAGTGAGAAACATATACATGCTTAAATTGTAAAGTGTGAGAATACATGTTTAGAATAGACACTAAACTCTGGCAGTACCTTCTACATAGCGTTAAAACAGGATATACACACACACACAGAACCCTACAGTTTTCAGAATGCGAGAAAAACAATTACAGCACCTACCATTTATTGAGCACCTAAGTGCCAGGCACTATGTTAAGTCTCTTAGATATATTCTTAGTTGAATTTAACAACTGTCCTGTGAGGTTGATCTATCATCATCCCCAATTTACACTTGGGGAAATGATCTTTTTAAAAGAAAAAAAAAAAGGAGTGTGATCTCGGAGCAGTGATGTCCAATCTTTTGGCTTCCCTGGGCCACACTGGAAGAATCATCATCTTGGGCCACACCTAATATGTACTAATACTAATTGATTGCTGATGAGCTAAAAACAAAACAAAACAAAAAGGATGAAAAAAAAAAAATCTCATATTTTAAGATTTGCGTTGGGCTGCATTCAAAGCAGTCCTGGGCCACAGGTTGGACATGACTGTCTTAGAAGTAAAGTAACTTTCCCAAGATCAGTTACTAAGCGGCAAAATCAGGACTCAAACACAGCACTGATTGACCACAAACCTACATTTTTGATGACTAAACATTTTGCTACTCAAATTAAGAATCCTCTAGAAAGAATAATCCTTACCAATGGTAGACTAGTAGTATTACCTGTGCATTTTCTAGTGTATCATGTATTTTTAGACATGTACTAGGTACATGAAAATAGCTAACTAAAGGATAGCACACAGCCTAGTGTAAGATAAGCTTCGAGGAAAATATGTGATTTGGCCATGGAAAACAGATGAAATCTTTTGCTGAATGACATGTGTAACAGTAAGATAAAATGTGTAAGAAAGTAACTCTAAAATGAACTGTTATATATAAAAGGCTTCAAATTTTCACAAAGTAGTATAAACCCATAAATACCCTTATTCAAGAGTTACAGTAATGAATATTAAAATTTAAATATTTTATCTCTCAACTGTTTAATCAAATAAGAACACTGAAGGTGCATGTAACTTTTTTATTGAGGCACAACAAGGCATTATAATTTGCCTGAACTTGAGGCAGTCAGTTTAGTAAGCTGAACATTAATACAGTTAAGGATTAAGTGCAAACAATATACATTCACAGCTTGACTAGCGAGGCTACATCACAATTTATAAAGTGCCACATTAGTGCTAATTGTCATTCAGCTTGAAAATTTTCACCTTGGAGAAGAAAACAAAAGAATAAGGACTTCCTCCTTCCTCTAAGAATGAAAACATTTTCCTAAACCAGTGGTCACAAGGTCAAGAACTACTTTTCTGTTAATCCCCCTAATTAGAACACCATCCTTTTGTTAATTCCATACTGACTTTCAATCTTGATAAAGAAGATAGCCTGAAAATGTAGAATATTTCCAACTACTTCCATAAATGGCTCCCCTGTGCAAACGTAACCAAATCTGGTCTCCCTGAAAGAGCTGGAGAATTGCATGATTGCTAGCAGTTTCATGGTCTGGAGCACCATCATTGGCATATGCAGATACCAAGACCTCTTCATTCTTCATGAGGTTGACATACAGGGGCACATTTACAGCCAGCTTCAGCATGTGAAAAATGAAAACGTAAGTGCCATTCACTGGGCAATTAAATCTACCAAGCTGAAGATCAAACGTTTCTCCCAAGTTGTTCAGAAGAAGATCAAATACGATAGGTTGGTCTAAAGTTCCAGGGGCGAGATTGGAGGTTCTGGCTGCTGAGAATGCAACTCGCATCTGCTGAGGCAGGGGATAGACATGTACTGGCAGTATGGTGGCTGCTGGATTTGTCACTGGCACATCCACAGGGGTCATGCTACGGGAGTCTCCTTGTCCAGAGTCACCACTGTTAAAAGTTTCGTTGTCTCTTTCTGGGCTGCTCACCTGAGAAGAATCACTCCACCCTGCTGTTTTATTAGCAACAGTGAGTTTCTCATAATGAAGCAGTTAGCTTTGAACACAACATTTAACATTAGTTGGCTACTGAAACACAGATAAAGGTACATTTTATAAATTCCAAAACAAAAGCAATGAAGTATAGCTACAGTACACTTTTCTATGTTTTTCTGGCAATAGGCTTTTATATTACTATTCTCAAGGCAGAAAGGACCTAAGATGACTTTGTCTAGGAGCCTCAGTATTTTTAAGATTAAGAAAATAAGGCCCCCAAAAGGTTGGGTAACTTACCACTAGTCAAGGTTAGTTAGCAACTAAAACCCAGGTTTGCATATTCTTTTTTACTTTTTTATCTTTTCCCCATAATTCTGACTCTGTTCTTAATTCTCAGTGATAAACCTATTCAAAGTATCTGATATAGAAGGACTCAAGGAAACTGAGATTACATAAAAGAACTGACTTTCAGAACTCCTAGTCATTCAAAGATATTTTGTAATGGTACTAAGCCCCATGATAAAGGCTTGGATATCATGAAATGATAATGTTTTAAGTACTGTACAAAAAACACTGCTCAGATATAAGGCAGACAACACGTGAATGTTGGCTACTTTCTTAAAAGAGAAAGATTGTTTTCTTGTGACAAAATTAATCTTCAGTAATTCTTGATTTTCTCAGTTACACCGAATCTTTTAATAGTACCTAGAGTATCTGGAAGTGCCCATTAGTACAAAAACCATCATCCTAAAACATCACATGAAACTATTTGAAATCATCATTGTAAATATATACCTAAGGTTAAATTATGTTCTGGTGTCAAGAAAACTGAATCAATCTCAATCGCAATCTCTATTTCTCTCAATTAAATTGAAAACTGATTTCCACAGCCTTTCTAAGTAGTCTAATATCTCCCTCAGGTCTTCAGAATTGCAAGTGAAGCAAACTGAAAACCTCAACAAGATAAATGCTGAAAACAATGTACAAAAGATGAAGAAAGGTCTAGAGGTATGTATGGGGTAAATAAACTACTCAGTTAATTATCCTTACCTCTCGAATTTGCCCGAGGACCACCAGCTGTCCCTCCTCGCTTGTAACACTGCTGGAAATTATCCTAAAACAAACACATAATATTTACCTTGGCACCAAAAATGTAAGACAATCATCAGTTATTATTCATGATTATTAGCTACACAATCCATAAGATTAAAGTCCCCTTAGCCCTTTATCTGGCCTTCTCCAGCAACCGAAGAGTTCAGATGTCTCCCAGCATTAAGAAAAACAAATCACACAAGAGCAACAGTAGCGATACTTGCTTCATCTGTTAATTAGCCTGACCAATTAGATAGGTTAATACTTGCAAAAACAATACAGCATCTAGAGAACACTGTGTAAAAGATATAATGCTAGGTAATGGGAGAAATTAAAAAATATGGATGGCATGGTTCTCTGTCCCTCACACAATATAAAAGGAGATAATAAAGCAAGAACACAGACTATTTCAATCTTTCTCTATTTAAAAACCAAACTGTGAAGATAATTACAAACTATGTTAGGCTTTGTTTTGTCTTGACAAAGGAATTGATAAGAATTATATTGTATGAATGTATTATTGGCTGGAAATGTATTCTCTCATCTTCAATGGAAAAAATGTTCAAGATGCAACATTTCAAAATGACTCCCAAGTATGTTAAGAGCCCGCCTCCATACAACCCATGAAAAGAGTAATTAGTGATGTAGTTAGATTAATACATGTAATAAAAAGTTAAACAGTACAAGAAGGTATACAATGAGAATGAAAATAAGTCTCCTACCCAGATTTCTAGTCCTCTTTCCAATAGCAACCACTATTATTAATATCTTATGTTTCCTCAGGAAGAAATTTAAAGCAGCACACCAAACTATTAGAATATTGGTGTTAAGAACAGATAGCTCTATTACTGAAGGCTACATTCATCAATGTACTCCATTGAAACATAGTATCTGAGAATCATGTAATAATAGCTAGTAATATTTGCATGCTTGACATACACCTGGCATTGCGATGGTAAGCACTTACATGCATTAGTTCACTTAATCTTCAGACTATCTCATAATCCTCATAATACCTCAAAGGAAGATGAGTAACTGAAACAGATGTGTCTTCATCTAACAGAAGCACTGGAGCTCAAAAAGTTTAAGTAACATGCTTGTAGTCACACAACAAGAGATGTGGTGAAATCAGGGGTCAAACTCAAGTCATTTAGATGACTTGGTATGTTTTCCAAGGTGTGTCCTTCAGTACTCCCTTTGTACAGACAGACATCTATCTCATCTCATATAACTGCAAGCTCCTCAAGTACAGGCACTTCATGTATTTCCAGCAGAACTCAGTATGATCCCATACTGTACATACTTAAAGGCTTGTAAAATTTTAAAACTGAAAATGTTGATGTAGTATAAATTCATATTCATGTATGACCAATGACAGGGAGTTCCCCAAGTTTTATTGAAGTGGAATATCGAACACTCTCCTATCAGTCTTTTATCATATGTAGTAAAGAAAATCTGCTGAGCTTTTCAAATCAGAACAAAAAACTTAAACTTATTTTAAAAAGGCTTTTGCTATACTTTTTTTTTTTTTTTTTTTTTTTTTTTTTTTTTTTTTTTTGCTTTTTGGTTTGTGGGTAGCTCCCTGACTGGGAATCGAACCCAGGCCGCAGCGCTGACAGCGCCAACGCCAAAGCCTTAAGCCACTACACCATCAGGGAACTCCCTCTTTTGCTATGCTTGCTATCTAGAAGTTAAATTGAACGCAATACAGTAAATTAAGATTATTGGCTCTGGAGTTAAGAAACTTGTGTTCTAATCTTAGTTCCACTGCTTACTTGCCAAGTGACTTTACACAAGTTATTTAAGTTGTTTCTGAACCCACTTCTCTTATAGGATGGAAGAGTAAATAAATTAATGTAAATGTAAATGACATGATTAATAAAGTCCTGAAGACCTTCTAAGTTGTTATTTTTATCCTCCATGGGTTATTGGAAAAGCTTCTAACTCAACTCTCTACAGTACTTACAAGGAAAAACTAAAAGCGCCTTGTAACAAATTATGACTCTGCTATAACATCAACAACTGTACTACTACTATTCAACTATGACAACGATTCTTACCCTTTGGGAATAAGGTGTTCCGGGATACTCTCTAGCTTGGAATTGTAGCTGGCTATAATTTCCATTGGAAATTGAAGGAGGTCCTCTATAAGTATCAAAACCTAGTAAATAAACAACTTACATAAAATTATGAGCAAAATTATACTAAATGTTTAAATAATTCCATACCATTTTAAAAATTTATCTGATCCTTTAATGCCATCATTAAATTTATGGCTTCTTTAAGCAAACTCTACGAATATTGCTTCCACAATAAAACACACATTGATAAAATATTGCGTACTTCAAATAAGCCAACTGCAAAAATTTACTATTGCTGGAATTCAGGTGGGGTTGGGAAATGGTAGAATAAGTAGAAAGTTAAAGCTTCTGTGTAGAGTACTTTGCTAATAACACCAAACTATGAGTGAAATACTTGGAACCACATTTAAAACTAAAGAGGATGTCACTATTACAGTCTCAAGGTTTATGTTTTTATCTGTAGTATACTCTGGTAGACAACTAGAAAATGGGTATTGTCTAATTATGACACATTTGGAAGAGTCAAGTCAATTAACAAAAGACAGAAATTATTCAAATATGAAAACCAAAATTCATCCCTGGAAGAAAATGATGCTCAGCCTTTTACTTTGGTAAATCACAGTATCAGTTTGCTTTTCACACAAAAGTTTCCTGTGCTATAGAGAACAGGTATATTGCAAATACTTTAGGAATAGGGAATTCTCACATTACAAATGGCAACTACAAAAAGGAACAAGGTAAACATAGTATGAGTCAAGTTGGTATATAAATAAAATAATTCAGTATAATTAAATTTTATTGAGCATACCTTTATAACCACCAGGGGACCGATACATATTGGTTAGTAATCTCCCACCACGAGTACATCCTCTAACAGATCCCCGGCTATTGACAAATGGTTGAGAGGGCCTGGGAAATACATTCGTCTGTGCTGGGTAAAAGGCAAGGCTACCATTGCTTACTTGAATAGTTCCATCAGGATAACTTGATGCTTAAGGAAACAGTTTTAGATTCCAAGAGTTAAATGGTAATAAAGATTCAACATTCTTTATACTTAAAAAGTCACTGTATATCAAAACCTTTAATACAAATTTTTCCTAAAAAAACAGGTGCTATATATATATATAGAGAGAGAGAGAGAAATTAGGTATCTTTATTTAAATAATAGAACATTATTCAGCCTTAACAAAGAAGGAAGTTCTGACACATGCTACAACATGGAAGAATCTTAAGAGATATTATGCTGAGTGAAACAGGCCAGTCACAGAAGGACAAATATTGTATGATTCCACTTATATAAGGTAAGTACCTAGAGTAGTTAAATTCATAGAGACAGAGTAGAATGGTGATTGCCAGGGTTTGGCAGGAAGGGGAATGGGGTGTCAGTGGGTAGAGAGTTTCAGTTGGGGAATTTAAAAAAGACCCAGAGGTGAATGATGGTTATTGCTGCACAAGATTTTGGATGTACTTAATGCCACAGAACTGTACACTTTAAAAATGGTTAAAATGGTAAATTTTATGCAACACACACACAATTTATATATATTTTTGCCACAATTAAAGAAAAAGCAGGCCAAGTATTACAAATGGAGAAAAGAAAGTGAATTTCCATTAATACTATAATTGAGAAGGCATATGAATAACTATCCTTTAAGTAAATCACCTGCCCTATGTTTTCACAGAACAGGTGAGAACAGAATGAGGTCACTTGTGGCTGGGTCCAGAGATTAATATTTACTACCTCTTGTGATTAACCAAGTACCCGGAATGCATAAATCATTTGCTTAGGCTTAAGTTTTAGAAGACTCAATAGGGGTCTGAAATACCAACACTAAAAATCTACAAGTGCTTCTTAAATTCAGAAATAACTACAAAGTTGCTTATTCTTTCATGGTTTAGAAAAACATAAAAGATCAAAACAGTCTCCCATCTCTGAGCAAACAGTGGAATAAGCATACTAAGTTATTTCTTCATATTAATCAATGCCTTTATTATAAGAAAGAAAAGAGAAAAGGCCAAAGAACCATCTAAAGAGTCAAACAAAATGGTTTCAAAACCTTCATAAAAGCAGCTGGACAATGCCTTACTTACCTCTACCACTCTCTATGGCAATCACAGTCAACAAATTTAAAAATATGAGCCTACATGTAAACTAACCATCTAACCTCCTCTATAAAAGTTAAAATTAATGGTGAACTTAACTAAACAGAGGAAAAGGCATTAAGTGTTTGTCAACACTTGAATATGTAAAGAGAAAATGCTTACTACTCAGAAAAAAATGCTGAAGTGTCACTACAGAATTGCTTTCCATTCAATTTGCTGTCATCTAAGTCTTCCAAATAGCACATGCAAAGAAAGAGCTTACCAGTCTCTTGAGAAAGAACAGTTTGTTCTACGTGTATAGCTGGCAGTTGGCACTGGGGTGGTGTTTGTGTACTTGCTGTAGTAAAACTCTGATTGTGGCCAGGGGAATAGGAGGATTCTTTTATTTCTTGTTCTTTCCGTGGAGGCAGAGGTGCATTAACATTAAATACCTTAAAAGACAAGGGTATACTGAATCATTTGTGAAGTTTCACAGAAAATGATTAAGGGTGACATCCAGCGAAACTCTGCAAAATTCAAAAATTTCTATTTGATGGGCAAAGGACTTGAATTAACATTCTTCAAAGAAGGTAAGTGGCCAATGAACACATGAAAAGTTGCTCAACATCATTAGTTATTAGGGAACTGTAAATCAAAACTAAATTGATATATTACTTCATCATACCCATTAGGATGGCTATTTAAAAAAAAAAAAAAAAAGACAATCCAAGTGTTGGCAAGGTTGTGGTAGGAATATAAAATGGTACAGCCACTGTAGAAAACAGTATAGTTCTTCAAACAGCTAGTTCTTAAAAAATTTATCATATCAAATTTATCATATGATCCAGCAACTCCACTTTTAGGCACATGCTCAAAAGTACTGAAAGCAGAGATTCAAGCAGATATTTGTACACCAATGTTCATAGCAGCATTATTCACAATAGCACAATGTGGGAACAACCCAAGTATCTATCAACAGAATAATGGAAAAACAAACTGTAGTATAGACATACAATGGAATATTATTTAGCTGTAAAAAAGGAATGAAATTCTGATCCATGCTACAATATGGATGAACCTTGAAAATATTATGCTAAGTGAACTAAGTCAGATACAAAATAAAAAAAAAAATACTGTGATTCTATTTATATGAGGTGCCTAGAATAGGTAAATTCATAGAAACAGAAAGGAGAATAGAGGTTATCAGGGGTTTTGAAGAGGGAGAAATAAGGAGTTATTGTTTAATGGGTAGACTTTCTGTTTGGGATGATGAAAAAGTTCTAGAAAGAGATAGTGGTAATGATTGTACAACACTGTAAATGTACTTAATACCATGAATTATACCCTTAAAATGGCTAAGAGTAATTTTAAAAAAATGGTTGAGAGTAAATTCTGTCATGCATATTTTATCATAGTGAAAAAAAAACAAACTATATGATTTCTGACAGAATTTAAACCTATGTACAAAAGTTAATCTTCCTGCTATTTTGCTATCATAATAATGCTCACTGAGAATGAAAGCTACATAGGGGAAGAGGGTACTTTTTCAAAAACTAAAGAGGAATGAAAACAATTTATCATTTACTGAATTTCTACCATGTGGCAGGCAATGACTTGTCCAGACTCTAGCCATCCTCCATAAAATAGCATTTCTATTTCTCTGTATCCTCCTATCCTCCACTTTTCCTCACAACACATAGCACCTGATGTATTTTATATATGGATATTTTTCTCTCTAGTCCCCCACACCTCTATAACAAAAGGTAAGCTTCTTGAGCACAGAGACTTCCCTCTTTTTCATTGTTACAACCCCAATAATTTAAGAACAGTGTCTGGCTTCATAACTACCTGTTTGTTGAATGTATGAACAAACAAACAAACAAACAAGAACCAATGTGTACTACAGAGAATTCAAGCAGGTGGAGAAGACAGGTCAACATGCATAAAAAAGGTACTGTGACAAGAATGCACAAGGCAAGTAGACAAGGCTGGCAGGTTATACCACACTTCAGAAGTTACTGAGTATCAGGCAAAGGACTTCCCGTTTCCCTCTGTAATAGACCATGGTTTGTTTTTAATTAGGAATTGGAAAAAGTTAGTAAAACCAATGTGGCAATAAGGGTGCAGGAATGGACTGACAGGGCAAGAGGGAAAGCAAAGAAACTAAGCTGTTCTGAGTGACCAAGCAGGAAGTGATAAGATTAATGAATTCAGGTATCTGAATTCATCAGTCTATCTCTCTGCATTGTGCCTGCCCTTCTTGCCACGCCACTCGCCCCACCATCGTTACTCAAAAGCACCTGGAGTGGGATATTAAACACTATCAGGAAAGGTACTTACTAGCTAAGACTTTTTGTTTTTTTCTCAAGAACTGTGGTATACTATTCCGTATTTAGAGAATAAACATACAAACCTAGTTGTGATATTACCTTTAAAAATATTTAAACTACAATTTGTAGAGGAATCTGTAATCCAAAAACTAGTATGAGATCAAGATAAAAACCAATGAAAGTTTCAACAATGATAGAACATCCAGTTATGTCCGGTATGTCCAGTTATTGATCTTATGGAACATCACTAGTGTAATATTAGTAACAGTATTATTAAGCTGTTGATAGAAAATTATGTTTCTCACCCACACATTTCATTTATAATAGCGGTCCTCAGTTTTACCTGCTACTAACTTTCAGAGAGGATAAAATGCTCTAATAAAATACCCATTCAAAATTCTTGAGGCTTTGGAATTTAATACTTTTCCACCAAAAACAGTATTTCCATTGGACAATGTAAATTCCACCAGCCCAAATAAGAGTAATACAAAAGGCAATTTTTCCTCATAGGACCTAATAACAGATGGTAAGAGAAACAATGGCTTTTTAACAGGGATCATGAACTGCAATCATCATTCACATTTCATACTCACTGTCTGCATGGCTTGAAAGGGTGCTGTGTTAAAAGTTACTGAACTACAACTTGATGGAGGTGACTGGAAGCCCTGTTCAGAGTCCTTTGACATGGGAGGATTTGGAGAAGCTAGTGAAGACAATTGCTTGCTTGGGGGACCTGCTGCCTAGGGAGGAGAAATGCAGTATCAGCCAATCACCTACCGTGTAACAAGCAGTTAACTTACACTAAAGTCCAGACTAGCATAAGTCAGCAAGTTCTATAGGATGACATTTGGACACAGGAATGCAAAAGAATAGCTTTTGCTTACAATTTCAAATATCAGTTGCTGAGAATGCACACTAGCATTTGCTTTACACAGTTTGCTGACTAAGTGAAGAAACCTTACTAATAATCAGTCTAACAGATAAGGGACTGAATTTTTTATAAGTATCTAGTCCTTTTCAAACCCCAAAATGGTATTTTCCATTAGGTTAACAATTCAATATTATTCCAAATTTATACAGCAGAATTAGGTTTAAGAAAAATCTTGGGTATTCCCTGGTGGTGTAGTGGCTTAAGGCTTTGACACTGGCGCTGTCAACGCTGTGGCCTGGGTTTGATTCCCAGCCAGGGAGCTACCCACATACAAAACAAACAAACAAACAAAAAGAACCAGAGCCGAAAGTTAATAAAATTTTCTTTACAAAAGAAAAATCTTGGGTTAGTTGCTTGGGTTAGTCAGTGTTAATTTGTCCTTATTTTAACATCTTATTAGTGGATCTCTAAGTCAGCTGCCTTAAAAAAAAAGAGAACCAAACTTGATCAAACTTCAATAATCCTTATTAAGGGAATAAGCAAGTCCTTGATTTAACAGATTATAATGCCAAAGGTTTAAAAAGATACCAAAATTCAATCCCAATCAGATTATGAAGCAGACAGCTGGTAACAAATATTTCCTCTTCTGAAATTGAGGAACCCAGTAATTTCAACCAAGTCAGTACCATAAAAACTAATGCTCATTTACATTTTCTTATATTCTATAAGGAACACATATTCTTGTATAACAGTTAACCAAAAAAACACAACAAAATCTAAATAGTTATATTAATCAAAAAAAAAAATCTTATCTTGCCTTATCTACCTCAAGGATTTGCTCAAACTTAGCAAAAACTATCACTTTAGAATTGAAAGCACAAACATAATTCTATAAAATGCTTTTGACAAAATCAGTCAAAAAGAGAATGTAAATCATTCCAATTTTAGTAAATGCTAATAATAACACTAGAATTATTGAGTCTTCTGTTATATGAATTAACATTTTTTTCTCCTTAGTATTCATATAGTGAGAAACTTGACCTAATCCTAACTATAACTTTTCATCCTTTTTGACATTAGTAATTTGGACATATTTGTTGTATCTAATAAAGCAATACACTAGTAAATCTACTTACATAGCTAAATCACTTGCCTAAATTCCAGGATCACATCTACAGAAAGCACTACATAAGCAAAGTATAAATGTTACATCATTGAACTGATCATGCCTGTAAGTCATAAGATAAGCTGGTTCTACTCATCTGTAAGACAGAAAAATGAAGACAACTGGTCTCTCATTACCTTGGGAGTCTCTGAGATCATAAACTCTGTTTCAGATCCCGAAGAAGCCTGATTGGTAGTAACCAAGCAAGCATTTGAGTTACAAGGAATTGGAGCAGCAGCAGCCTGGACACAGGGAGATATAAAACATGGTAAAAGGCACGTTTTGTTCACTCTATAGTTCTTGGGCCTTGGGCTCTCTAATATGTTACTCTTATTGAGCACTCACTAATGACAAACACTATGCTAAGTACTTCACACATATTAACATATTTAATCCTAACAGTAACCCTGTGAGGTAGGTACAACTATCCCCATTTCACTGACAATCAGACAGAGGGAAAGAAAGGTTAAGTAATTTACCCAAGATCACAAATTAAGCAGCAGAGCTGAGATTCAAACCCAAGCCATCAGCTACACTGTCTTTCCAGGCCTAGTCACCAAAGCTACACATCTAATCCCATATTCACTTATCAAGATTCTTGGCCCCAGAAACCTGGGGCTAGGTTTTCAATCTGGCACTCAGCAGCAGTTCACTGGAAGATGAGCTCAGGGTACATTTAACACTCTAGGCACAACCCTGCCAGGGATCATGGTAATGATGGTTTTACTTTAAGTGCTCTGAGTGTCTTAAAGAGGTAGGCAGAATTTTTTTTTTATTGTTAGACTTATGGTAGGCAGAATTATAAATAGAAAGAATAAGCTCTGTAAATCACAATGGCACCAGAATTCTAACAAAAATATTAAAGCTAAGAATATTCATAAAATAAAAAGCTGGAGAAAGCACAGGAAGGACTAAGGCTGTGACAACTGTAACCAGTAAAAAAACTAACAGAATTACTAGCAATTCTATGGTACAACAGGTATTAGATGTAACATAGAAAGACCCATAAAAATCCAGTAATCACAAGGTCTGAAGTATCAGTGGCTCAACTCCTTTTATCTAAATGCTTTGATTCTCAGAAGTCCAAGTAATAAAATAGGTGAATGGGAAACTAATTAATGGTAACCAAGTATCAGAGCAGTTATGTTTCAGTAACCTTCTAGAAGTGATCATCATGATATACCACTTCTTGGGAAGGAAATGGGAACCAAGTTTAAGAAAGGTCTTGTGAAAAAAAAATGTTTGATATCCTTTAGGGAGCATTTTATATAACTACATACAAGTATAATTTAGATCTGACCAAAATATTGAAACTTTATGAGATTGAAGTGTTTCTAAAACTAGGGCTTTCTCCTGGTCCTCTCATTAAAATAATGAGAAAACTGCCCAAAATTAGTGGGACTGGCTATTGTGGAGACAACTAATTCTCTAGCCACAGAGATTTACAGATGCTAAGTGAAGGCAACTCAAGCCATGTAATAGTTAAGGTTTAAGACTTGAACTTCAGTTAAAAGGTTAACAATAAAAAGACATTCTTTATACTAGCACTTATTTAGAAATTATAGCAGTTCTCGATTCCAAATTACTGCTCCTTAGGTGGACCAGCTGGAGGTACTTTTAAGTATTAGTGAGTAAACATGATGTAGGAGACCAATGGTTCCAAAAAACTGGATGTGCACATTCACCCAGGGAGCTTAATAAAAATAAAGCTGACTAGATAACACCCCTTGAAATTCTGATCCGATAGGTCTAATGTGTTATCTAGGAATTTGCATTTTTATTAAGGTAACCAAGTGATTCTGATGCAGTTATCCCACAGGCTTGCTCCTGAGAACTAATAAACTAGCCCAGTGGCTTTTCAAAAGAATTTTAATTTCTCAATTGAAAGTCTCATGTTAGAACCCTAATAGCTAGAACAGATAAAATGGAACTCCTGTTATAACACTGAGTGGAATGAGGGACCTTGCTCAACAAATACATTTTGAAAATTGAGTCACACGAAGGGCAGGAAACAACTGTTGAAGCATCTGTTCAAAATATTTAACCTACCATCAAAGCAGCTACTGTTAAGAAAATTGCCATAAGGCTTTCAGAGGGATTCTAAAACAAACAATTTATTTTTACAGGTAATAACCAGGAAACTAGAGAGCCCTGAACTTACTATTAATGGAAATGCAATGTGGCAGTTAGAGTGCTCAATGATCTGGTCCCTTTATATCTCTAAGAGTGCTTTGTGACAATTAGTTCCTCAGAATGTTAACTATTGTGGGGGGCTGGCTAACAGTGGGTTAAATAAAATTAGTTTCTTTTTTTAAACACTTTACTATTCTGTTATACTTAGTGACTTAGGTAGCTCAGTAGCAAAATAAGATTCCCAGACAAGATACCTCTGAATTCCTCAGCTTTGATCTTTCCTTACTATAGAAGTCAACTCGCCTTCTCTATTATAATAGATGTCTTCCCCATGGTCATTAGGGGATCTTTTGAGAACTACTTGTACTTAATCTAAAAAGAAAAACAAAAACAAAAGAACTAGACATTTAGAACATTTTCAATAACTTAGGTATATGAGAGTCATTAAGTCTGATCATTTTTGACAAAATAAGAGTTTCATCCCTAAAGAGCAAAGAAGCATAAATGAAAGATTAGTTTGGAAAAGTTACCTGCAATGGCTCTTGAAGAATATCACCTTGACTGGATAGATTTTGTTCTGTAGATGCTGCAGAGTGAAATCAACAGTGAACTACTAAAAAAAGAAAGAAGTTTGCACATATCCACTGGATAGCAACTAAAGTTTATACTTTACAAAAAAAAGCAGAAGCTGCAAGGACTAGGCCTCAAGTTCATTAAGAACTTTCTATTAGAACTCTAAAAAGAGTCAGAGGGGGTTGTAAAAGAATAGGATACTAGTTCTACCTGTCAAATGTAATGATATTTTAAGGTTAAATTGGCGAAAGTAGTATTTCAAGGCTTCCAAAAGAAGAGAAATGGGACTTTTAAAAATAACTGGTAATAGTAATCTAAAAGATAAAAATCTAAGTTATCATGAATGGCAAATAAGTGATACACTTAAGTTTCAGAGTTAAGTCTTAGCTGGGTCATCTATTTCCATTTTTTTTTTCTCTTTAATCATATATCTTACTATACTTTTCAATTACATTGTTTGGTTTCTTCTTGTTAATGTCTATTGCTTTTGTTAATTACTCTATTCTTACTTCACCCAGGTATTACTATATAATCGTTTAGTTGGTGTATACCACTTATGCAGCTAGACTATGACTTTGATTACATCATGCTGCTCTGAGATAAACTAGTACAGAGCAAAAAGCCTAGAGTTTGAAGTATCAGATCAGATTCCAATCTAGGCTCAGTCACTAATTACTATGTTACTCAGTATACTAAGTATCACTGAGGCAATTTCACTCATAGATAGGATCCAAAGGACTCAACACTAGATTTACAGAGATGAAAGGAGTCAAGCAGTTTTAGCCAGAATTCACTTCAAGAACAAAAAAAAATTGCAAAAACAGCCATTGCACATTTTCATTCACCCATCTGGAGTCTTTCTCTAAAATGCAAGCACATCAGTTAAATACACTAATATCCTAATGGTAATTTACCCATATATATATAATAACTCTGATAACATATGGATACATGTATAATAAATTAACAGAGACATAATTTAAGAGAAAAAAAGATAGCTAGAGTAGTCAAATTATATGGTGACGGAATAAGAACTGACACTGGGTGGTGAACACATAACATAACACATAGATGATGCATTGTAGAATTGTACTCCTGAAACCTATGTAATTTTTACCAACCAATGTCAGCCCAATAAATTTAACAATGAAAAAATTTTTTGAAAAAGATAGCTAGAGTAAAATTATTTGTAAATGAAACAATTGCTAGACTTATAGTTGTTTAAGTCTTAAGAATGATTACATACCTACTGGGCTACCTGGAGTAGCTGAAGGCGTCTGTGACAATGGAATTGCACTTGAAGGCCTGTCAAAATCCAGAATAGATTCCTAAAGCCAAGATTTAAATAATGAGAGAAATGAAGATTATTCATTTAAAAGCTATTACCATTAAATTATTTATGATGTTGTCCATAGCTTATTACTGATAGTAATCTAGCTAATAACTATCCCAAGAGGTTAATAACTTAGTCTTTACAGAAGCAGAAATTAAGAGTTAAAAAAATAAAAACTAAAGTCACTGTCAAACCTTAAGATTATGCCAAATGTTAAAACTAAAGTAGCAATTATAAGGCCTTAGAAAAGGGAACTCCTGACTTGAGGTCTTAAACTTAAGCATTAATACTAGTATAGACTGAACTCTAATTTTTATTATACCCAACCAATGAGAGGGTCTAATTATTTTATCCGAAGCACTAAACTAGCTCATGCTTTTAAATACTTGCACAATGACAAGCCATTCCCTTCTCCCATTTGCCTATCTTGGTACTCCGAGAAATGTTTCTAACATTTGAGTAATTAAGCAACACACTGGTAGTAATCATTTTAGTCCTTTTTATTTACCTTCAAACAATCTGAAGGAGTAAGCAATTCCCTTATTTTACAAATAAGTGGAGGGTTGGAGACTAAGTAACTTACCATAGATTATACAGCTGATAAATGGTAGAAATGGGGGTCTAATTACAAAGCTCAAGATCTTTTTACCACACAAAAATATCTTCTCTACTTTACCCTTCAGTAATATCACACTATTCTGAAATTCTGAAAGAGTCTGTATGACACAATTTAACATTTAACTACTGACTTAGCACAAGTTCACAATCTTATACAATTGGAATACCAATGCCCTGAAGGCGATGAATGTCTTTTAATTTTCTATATATCTATCAAAATATCGAGCACAGCATAGGTTCTCACAATCTGAGTGGAAACTACTGACGATCCATAGCAGTAATTTAATTTTCTATATGATATCTATCAAAATATCGAGCACAGCATAGGTTCTCACAATCTGAGTGGAAACTACTGACGATCTATAGCAGTAATGATCTATGAGCACTTTAAGCTTTTTACATGTTTTAATCATTTTATTACAACAAACAGGAATAGGAACTATTATCCTCATTTTTCAAAAGAAACAAAGGCAGAAAAAGTAAGTTGCCTAAGCTCTCAAAGCTAGGAACTGGCACAGCCAAGATTTGTACTCTTTCTGAAAAACAGAATCTATGCTCTTAACAACTTCATTACAATGCTTCAAATCAGAAGTTAGTAGCCCCACGAATATCATTTAAGATGCATTTAACAGTGTCTCATACTTGCATAAAGTTACAAGTTCCTTGAATCTGAGTCATCAAATCCTGCAGTTTTTCTTTCCTCAATACTGGATCCTTTGGGAGGGTAGAAGAAGAACCTACAGGCTGATGCATAGGCTTAGGCACCTACAAGATAAACCCATAATGTATTAAGAGTAAAATTCAAATTCAATGATCTAATTCAGGACATATAACTTATTACTACCTTTAAATGAAATCAAAACACACAGCAATGCTTATTTATCAAATTTACCTCAGGTAAAGAATTCCTACATAAATGCATTTTCTAAATAATTCAAGCAAACTTTAAACATTTTCCCCCTCAGAACAATTTTTAATGGAAATCTTTCTAAAATATCCTCTTTTTTAAAGGGAAGACCCAGAATAACAAGACTTCTTTGATAGGAAGTTCATTCATTATGGACATCAGTTACCATATGTCCCCTAGGATAAGATGCCACTGACTATAAGATACACCAATGATCTATTTTTTTCCCATGGAAAAGAATTACTACTACCATATTAAATATATCCTATTTTTTTAAGATTTATCTGATTTCAGGAGCATTAAGATATAAAAATAAATACATCCTATAATTGAAAAAAATACACTATTATATTTTGTTATGAAGTATACTTTGAGGGGCTATTGGTGTTTAAAAGTTGGTTAGCCCTCATGCTAAACTGCATCAGATTACCACACACCCTGAGTTAGAGCTAATGTTCTTACAGCTGTCAGCATGCTCTCCCTACCAGCTCCTCTTCCCCACCTTTTAACTTATTCAGAAGTCACACAGCTAAGCTTGTCAAAACTGTCATATAAAATAAGAGTTAATAGATGCTACATGAATATATGAAAGGCTCTTTTAGGAAAAAAGTAAAAGCTTTAGCGATTAACCTAGTCTTTTGGCTTTGAACTCGATTTTGCCCTTGACAGTACTTACTCATGATCTAGACAGCTGAGATTTATAGATAGACAAATACTGTATTATACAGAGAAGTGTTCTCTCAGTCACTGAAAGAATTTGTAACTTCAATATAATGCTGTCTGTGCCATAAAAGCAAATTATATGAGTTCTGACCTTTCCAATTAAGCATCCTAGATTTTAAAGTATCCAACAAATAGTATGCTATCAATATTCAGTTATGGTAAAGGTTCGGCATTGGTATACCTAGTGGAATTTTTTTTTTTTTTAATGTGGGTAGTTTCCTGGCTGGGAATTGAACCAAGGCCGCAGCGTTGACAGCGCCGAAGCCTAGCCCCTACACCACCAGGGAACTCCCCTAGTGAAATTTTAAATTGGGTTTGTTTTTGTTTTTTGGGGGGTAGTTCCCTGGCTGGGAATCAAGCCCAGACTGCAGTGTTGAAAGCCTAGCCACTATACCACCAGAGAACCCCCTTAAATTGGATTTTTTAAAACAGCTTTATTGAGGTATAAAATTGGTTGTTCAAAATATGTTCCTCAAAATAGTTGATATATTACAATTACTATAGTGTGATAATCTGGTTAATGAAATAAAGCTATCTATCTTCCACAGGGTTAGGAAGAAGCTAAAATTAATGTTAGCACTTGAAGAAAAGAGGAAGAAACGAAAGCAAAAGGAGACATTCTCTCCCCATAAGATATATTGAGGTACGGGTAATTTAATTATTAAAAAAATGCTTTGATTTCCCCAAGCAAAATGTTTTTCACACTATTAGAGGAACAAAGGTTTATCAGAAATCCTTTGGCTAAAATGGCATGGATGTGCAAGGAACACCATTAGAAATGGAGAACCCTGGGAGGATAAAAAATTCACATTTCTTAGCAAACAAAATGGTAACAAGTTTGCATTCAAATAGTGGTAAATAAAGTACAATTGAATAAAAGGCAACAACACCAGCACTGTAGCCAAGGATTATTCTTTATAAGCCTTCTTAGCTTCCTGAAATAGGTTATCATTAACAGAATGAGGCCTTATATTTGAACTAAATCTCATACTTCAAAACTTAATTCTAGAATATTTAATGCCTGTAGTTCCCATCTCCAGAAAAATTCTCATTTTGTAACAGAACTAATTCAGGTCCTTCCCCAGCTATCTGCAACCACCATCTATGTCTTCTGCAAAGAATATATCTAATCTAAGTGTCTACAAATGAGTGAAAGAGAATACAGAAAAATGTTAGCTGCTGTCAGAGTAAGTCACCTAAGTGCCAGGTGGAAGAAAACAGGTGAAATATATAGTAATAACAAGTCTCCCACCCTGTGACATGCACATACATTTCATACTTGTCCACACTGTTGTCTTGTCTCAACTACCTACTATTCTGATGTCATATCATGTCATTAAAGTTTTAGCATTAAAACAGTATTTCCTCATTGTGAAAAAACTGCATCTCAGGTTAGGCTCAAAAGACAGACTAGGTCTACTTCCAGTTTTCAAGGGAAAACAATAAATTATGCATTGAAGAGTTAAATGAATTACTGTATACATTAATTTAACAAAGACCTTTTTAAAAAGAAAACTAAGAAGTTATCATTCCACAACTCCTTATTTATGCTACACTGACAGACGCTGACTGATACAGGCTCAACTCACATCTTTGGGTTCTGCATTAAACTTCCTGGACAGGAGCTGGTCATTTGGTATGAGGCTTACGGCAGCTATCCCCCAGGAGTCTGGAGAAATCTGTGATTGTGGTGGTAAAGGGTGTTTTTGATTCTCAACACTGTTTTCCCAGGACTTAGAAGTGTCTGGTTGTCTTGAATCCTGTTCTTTACACACGGGAGTGGTCCACGATTTGGTGATGTCCTGATCGCTCTGCAGAGAAGGTGTCCAAGATTTTGGAGTTTGCCTCTTTGGATCCTGTTCTTTCTGCAGCTGAACTGGCCAAGACTTTGGTGTCTCCTGCTTCTTCTGATCCTCTGGACTGTATCCTGCTTTGGATTTAGGAGTTTCTTGCTTCCACAGGTTAGCCGTTGCCTTGGGTTTGGAGACGGCCTGCTTCTTCTGTTCTTCCTGCAGTGTGCACCTGAGTTTTGGAATCTCTTGTTTCCCCTGTTCTAAGGAAACTGAAGGCTTTGCTAGCTCCCGGGGCTTAAGAGAAGACTCCCAGGACTTGAACGATGATTCCTGTTTCTTCTCTTCACCATCTGCTTCTGTAAGCATATCCCAACATCTGGGGGGATTTGGTTTTCTAGCATAATCTGCTTCCCAACATTGCTCTTCATCTTGTTTGCTTGAATACTCGACTTCTGTCATGTACCGTCTGTTAAGAAACTAGACCAGAGGAAAAAATGTGCTTGAGTCAAAAAATCTGTAGATCTTGAGGGGAATAATGAACTCTATTAAGATATTCCTACATTCACTGGTCTGAGCCATCATGCTCACAGGAAACTTCTGTCCTTATCCTATTTGAAAAGACTGACCTACGTTTTTTGGTTATTCCTTTTCCCTCAATTGATAGAAATATAAACTTTGATACTTCAAAAGTAGTAATTTATATTTGACTGGTTGAGGTGGAATAATCTTGATAAAAAAGGTTATTTTTTATTTGCTGAATCAAGCAAATGTGGTACCATGACGTACACTTCTTAGTAGTCTTAGGTAAGTCAAATACAGATTGTTACTTCTGAAGTATCTAAGTTTGTATTTATGACTACTCACCTGACTCCCTTAAGGATTAAGAAGACAGTTCAACTATACAAAGTTACACTCTTTAACCTGAAGTCTATGTTTCTGAATTACCAGTTTTTTCTTTATTTCCATTATGCTCGTATATCAATCATACTGATTTTTCCCTTTTCCACTCTTTTCACCGCCCATGAATTTCAATGCCACTTCAGAAAGACAACAAATACTCATCATCTTTTATTACTAATGTGAATAAATTATGGAGAGAGCAAAATCCAACCCATTTTTAAATTCTAACACAGGGGTCAAAAACAATTAACAGCTAATATGAGCAGTTAGTTATTGTGTGCCTGGCCAAATTCTAAGTGATTTAGAATATAACTCCTTTAATCCTCACAATAACCACATGAGGCAGGTATTATTATCCCTATCTTATCTATGAAGGTAAAAGTCACAGCTGGGCTACACATCCTGCCCAAAGTCACTGAGCTAGTAGGCTGCAGAGCCAGGATTCAAGCTTAATTACTCTTAATTCCAGAGCATTGACTCTAACCACAACACTATACAAAAGTCTCAAAAACCAGCCAATTTTCTCTCAGTACCTTACCTCTTGTGGTTGTATCTCTGGCTGTGTAAGATCCATAAGAGACCCTGGGAAGATAAAAGGAATACTGAATAAATACAAGGTAAACTTTAAGTTTTTCAGACTGATTACAACTATAATCCATTCCAGCAACATATTTCAGAAGCGTAACAGAAAAAGAATAGTAAAATTATTTTCATAGCAGGAGTCATTCTCACTGTTGCTTGTTCATCAGAAGTATGTGGTCTGAAGCTACTAGTTCTCCTCATACTCGTAAGATACATTTCTAAAGTCAAGTTGCAGTTAAAAACTGATTTCTGATGGAAAATATGACTCCCTATTCTTACCCACTAATACAGCTCCTTTCAAAATGGAATTATATTTCCAGTGCCATGGGGTAAAAATTAGTCACCTCAGCCTGAAATACAGTCCTTAAAGGCCCCCTACAAGTCAGTTTAATGTTGAGAGGAGGGTAAGGGAGTCAAGATACTGAAACACTGGACTTAGTATAAAAAACAAAGAGGAAGTGAACATGAGCAATGACTTGAATCTTGCTTGTGGCTAAAAGAACTCAGCCTGGACCACCTCCTTAGAAGCGGTACTTCTTAAATAAATCCAGCCTCAACAAACAAAAGCAAAGTACCATTTACTCAAAGTATTTCTTTCCCAAGAAAAGTTGAGATTTGAAGAGTATATTTCCTTCCCCAGAAATATGTTTACTTTTGCAATTCTTTTCCTGAATCAATATGTTAACTGTAGATTATTTACATTCTGTTCTACTATAGTATTGGATTCTGTAATACTATAACTTATATTTTAAACAATTTTAAATGTAATTATCCTACTAATAGTTTAACAAAGAGGTTCATTCAAACTCCATAAATGCCTCATTTGAACAGTGTACAGTACTCTTTTGTAAGAAAGTATAACCTAATGTTTCTATTAAGGCTCACTCTTAATAAAATGTAAGTCATGGTAATAAAGCCCAGAGATGTTTTTTAAATCTAGGCTTATCCTACATCAAGTAAAGATTTCCATGCATATAGAAACTAACAAATTAAAACAAGGCGAACATTTCATAACAATATGACTCATTTGGGGTGTTAAAAATGCAACTACTATAAAGAATTTCAGAAATCACAACAAACCTGACTCTTTGACAGATTCAGTCTTCAGTAATTGTTTTTTCTTCTCTGATTTTATTAGAGTTTCTTCCTCTAATGACAATTCTTTCTCCTTAGCATTTTTGGGAACTGGGATACTTTCAAAATAGCCTGAGTTCAGCAATTTAGACAGTAGCTCCTTCATGTGTTTGTCTAAGAAAGAGTGATTAAGAATTAGTTACCATATAATTTAATAGTTCATGGAAAATTATTTGGAATAGAAATCCTAATTTAATTTTATCCTAATTATAGTATATCCTTATAACATTCTACATTACAGGGGATTCAAAAAACTGGTCAGTACCATGGCAAGTAAATATGCAGTCCATCTTTATGTCATGCTGAATCAACATAAATTTTAAAGATCAGAATCTCAAAAGGTTAGCAAGTCACTTAAGTTTCTCTGAGCCTCCGTTTTCACTACTGAAAAATAACTAAAAATCAGAGACCCTAATTAAAGACTCTAAGATGCTACAAAAGCACCTGAGCTGAGAGAAAAGGCGTATGTCCCATCTGCTCCTAAAATATAACAACAAGCAATTACTTTATCTTCCTCAAGTAATTAAGGCTTTCAAGAAGTCCCCAAACGTGACAAGTAGAAAACCCAATCTCGGACAATCTCAAGGATTTTTAAACTACAAAATTCCATGATTAAGACTTTTCTCTTGAGTTATGCTTCATGTCACTCCTACCACAACACCCTTTGATGATCAAGAAAAATCTTAACAGCATGTTAACGTCAATGCTCCATAAATAGACCTAAAGTGTATTTCATATTTAATATCCACTAAAAATATAACTCCCAAATTAAGAGTTTCCACACTTAATTTGGGTTTATTATTCCCTTCATAGCAGCACTATGACATAAATTTTATCGTTTTTTAGAAAATAAACTCAAAGGTATGACTTACAAACAACAAAATGTACCCATTTTTAAGTACACAGTAGAGTTGTGTTATTTCTGGTGTTATTTCCACCAGAATGACAACATAGAACATTTTTATCAACTCAAAAAGTTCACACATGTCCCTTTTGTAATCACTCCTCTTCCCCCTACTCCCTGTCAACCAATGACCTGCTATTATTGTAGTTACGTCGTTTTTAGAATTTCATATAAATGGAATCATACAATATGTGCTCATTTTTTGTCTAGCTTTTTTCACTCAGCTAATTATTTTGAGATTCAACCATGCTGTTACATGTATAAATACTTCATTCTTTTTTTTTTTTAATTGCTTAGTAGAGTCCACTGTATGGATATACCAGGTTTTATTTGTCAATTATCAGTTGATGTAGATCTGAGCTGTGTTCAGTTTGGGGCTATTATGAATAAAGTTGGTATGAACATTCATGAACAAATAGTTATGTGAACATATGTTTTCAATTCTCTTGGGTACTAGAAGTATAACTGCTTAATCATATAGTTAAGTGTATACTTAATTTTATAAGAAAATGTCAAACTATTTTCCAAAATATTTGTATCACTTTGCATTCTAACCAAGAAATAAATTTCTTTAATTTAAACTTGGAAGGATGTAAAAATTTTGAGATTTTTACACATACTTAGATATTTTTTAAAAAGGAAGCAAGTACTATTAACAAAAACCAGCTTCAAGTGAGTTTTTATTATCCTAAGCTAGCACACAAAACTATGTTCTTCACATCTGGCCATTTATACTTGGTTATTCAACCAAAGTCTATTTAGGAAACCAAAAGAACTCTCTCCCCAGTTTCCAGATCAACATACAATAATGCTTCAATAGACTATGTAGCCAAACCACTGACATTTCTTTAGGCAAATCTGGCAGATAAGCCTTGATATTAGCAATATGTGGATTTAAGATTCTTAAACAAAATAGGTACAACTATGTAGAATAGAGAACTGAACCCCAAAATGGTCGAGCTAGTGTTGAAGCTAGTACTAGTCCTTAGCTCTTGTTCCTAAATCATAGTGACCTTCCACTTTAAAGCTCTCCCTAGGTCCCATTTTCATGAGTACAGTTATACAACAGCTACTTTCAATAGAATTAAACAAAGAGATGATTCTCTCAATGAATACAGTATTGTCAGACATGTAAGTTCTGATGGACTGACACAGTTTTGACCCTCAGTATTATTCTAAACTTCCAGACATAAACTTTAGTATTCACTGCATAAGTCCAGAGTAGAGAAAACTCACATGTCGTTCCTACCACTGCTTTCTCACTACCTTCCAAAAGGTCCCAAAAGTACAAGGATGACTGCTCCATCTGGTCTTCAACACTGACAAGGAAAAGCAGCAGCAGAACAAAGTGGCTTTAGAGGTACATATATATATATATATGGAGCAGTACAATTTATACAGTATAACCCATCAACAGTTAAGACACTGAATGTTAATTTTGGAAATGAAAAATTGAAATTTTATAAAAGATCACTACCTATTTATGGATTTCAAATGTAAGCATTTTTCCTAAAAATAACTAAAATAAATATCTTAGCAAAAAACAGGTATTAAGGAATAGACCAAAAAGAGCTTAAAGCTGTCAATGCAGTATCATTCATCATCAAGCATATGTCCTAGATGAAAGACAGTGGACTAAAAACATTGAGAGTTGCATTTGACTTTAAAGAGAGCAGCTTATTTTCCTACCTATGTTTCACTTAAGCTACATTCCCTGAATCCACCACAGTGAAGTAGGAAAAGGAAGACACGGAATAGGTAATAATGATGGAGTAGACTATAGGGATATATATAGGTAAGTAACAGTTTTATTAGGTTTCTTCCTGACACACAAGGCTGATTTTATTCTATCAAAACAAAAATAGCAAACAAACAACTGTAGGAGGAAAAAAATTGAGTAGCCTCAATTTGCTGGTTTTGTGTTTTAAATTATCAGATTTCTCACTATTTATTCATACACAAGAACAAGTAATTCCCACTTTGAAATTTTAATGAAACTAACCCAGTTAAATTTTATTTACTTCCACTTAAGTACAGCAGGACTTATAAAAAGGCAAAAACCCTCAGATAATTAAAAAAAGCCTGAGATAATTACAAAAATACTTTTAATATACATAATTAATATTATGGTTAACACTTGCATAAGGTTAAAACTTGATCATTCTTTCTTAAATCTGTTACAATAAAGTATGTTAATGAGATCATTCAATTTCACTTTCCTGATAGTCTATCAATCCTGTCAGTCTAAGCTAGCCAACATTTCCCATGATGAATCAAAATTAATGTTCTTCTAATTACTATATAAATACATATAAAACTAAAAAAACTCAAGTGTTACATGTTCTATTTCAGGAAAATATTTTCATTAGCTTACCTCAGACTTTCATTTCTTTCAGGGCAGGTCAATTTTGAAAATTTAATGAGGTAGTCAAGTTCTTTTAAAGGCAAATACACTGCACCATGCAAGCCCTCTTTCAAGTCTTTCTGTACATGCTCCTGTGTCAAGTTCTGTAATACATACTGAACTTGAAGTATAGTGCGAAGTTTTTTCTTCTCAGCCTCAAGTTTTAGCATGTGCTCCCTTCTCTGGGCTTTCTTCTGGGCTTTAAGTAGCTGTTAAAAAAATGCTTATTAGGGTTGATAACTCTCCACCACCCCAATTTGCAATTCAAAGTGTAAAAAAGTCTAATGTCAAACACCTGAGATTAGATGGTAACTCTCATTCACATATATAATACTGCCTGAGAAACTGACAAATTCATTTAACCCTGCTTCCTATTTCAGCTAAAGAAGTCACTGAGTAATAAACTGGCTTGTCTTAGGTGACCAGAACCAAAGGAGTGCAAATATCTGACTCCCAACTCCAGGCTGTATCTAATACCTCTAATGTCACCTCAATAAGAAGAAGCAGAGTATCTATCACTGATGCCCATATTGATCCCAAGGTTTTACTTTTCCATATTTATGCATACCAAGCCTTTTTAGAACAAGTATTTTAAGAAAATACTTCAGTGTAGTTTGGGGGATTTTTAAATCATGTTCCAGACAAGAATATTTAAACTAAAATGGTTAGTTTTCAACCAACCAAGTAAGAGTGGCTAAAGCATAAGGAATTGAAAAGAAACCAAAATAAAATGTCTTACAAATGTAATGCCGAAAAACAACCAGGGCAAACAGATTTGTTTTAAAACTAAAATTAAGAGATATTTTCATAATTGTCCATCAGTCTGAATGGAGTTGTATCTTCCAATATTTAACTGACAAAATATGTATGGAAAATAATTGGAATATAAATTTCCCTCAAATAAATGTGTGTATATACTTAGCAACCTTCAATCTATTCTAAAGCTCAGAACTATAATACCTTAATGTCTAACATAATACATAGGTTCTAGAAGTGGATTCCCATTTTTAAAAAACCATTAAGTAATATTTCCACTAAGAAACCTAAAAGGTCTTTTCTTCCCATAGTTGTTTTCTGATTGTAATTTTCCATTATATTGGGTATTCTCCAAGATAGGAAGATTAACCAAAAAAAAATCTAAAAACAACTTTTCCTACAGATAGGTTAAATTACTTGTATAGCATCAGTATTTAAAACTCTACAAAAAAAAAAAAAAGAGTGTATGTTCATAGATCCTAATAGATGAAGATTGGGGAAGGGGGGACTCAGGAAGAAGACTCATTATGGCATTATTAATTCCTTTCTAGAGGATACAAAAGCAACCTAATAAATTTGACCTGTGTTACTGCCAGTGATAAGAGACAATGGGTAAAGAAAAAATTTTGAGTGAGGAATAGACTGGTTAAGGGTTATGTGAGAAAGGGTAATTTCTTTAAGATCACAATGACTCAGAAAAGCTTTTCCAAGATCTCAGTATGGACTTACTCCAATAACACTTACCAAAACTCCAGGAATCTGTTTCTGCTTGAGACGGGGAAAGAGTATAGAGATGGCAATTCTAACTATCCAAGCCCATGAGACACTCTTGGACAGTTTCATGATGTTACATGGAAAGGCAACTGATGCTGAGGGCATCTTCAGGACTATATTGCATGATTACTTCAGATCTCTCTTTAGCTACCTCCCAAATTTGGATTAGGTGTTCTTATGGGCTCATGCCACCCTGGTGTTCCCCTATCAAAGTATATATTACAGTAAATGGTTATCTTTTTCTTTATCTGCACTCCCCTCCCTTTGTCTTCAACTTCATGATGACAGGGACTAAGTACCTCTGTTGCTCACAAATATATCATTAGTGCCCAGCATAGAGCCTGACACATGACAGGACCTCAAATATTTGTTGAATCTATCAAGTGAGGTAACATGCTGTCTCCTAGATCAGCTGTTGTCATGAAAACCACTGACAGCAGCCTATTTCTCCTTATTTATGTGGAAACTAAGAAGTTGGGTTACAATTTCTTTTCTTCTTCCAGTTAATGACTGGTTTGAAAAAAGGAGAAGATATGAAGTATAAACTACTACCAAACAATTATTGAATAATACAATTTATTTTCTGAACCATAGATAGAATGATGAATCCCCACCAGGGACAGCACTCATGTCATGAAGACAAAGATGTGGCTGGGCTGAACAGGAAGGCTTCCAACTTTAGTTTGAAGGGAAAGAAGAAAACGTTTCACAATCTCCAAAAGTGGCTATCATAGAAGAGGTCTGACAAAAGAAAGACTTTTTTCTTGAGGTCTTGATTCATTAAGGCACATTCCCAAGTACTTTTAGCACTTCACCTAAAGTGAAAGTAAATCTACAGTACAAATAAGAAATAATGATCTCATTGATAACAACAAAATTTGATAGGTGGGGAGCTACCTCTAGACTATGACAGTGGAAGAACATGTAAATAGATAGCATGTCAATGGTACAAAGAACACAGTTTTTACGGGTGAAAGTAGTTAGGACCCTTCACTCCACTATTTATTGGCCACCTGACTTTGAAAAAGTTTCTTTTGTTCTGAGCCTCAGATTCCTTATCTGAAAAATGGGGCTATTTATATCTACTTCCTTGATTGCTATAAAAATCAAGAGGAGGAGTTCCCTGATGGTGTAGTGGCTTAGGGCTTCGGCGCTGGCACTGTCAGTGCTGCGGCCTGGGTTCGATTCCCAGCCAGGGAGCTACCCACATACCAAAAAGCAAAAAAAAATAAAAATAAAAATTAAGAGGACTTTCATGGGTGCCTGGCACATGGAAAATGTTTAAGAAGATGAAAAAGCACCAAATATTGAAAAAATAAACACCTGTATGGAAAACTAAACTTTGATAGGGTAACTGAGTAAAAAGTGTTAATGGAAAAAATTTCAAGTACTATAAAAGTATACTTCCAACCATCCAAACTGAGGGAAGATATAAAAGATCTTTTTAAACCAAAATATACCAAAACTGAATAAACATAACATTGGGGGAGGGGGCTGAGAAGCATCAATCATAGAAGAAAAATACTGATTTAAAGTATTGTATCTAAAATAGCCTAGAAATATTTAGTAACTGTGGAATTAACAAAAGTACTAAAATTAGGTGATATGTGAGTAAACATGAATTAAAATATGTTATGGTTGACAAAAAAGAACTAATATCTCAGATTTGCACTAACAGAAGTATCCAGAAAACAGAAGATAGTGGCTCCATTCCAGGCTATTTTAGATTTACATACTAACTTTATGAGTTAATTAAGGCAGACATCCAGAAGAGAGCAACTCAGGTCTGTATTACAAGGATTAAGATGGTAGGTATCTTCAGCCTAGAAATGATGCTTTGGCTTTTTGGGGAGATAGATAAGGGGGTGATGCCATAGAAGAGAACTTCATTTCACCATACAAGAAAACATCCAAAAAGTAGAAGAGACTATCTCATGAGACATGCTCCCTACCTTGGAAATGTATATTTACAAAAAATTTCCTCAATTGTTAGAACATGATCTTTAAAGGGCCTTCTAACTAAGATTCGGGAACAGTGAAGGATACATCATTAATGAATGCCTTAAGACTTCATATTAAGTATTGATTAAATGTGTCAGGGATAAAAGTTGAAATTGCCAACGTAGAGAACCTAACAAGTGAGACCAAACTAACTCTAACGTGAATCATAAATTTTCCTGGTAATAACTGCCATGGTCTCAAGAAGAGTCTACCAATTCTATGTTTCCTAGTATATTAAAAAATACTAAACTTACAAGCCTATAGTATATAAATTTACTTGCCTATCTTCTAAAATATCTTTAACAGATGTATCTATAAAAATAGTTTTTATTTCCTTCTCAGTGATGTCTATAATTCCAGAGAGAAATAATACACATTAGATCACTAAATGCTTTACTCATAATGTCTCATATTCAGATACCATTTGTGTTCTCTTGGGGCTCTGGAAATCTAAAAACACTAGTTCTGGAGTAGCTATTCTCAACCTCTGTCTACAATAAAGTATCAGCAGAATCAGATGGTTGGTAACCAAACACCATTTCTTCAAGATCAGTGGTTAAACTGTTTTCAGGAAAAAAACAAACAAACAAACAAACAAAAAGAAAACATACTCACATCTTGGCTCAATCCCGAAAAGGTTTTCTGAAGCTCCTTAGCAAATTCTAAATTATGTAGCACTTCTTCATATTTCTCTACTGCTTCCTACCAAATAGGATAAGAAAACACCAATTCTGTGACTTCTAAGTACAAAAATGTCAAATTAAGTGCTCCTTAAAACCAGAAGAGGAGATTTAAGACTTAATGAAATGGCCATTTACTATACATTCTCAAAAAAAGTAGTAAGAGTAGTAGAAGTTATATAAAGTTAAATTTAAAAATTCAGTTTTTATATTAGAAATCTGAGCAATAATTATAATGATGATAATAAAGTCCCTATCTATAAAGTCTAAGGTTAGAGAGGCTTGTGGGTTTTAAGAGTACTGAGCCAATAGGATTTTTGCCAATATTCACTTACTACTCAAATATATTACACAAGTAGCAAACTGAGGATCACACAGATGAATAAGCAACTTCAAGACATTTATACTATGGTAAGAGATAAAAAAAATTAAAAAAGAAAGTAAAAGAAAGACTTGTAAACAATTACCTAAAACAGACAAAAATAAATAAGATTTTAACAGAAATCTTATAAATTTAAAGAGGCAATTGTTTTAAGATTTCACAGATGAACAAAGTTGATAATTAGAGAAAGAGTAGGTTTTTTATGGGACTTAAACTAATTCAAATCCACATGGAAGAACAAAGGGCCAACATGAAACAGAACAAGGTAGGGAACATGGCTAACCAGATAAAGATATATTATAAAACATACCTAATTAAAATAGTATAGTATTTCACTGCTATGAAAACATTATATCCACATAAAGACTTATGTGCAAATTTATATAGCAGCATTATTACAGATACCCCCCAAATAATCCAAATATCCAACTGGTATAAATGGATAAACTAAATATGGTATAACCATACAAAGAAATAGTAGTCAGCAATAAAAAGGAATGACTTAATAGTACATGTTATACTATGGATGAGCCTCTAAAATAATAGCAGGTCAAAGAAAATCAGATGCAAAAAGACTATTTTATATGAAATATCCAGAAAAGACAAATTTATAGAAATAGAAAGCAAATATGGACACAAAAGGGAACTTGGAGGGGTTATGGAAATATTCTAAAACTGGATTATCATGATAGTTGAAAACTCTACAAATTTACTAAAACTCATTGAATTCTTCTACATTTACAATGGGTTAATTTTCTTACGTGTATATATCTTAATAAATCTGTTTTAAAAAATAGCCTGATAGGATACTAAGTCTTTACAAAGAAAGGTATACAGCAATAGGAACTCCTAAGTACTAACAGCATTAGCCTAAACTGGTAAAATAATTCTGGAAAACAGTTTGGTATTTTTACCTGTAAAGGTCACTATGATAAGTATATACCCTGAAAAAAAATCTTGCACCTGTCTCAATAACACATATAACATTGCTCAAAGTAGAATACCAAAAAATAGCAAGCAACTCAAACATCCATCTATTTTCAGACTACCACCAAGTAGAGAAAAGCAAATGAAATATAGCTACTTGCATCAACATAAAATCCTAAACATGAGTGAAAAAAAGCAAACCACAGAATATATAATAAGATAACACTTATAAGGTACAAAATAGCAACACTCACAGATTTAAGGGCAACAAATAAGTGCTACTACAAAAAAGCAAGGGAATGAGAGGGAAAGTTCACGGTCAGGTTACAGGAAAGAGAAAGTACGGGGAAGGAACTTCAGTGGTATTGGTAATGCAATATTTGAGTTGAGTGGTGAATTCTGATGCTTGCTTTATTATGCATTATAACTTATATGCAACATTTTGTTTGGAACATATATTTCATAACAAAAAGGTAGAGAGGACTTCCAACTACAGAACCAAGAACGCAAAGGTAACATAACCATAATACACTAAGTCTTCACTTACCATCATCAATAGGTTCTTGGAAACTGCAACTTTAAGTGAAACATTATATAATGAAATGAACTTTCCCATAAGTTAATTGATATAAACAAGAGTTAAGTCCCTACAGTTTATTTCTAATCACAAAAATATCACCCAACTCCCAAATAAAGATCCCAAACATTTCTAATATTAAATACTGAAATAAATGTAAGCTATATATACATTTAAGAAAGATCAATAAAAACAAATAAGAGAATGACTTTCCAACAGGCTTATTCCAGTTCAGCATCCAGAACTAGTAGCTGGAGCCAATCCTGGCAGTTCAGGAAACCAGACAGGAACCAATCCTGACCAGGACACCCTTCCATTGCAGGGCACACCCACACCCACTCAGACTGGGACAGTGTGGACGCACCAATTTGACACACCAATTTACCTCACGTGCACATTTTTGGGAGGTGAAAGGAAAACAGAGTGCAGATGAAAACCCACACAGACCTGGGAAGAATACACAAATTCCACACATCAGCCCAGGCTGGGACTCAGTATTTTTTTTCTCATCAATGTCATAATGAAACATTGAATGAAACGTTTTCAAAGACCTGCTGTATACAATCCTCAACGGATGTAAAACTTCTCTGTAGACCAAACTTCTCTATACTCCAGACCTGTGTCTCAAATATTTACTAGACATCACCATTTAATGTTTCACATACACATTAAAATTCGTGGTCCAAAACTGAGCTCTGTATCCTGCCCTCCCAAAACCTTCTTCACCCCCAGTGTTTCCAGGCCCAATAAATAGTTTTGTCATCTACTGGCCAGAAGCCTGGAAACCACTCTTGGCTTGTCCCTCTTATCCTACATTCCGTTATCAAGCTACGCTTATTTTTCTCTCAAATCCCACTACTTTACTCAAATCCCTCTGCCACACCCCAAGTACCAGCTCCCATAATCTCTGGCCTAGACTATAGCCAACCCTTATCCAGACTCCTTTCATGCATACTTACCATCTCCAAAACATTCTTCACACAAAAATGTGGGTTTTGTTTTGTTTTGTTTTGTTTTTTTTTAACTACAAGTCTGTAGTTATCCTCTGCTTTAGACACATTTATGTCATTACTGATGCCCTTAGGAAAAAAATCAGTCTTTAAATGGCACACAAAGACATGCATAATGTGTCCTTTCACATTCAGCTTTGTCACTCCATCCATACTGGCCTCCTTTCCAATTTCTTAGAAAGGCTTTGCAAAAACATTCTTTTCCTTCTCAGGCCCTTTGCACATGCTAGCATCAGCCTAGAGTGCTCTTCCTCTTTCCCCACTTTAACTGGCTAAGTCCTACTCAACTTTAGGTCTTAACTAAAGTACTTGTTTCTCAAAGAAGCTGTCTTCTTCAGACTAGGTTAGATTCCTCATTACAATCTATTATCATTCTATATTTCACCTTACTATCCATCACATTTCTATTTGCTTATTTTCTGCCTCTCTTCCCCATCACATTATTTCCATAATGGAAAGGATCACGTGTGTCCCTTAGGTGTTATAACCCTAGCATTAAGCACAGTACTTCTGAGAGTAGATGCTTAATATACTTTTATTGAATAAATAAAAGGTAGTTCAGAATATAATCTCAGAGCACCTCATATATGCTAAAGATCCTGAACATGGAGTTCCCTGGTGGTGCAGTGGCTTAAGGCTTTGTCACTGGCACTGTCAGCGCTGCGGCCAGGGTTTGTTTCCCGGCCAGGGAACTACCCACATACAAAAAAACAAAACAAAACAAAACAAAAAAACAAAAACAAAAAAAAAAGAAAGAAAAAAAAAGAAAAAAGATCCTGAACAGAATTTAAAATTTTTGAATAGAATCATATACTAAAATTTTTCTCTCAAGAAAACACTAGAGGGAGTAGGACTGGTGAATTGGAAAGGAAGGTCTCAGGAGATTAATTAGGAAGCTTGTGTTAACATTTAGGTGGCCTGACTTCACTAGGCCAATAGAAGTAGGACTACAAAAGAAAAAAAAAATTCCATATTGTGCAATGAAGTCAGTGTTATGGGTCAGAGTTTAGCAACCAGGGATTGGCACCAAATCCTAATTCTTTAAGAATAAAAACTTCAGTGGAGCCAATAGCATCAAGTGCCCCTTGCCTTTTGCTCATGCACTTACCTGAATCTCAGTTCTCCATTTCAAATCCAGATAAGAACCAAAACAAATATTAAAGTTACAAATAATAGAATTCTAAAAAACATCACTGAGACATTCTTCTTACTATTTAAAAGGAGAAATCTAGATTTATGTTTGCAATCTTAGTGAAATCTTGGTAGTCCATCACTTAGTCTTAACAGGTTACTTAAGAGTTACTACTATAAAAAGGTACAATATCCATGCAGATCACAGAGAGCTTTATTTATATTATAAATATCTGTTGAGTTAAACAAAAATTACAAACTAAAATTATAAAATTTCTAGCAAAAAGTAATGAAAATACAGTATCAAACCTATAGTATACAGTTAAAGCAATGCTTAAAGGAAAATTCACAGCTTTAAATATATAGCAATGGGGAAATAAAGAAATGAGCAGTCAACTCACAGTTAGAAAATGAAGCAAATAAACCAAAGAAAAGCAGAAAGATAAAAGAGGAAAATAAAAACATCCAAAAGCTGGCCTAAAGTTAAAAAAAGAAAACAAAAAAACAAAAAACACCATCCCACCACTAGCTAACTTGAGTAAAATGAGAAAATTCAACCACACAAAATTAGAAATAAACAAAGTAATACAAAAACAGACTTTATAAAAAATTACTTTCCCCAATAAGTGGAAATACGTTTTTAAAACTAAATGAAATAAGTAGAATTTCAAGAGAAAGTTTTAAAAATTGACTCCATAAAAAAAAAAAAAAAAATCTAAACTTAAATGTCAAAAAAACAAAACAAAAACAAACAAAAAACTAGACTATTTCCAAAGACCTCCCACCCTTCCCTCCTCAAAAAATAGGCCCTGGTAGTTTCACAGAACAAACCAACCAAACTTAAAGACCATGCATTATGGAAACACTGAAACATTGATGCTCTATTTAAAAAGGAAGGGGTAGATGAATAGGTAAAACACAGGATTTGTAGGGCTGTGAAAATACTTTGTATGACACTATAATGATAGATGCATACCTTCAACATATATGTCCAAACCCACAGAATGTACACCAAGAATAAACCCTAATGTAAACTATGGATTTTGGGAGACGATGTGCCAACATAGGTTCTATTATAACAAATGTACCACTCTAGTAAGGAATGTTGGTAGTGGATGAGGCTGTGCATACATGGGTCAGAGGATATATGGGAAACCTCTATACTTTCTGCTCAATTTTGCTGAACCTGTAACTGCTCAAAAACTGAAGTCTATTTTTTTTTAAATAAGGGAAGAAGCAAAAATAAAGGCCCCAATAGTATCTATATTAAGCTAAATTTTATAGAAATTGGAAAAAGAGAAGGCAGGAAGAAGAATGTTTGTATATACTGGCTTGAAGAAACTGGACAGATTTAAGTATCCATTAACAATCATTATTTTGTAAGATGAGAACGGAACAGAGGAAGAACAGAGTGAAAAAATACTGCATGTTTTTTAATATTTCCTAACTTCTGAACTATGTGAATTATTACCAATTTTAAAAACTTAACTTAGAGCTCCTTAATACTACCGATGACAGTTCTCTGAAAGGTCAGAATATATATACTTTTCTTCTGATTTATCTGCATTTTCTAAATTTCTACCTTAAACATATACTACTTGTATGACAAAACGTTCTTTCTCAAAAGTACCACAAACTATATGCTTAATCATATTTAAAAACCTAATATTCAATCATTTTATATTTAGCAAATCTGTATGTTATGATCTATATGCTTACTATATGCTATACACTATTCTAAGTTCTAGGAAAACAGCAGTGAACATACAAAATTTCTAATGGAACTTTCATTGTAAGGGAAGGAGAGACAAAATAAAGCTTTACAGTTTGTCAGAGAAGTCATGTATGAAGAAAATTCAAGCAAGGAAAAAAGCTAAGAAGTGTAAATGGGGAAATGGAGGTATAGTGTTGTCAGGACAGACCTTATTGAGATAACCTTCAAATAAAAAGCTAGAGGAAGATAGAAATTAAGCTATTTAGACATCTGGGAAAAAAGCACCCCAGGCAGTAGAACAGCATGTGCAAAAGCCCTGAAGTAGATGTGAGTCGGGAGGTTTTTGAGGATCAGCAAGAAGGTCAGGGTAACTGGCTTGAAGCTAACAAGGGACAGAAGTATAGGAAATGCAATAAGGATGTAAAAGGAAGTGGGGAGCATATTTTGTAGGGTTTTGGTGGCCACAGTAAGGATAATTTGCCACCCTGAGGGGAACGAATGGGGACTTATGAGAGGAATGACCACCTGACTTGCATTTGAACAGGATTACTGAGGCTACTATATTGAGAACAGGCTTGGAGAGAAAAAAAGCAGAACAAAAATACTGTGAGAAAGCTATTAGAGTCACGCAGATGAAAGATGGTGTGGCTTGGATCAGGTTGACAGAAGTGGAATTTGTGAAAAATGGTTAGTTTCTAGATTTACTTTGAAGGTTGAACTGATCAAACCTGCTGACGGACTAGATGTAAGAAGAGAAAGATGAGAAATTCTCCAAGCTTCTTAGCAACTCCATCGTCCTAGTCCATCAAACCATTAACTGGCATAACTAAGATTAAAGGGGTGCAGGTTTTGAAGGACAAGGTGAATTCAGGAGATGTCAAATGGGCAATTGGACATAGGAATCTAGAGTTCAGAGGACTAATCTATTGGTGATATAAATTTGGCAGTTATCAGCATATTTCTCAAAACAGAAATCAAAGCTAATATTACAGAAGCAATATGTGGTAATGACGATAGTAATGAAATATTGAGATCAAAGTGTGCCTGGCTGGAGCTATGAAATATAGCATGTCCTTGACATTTCTCAGCAAGCTGCCATGAGAACCACCAACCTACTCACCTCCACCATACCCCTCCAACTTCCCAAAAATCAACAATACAATTGTAACAGAACACTTCTGTCAAGGATATTTACACAAAGAAAAATTTTATCACTTTAAAAGTTACTGAACATACCATGAATACTTGAAAACAAAGCCATGATGGAATGCTGGATGTCCAGCTAAGTCCTCTCAACCAGCTACATGAGCACACCATTCTCAGAGCTCACACAATTCAAATCTGTGCCTCAGCAAAATTACAATTTACTATGTCACAAAAATTCAAGGCCAGTGAAGAAGAGTCAATATGGCAACGGAAAAGCCCTTGAATGGCAGTGTCTATGATACACAACCAAAAATCTTGGTTGAAAAAGATAAAAAATAATAGATGTACAAGCTAGACCAAATAACTTAGATTAATTTTGTACCTTCTTAGCTAGGAGATGTGATCAGGTCAAAATGGCAAACATCAATGAAACATTTTTTTTTTTAATTTTCATCTAGCAAAAACTCTCGTCCAACAAATTAGATAAAATTTACAATTACCAGCTATATCATGGACAAGTTAAACAACGTTTTTAAAAGTTGTAAAGTCTAATATTTATAGTAAGCCTTTAAAAAAAAAAAAAAAGGACCACTCTTCTTTTTTGGCCTATCAAATCTTTGGTCTCACCAAATCCACCTAGAGGTTTATTAAGGATCATAAATCACTTACCAACTGGTCTGGGTTAAGTTGTTCTCCATTTTTCAGGCGATCCTTGTAATCTTCCAGTTTGAGCTACAACAGAGAAACTTGTATCTATTATAGTCTGATATAAAATTATGAAACAAAATTCTTGAAATAAGCTATCGATCTGCAAAACTACCATTTTATTACAAGGCAGGCAGCAACCATATGTGAGTTCCAGTGAGGGAAAAAAACACAACACGCAAGTAACATTAGTAATAAAACTCTTTTCTCTTAATAGGCTCTATTTATAATTAAACTATAGGAACTTAACTAGTATATCACACGCCCCTAACCCAGTAGTGCTCAACCAGGGGCAATTTTGTCCCCCAGGGATATCTGGCAATGTCTGGAGATACTTTGGATTATTACAACCTGGGGGTTGGGGGGGGGCGGAATGCTATTGGCATCTTGTGGGTAGAGAGCAGGGATGTTGTTAAACATCCTACAAGCACAAGACAGCCCCACACAGCAAAGAATTATCTGGCACAAAAATGTCAATAGTGCTAAGGCTCAGACATCCTGCTCTAACACATGCTTAAATCATTACCTGTTGAATTATGTGGGATTTGTCCAATAGAAAACTTCCTAATCAAAGTACAAAAATGTAAATTATTTCTTTTCTGGCATTAGTGGCCTCCATTTCAAAGTATTTTTAATATTAAATTTGATATTCAAGTAAATACATGACAAATAAATTGCATTTATTGTCTCCATAAAATTGACTCACCCATCACGCTATTCTAAAAGCAATGTTTATTTAGGCTTCTCTCATTTGTCTTTAAAATAGTTCCCAGAAGCTTGAAACAAAAGTATTAGTACTGTCAGAGAGGTATTCAGAGAGGTAGGATAATTAAGCTCGAGAATACACATACACACACACACACACACACACACACAAAAGGGTTGTCCGGAAAGTATCCAGCCATGTAATATAAACTATAGAGGCATTTATGCTGGATTTTTTCAGGACAGACCTCATATATGTATCATAGTTCTTCCACCTGGGAAAAGACATTAATGATTCTCCATCAATAGATCCTGCTTTGAATAGCTCCTGCTTTGACTAGTTTCCCACAGTGGCAGGGAATTTGTGCTGACACAGGCACACTCACCTTATCACACTTGTGATCAACTGCATGCGTTCAAAAACAACTGGTAACAGCTAGGGCTACAGAGAAGCTACTAGTAACTGGCCCTTCTTCACTACCTTCCTAGTGTGTATTTTTAAAATTTTTACAAAAAAGGAAAGAAACAGTCAGACTTAAAAATCTCTTTACACGCCTCCATTAAAAGCAACTTTCCTAAGGTTCCGGCAAAAAAATATTTAAGAGTTCCTAGGTCCAGATAGTTAACCACTCACCGTATTATCACAAGCAAAGAGAATCTTGACACAACGAAGCAACGTGCAGTACTGTTTCACAGGCTACATGACTCAGGAAATGAGGAATGATTTGGATCTATACATCAGCATTTACTGGACCATTAAGCTGATTATACTCCAAGTCTCTTCACCAAGCTCTCTACAATGCTTTCACCTACCAATCTTAAATGATCAACTAGCAACCCCCAAATTAATGCTAAAACATGTCCTGACTTTACCATTGTTAAAGCTTCCAATGACTGCAGCAGCTATACTGCAATATCAACTGCTGCAGAAAGTCACAAGGAAAATAAGCTTAAAAAAAACAGGCAATCTATGAAAAGAAACATTAATACTATACTCCAGAAATTAATCTGACTAAAGTAGCTAGCTCTCCAAGTCTTTCAAAAGTAGCATACATAATTTTACTATGAAGAATATTCTTATTCAGTTATGCTGACAAATCAAACAGAAAATGTTTAACACATACAACATTTAGCTTGCTCGTATGTTTTGAGCCAGTTAAATCCTAAGGTTAGTTAAATCTTTAAGAAGTAACACCTATGAGCCCTGATTGAAGCCAAAATGTCAGTTCCTTAACCCTTATTTAAGATGGTGCATATCCCCAGCCGAAACAAAGAAGAAAGGTTACCTTCTTTTTCTCGATGTTTCTAATTTTGTGTTTAAGGCATATGAGTCCATTATCGACATAGGTCTCATACGCTTGGGAAGGAGAGGCAGCGGAACTGAGAGTGGGCTGTAATGGGCTCAGGGCCGGCTGGCTTTCCCCATGCTGACTGTGGTTCACTGGGGGTTTGGCTGACTTCATATTCCCCTCTCTTCCCTCCTCTGAATGGCCTGAAGGTGACTGGTAACCAAAAGGAGATGAAGAGAGTTGCACCATTGAAACAGCTGAGGCTGAAGGAGGGAAGGAAAAAAAAAGTTAAGTATAAAAGTAATTTAGTAGTAAAGGGACATCCAAGCTTCACTTCTCTGAGAAGTCTAGACCCACTACCTCCAACTCTTCACAGAAGTGAGCTCAAAACCCACTGGTGCTTTGGATACCGTGCTTCAGCTCACTACCTTTAAGGCAATTAGTGCCAAGCGCCAGCGCCTTTGCTAGGCAAACTCTACCACATGGGGAAGGTTTTCAGAAACTCAGTTCTTCACATTTGGAGGAAGAGCTGCTAAGCAAGCAATAGCTTCAGAGCTCCCCTCTTCTCAGGACAGCAATCCGCATTCTGAGTATTGCCGGTCAAGTGATGACACACAAAATAAGCTTTCCCCATGGGGACCTCAGTGCACTATCCGTCACTACCAGCCCCAACCCCAATTATTAACAACGACATTTAAAAGAAAATCCCAAACACAGTTTTTTTAAAGTTCTCTTTCACTAACCGAAGAGTGGCTTCTTGAAGAAGAACGCTAACTTCCCTCTGAGTGTTCTGTCTGGTGCCTGCAAAGCCAAGCCATCACTACTTACTGGACATTTGTAGCGAGGTACTCTCAAGCTGCGAGCGCCCCGAGTTGGTTTGGTTTTGTTTACACTAACCCATAACCACTCACACCCAACCAGTTTTTAAGGGCCCCTCGCACTCCCTTCACCCCCACGCATCGAAGGTATCCACCCCACTTCCCTTCAGGAGCATCCCCAAAGCAAGGGCATAACGGGCCCCATGCACACCACAGCTGATTCCAAGTCCCCGCAAGGACCCGCGCGAGAAGCGTCTCCACGGAACGGTCACTCAGCGCCCCGAGGGCACCGACCCCCGCCCTTCCCACAGCCCCTCGGACGCCGAGGTACCAGCCGGGGCCACTTCTGCAGGTGCCTCTGGGGAGAGCGACCTGGAGGAAAACGCACGCGCCACCTGCCTCGAGAGCCCCGCCCCGGAGATGCCGAGCCGCCCCTTCACCTCACCGCGGCGGCGGCCACCCAGCACTGCCCTGCCCACCCTCGCTAGGCCAGCCACCTCCCCCTAAACCCAACTTCACCTCCGAGGCCGCCGAGGCGCTGCTGCTGCCGCAGCCCAGGCCCGCCTCCGAAAGCCGGCGGGAGCCAGGAGGCCCGCGAAGGTGGACCAACGCCACCCCGCACTAGCTTCTCCTCCTCACGTCTCTGCCCTCACCCCTCCGGGCCCTCGCCAGCGGCGTCTGCGGCGCCAGGCAATCTGCCGACTCAGCTGCTCTGGCCCAAGCCTGCTCTTGCGGCCGCGCGTGGCTCATATAGGCGCGCACCGATTGCCCCCGCCCGCCCGCGCTCGCCGCCCTGTGAGGCGAGACACCGCCTCCTTCCGGTGCCCCAGCCCGGGCCGCCGCCGGCCTCCGCCCGGGGGGCGTTTGCTCCAGGCCCAGCTGCGGCGGGAAATCGGTCGCAAGAGGGCGCGTTCTCCTCGCGATTGCGCGGACTGCGGGGCACCAGGTGGGGGCTGGTGTGCTGCAGAGAGCCGACCCGCGGTAGAGCCCCAGGCCCTGCCGGACCATGCTGATTGCAAACAGTACTAATTGCAAGCAGTACTCATTGCATGCGCGACCTTGAACAGGTGATTTCGATGACTCAAAAAGGGACACCTGCCCTTTGTAGAACTGCTAGTTAAACCGAGCTTGAGCCTCTGGTGGTTTAGGTGGGCGTTCTTGAAATGCAAGGATGCCTTTACCCGCTGCCCCAGACTCCAACTCCCCGGCCTCACCCTATCGTTACATCCTTCACGGTAGGATGGGAAAAAATCCACGTTTCCTCAGAAAGGACTCAGCCTGTGAGAGCAGAATGCCCCAACATTGCCATGAAAATGGAGTGGGTGACTCCATAACCTTCAGTGTAAGACTGTGTTTATTCAGGCTTTGATTCCTCGCTTTGAAACAAATGGATTCGTTGGCACTCAGAAATAAGCTGAGAAAAATGTTGGTAAAGTAGCATAAAATTAAGAGAAAGGGCTGGAAATACATCAGTATTTCTGAAGGAAGAGATGGTCTTTCTCATACCAATAAAAAAAAGAGTTAAAAGAAAAAAGCCCACTACTTCAGGCCCATGTGTTCATTCATTTACACCACATAGAATTGTTTTAAGTCCTGTCCTTGAGAGTGGTAAAAATTATTTAGATTAGCAAGAGAAGAACAGAGAAAACTCAGAAGTATAATCAAGGAAACAAAGGTCCAGTTTAAAAAGTGCTGGCGGAGCCCACACAAAAATTATGATTTTTAACATTTCTTGATACAGTATTTTTCCACTTTTATTATCTGCATTCTTTTCAGTCCCTGGTGATATAATGTGCCTTAATGTTGCATTTTTGCTTTGATTCTCTGAATCCCATATGTGTTCCTGAGGGTCAAATAAATATTAGATTGTCTATTTGTTTCATTGTTTATAACCAGAGAAAGAACAGAAGCAGTTGAATATGAGGGGAGGAAGACTGTACCTTCACCCTTGATAGAACAAAAACAGTAAACATAGGTTTTAAAAAAATGTAAAGTACCCACTTTTACCTCAATGAGAAGGCACAGAGTTACCCCACAGGTTGCAGCACAGGTTATGCCTAATGTAGACTGAGCTAATGATGAATCTAAGAATAGTATTTGTCACATTAACCATGAAATGTTTGCCCTCTAACTTGACAAAGAAAAAACTATCCCTTGAGTCATATACATCTGGCCATAAATCCTAAATATTCCACTAAATGGAATAATTCTGAATAAATCTATACGGACATTTCCCAACATGGATTCAGAAAATTAATCAAGAAAGGATGAGAAAGCAAAAATAATTATATTTCAAGTCCAGTAAAGTACAGTCTGTATAAGCGTAGCAAAACATTTGAAGAAGATTGTAACTCAGTAGATAATGTTGCCCTGATAACTTATGAAAAGGGTGATTCAGAAGAAAAGTTTTCCTGCTAGAGAAGATCTTTAAAGCTAATAAATCTGGCTTATTTTGAAAACACATATCCCCACCCAATTTTAATTTGTCAGGTGCTTTGTTTATTTCCTCTCCCCCACTTTCTATTCTCTACAACAACTTGATTTGTCTTGGCAACTGTGAGGCAGAATTTGTAAAAAGCCACCTCCATGTTAGCAAGGAATTACTATATTTAAAAGATGATAAAAAGTGTTGTTTCAGATCAATGTGGTAAGAATACATTCATTCATTCAACAGATACTTGTTGTTATGTGTCATTTATATCTCAATAAAGCTGGAGGCAAAAAACTCTAAATATTTATTGGGGAACTGCTATGTGTTGGGTGATAGGATATGAAATGGTGAGTGAGACAAATATAGCCCCTGCCCCATGGAGCTGGTAGTGAATACAATAAAATCTGCAAGAATTATTAGCAAAAACAAACAACTCAATAAAATAGAAAAATAAAAATAATAAAGATTTTAAATGATGGTTTGATTTCTGTAAAAACAGCCAAACTTTACATCCCTCAAACACGTAAAGGTTTTAAATAGGCACTGTCTGGCAAACGTTTGGTTCCTGCAGTGACAGCTTTGCTGTCACCACTTAAAAGTAATGTAGCTTCATGGTGTTGAAGTTGAAACGATTAATTCATCAAAAGATGTTGAAGCTGGTAGCTTATGAATGGAGCTATGAGGAATATCTTCGATATTGTGTTATGGGTGATAGAGCTATATGTTATATGTCATTTATATCTCCAGCTTTATTAAGATATAAATGGCATATAACATATAGCTCTACAAGGCTTTGTGGAGTATTGCCACAAAAAAACAAAAAAAGAGAAGGGACCAAGAAAATGACAAGAAGGCTCTAAACAATAGAAATTCCCAGGGAACAGTTAGCATACAAAAGTTATTTTAAAATATTGCATTGCACTTGCACATGCTTTCAGATTCATAGGGTGTTACTTCAATTATTTGAGGAGAGAAATTTATGAAAGGAAAGGACTAACCAATATAGACTTAAGGTAGAAATAAAATGTTGCCATAGTAGTTTGAAGCATTTTTGAGAGAGTTCCTATAGTTTCTAAGATTAATAATTTTGTAGGCTTAGATTTTTCATAAAATTATGGTACCATAATCCCAATGGGTTTGTTTATACTGTTTTTCTGGTATTGGATTAAGACATTAGTAAGTGCTTCTCCATCAAATGTCTTTGAAATAAAAGTTTTTAGGAGAGAAATGATCAGTGTATATCTTGTGAATGTACAAGCTCATAAACATACAATTTCTGTCCAACTTTGAAATATTGTGAAGTGTCAACAGCTCAGACTTTGGAGACACACACACCTTGGATTTGATTCTTATTTCTGCCTATTACTAATTGAGTGATTGTGGATAAGTTACCCAAATACTCTGGGCTTCAATTTCCTCAGAGATCACAAACCCGCTTAACAGTGTGTTGTTAAGGATTTCATTTCAATTATGAAAAAGCAGATCTCTGGATAATGGGCCATAAAAATTTGTTCTCCAATGAGGTATCTGCATCTGCTTCTTTTCCCCCAGTGTGGAGCTCAGCATTTCTCCTGGTAGCCTGGGAACTAGAGAATTTTAGGGCTGTGAAACTCCTCCCCTAATTGTAAAGATAAGGTAAGGAAAGCTTCTGGACATTTAGGAGTTTTCCTAGAACCTAAAGATTCTAGGTCTCCTGCCCACTAGTGGAGTGTGCATTCCAAGCTGCTTCCATTCTTTTCCTTGCTGCTTCCATACAGAATAAAGTGTAGGAATAGACCATTACACTGGCAAGACTGAAACCAAAAAAAAAAAAAAGTCATTCAGTGTTACTACATCTTCAAAGAAACTCATTCAGTAAGACATCTTAAAATAGTCATATCTTTTGATCCAATAGTGCTTATTTCAGGGAAGTCTTCTATGGAAATAATCAGGGATGCAGACAATAACTTACTCATAAAAATGCTAATCACAGTATTTTTTTTTTTCTTTTTCGTATGTGGGTAGCTCCCTGACTGGGAATCGAACCCAGGCCGCAGTGCTGACAGCGCCAGCGCCGAAGCCCCACAGTATTTTTTTAAGTGATGAAAAATTGTAAACAACAACCTAGGTATTTAACAATAGAGAAATAGCTAAATAAGGTGACTCTCACCCATGAATTATAATTCAGCCAGTAAAAATAATCTTTTTAAGAATATTCAATGGCATAATATTTCATATGAAAAAAGGCAGGATAATAGCATGATACAAAACATTATTTAGTACAATTATGATTTTATAAAATATTTAGATATCAGATGAGGCTAAGAGTTTTCCCCAAAAAATATGAAAACTACTCTCTTGAGAGATTGTCACTATTAATTTAATTTAATTTTATTTTATTTTTTTATGTGGGTAGCTCCCTGGCTGGGAATCGAACCCAGGCCGCAACGTTGACAGCGCCGAAGCCAAGCCACTACACCCTAGGGAGCTCCCCACTATTAATTTTTTGCTTACATTATTCTATATTTATTTTCAAGCAAATATCTATATATTTTCTTTACAAAAATGGGAATGTACTAAACATATTTGCTAATTCTGCTATTTTTATTTAAAATGTAAGTATCTTTCTATTAAAACAAATTGTAACTTTGAGTTAGCTTTGGGAGGTGGAAATTTATATGATTTCAATTACCTTCTTTTTGCTTTCCTATGAATGTTAGTAATTAGAAAAATAATAGATAATGCTGAAGTGATACCTTATTATTAACAGAAATGTTCATTGTTCACATGAGCACCACAAGAATAACATATGATAGTAAATATTTTAATAAATAGTAACCTGGATAATTCCTCCTCCCATAAAAGGGCAATACTAAGTGAAACATTAAAAAGTTACCCTAGGGGGAGTTCCCTGGTGGTGTAGTGGCTTAAGGCTTCTGCACTGGCAGTGTCAGCACTGCAGCCTGGGTTCGATTCCCAGCCAGGGAGCTACCCACATAAAAAAAAAAAAAAAAAGGTACCCTAAAAGATAAAAAAAATAAAAAAATAAAAAGTTACCCTAAAAGGAAAGCCTAAAATAATAGTACCAGTTACTTTGTCATTTGAGAAAATATTTCTTACCATCACTTTGTTACCCCAGAATTTCTCACATAAGTTATTTACTTATTTTTAATAAGCAACATCCCTTGAAAGAGTTCTATTTCTTAGATGTGACACCAAGAGCACAGCAACAAGAGAAAAAATAGTTAAACTGGACTTCATCAAAATGGAAAACTTTTTGTGCTTCAAAGGATGCCATCAAGAAAATAAAATGACAGTCCACAGAACTGGAGAAAATATTTGCAAGTCACATATCTAATAAGGTCCTTGTATTATCAATAATATATAATATACTATAATATATAATATGTTATATGTCTTTTTTAAATTTTTTATTGTTAAACTTATTGGGGTGATATTGATCAGTAAAAATTACGTAGACTCCAGTATACAATTCTACAATACATGATCCATGTGTTGCTTTATGTGCTCACCACCCGTAGTCAGTTCTCCTTCCATCACCATGTATTTGACTCCCCTTTCCTCCCTCCCCGCCTGTCTACCCGCTTACCCTCAGGTAACCACTAAATTGTTATAAGACAGATATATATATATATAGATAGATAGATATAGATATAGATTTTTTTTTTTTTTTTTTTTTGGTATGTGGATAGTTCCCTGGCCGGGAATTGAACCCAGGCCACAGCACTGACAGTGCCAACGATGAAGCCTTAAGCCACTACACCATCAGGGAACTCTCAACCACTAAATTGTTGACTGTGTCCATTAGTTTTTGTTTCTTTGTTACTTTCAGTTTTATAGTCCACATATGAGTCAAGTCATGTGGTTCTTGGTGTTTTCTGTCTGGCTTATTTCACTTGGCATGATGATCTCAAGGTCCATCTTTGTTGTTGCAATGTTAATATATAAAGAACTCTTACAACTAAGTAATAAAAAAAACAAACCAATTTAAAAGTGGATATAAACTAATTAGGCATTTCTCCAAAGAAGATATACAAATAACCAATAAGTACATGATATAATGTTCAACATCACCAGTCATTAGAGGAATATAAATTGAAACAAAGTGAGATACCACTTCACCTCTAACTAGGATGGCTATAACTAAAATGACAGATAATAACAAATGTTGGTGAAGATGTGGAGAAACTGGTTGGAACATGCATACACTGCTGGTGATATAAAATGGTGCAGCCACTTTTGAAAACAGTCTGGCAATTCCTCAGTTAAACACACAGTTTCCATATGACCCAGCAATTCCAAGAGAGAAATGAAAGCATATCTTCACACAAAAATTTGAACACAAATTTTCATATCAGCGTTATTCAAATAACCAAAGTAGTAGTAACCCAAATAAATGTCCATCAACTGGTGAGTAGATAAATAAAATGTGACATACCCATACAAAAAGAATATTATTCAACCATAAAAAGGAATGCAATACTGATACCTGCATGGATGAACCTTGAAAGCATTACACTACGTGGAAAAATCCAGACACAAAAGGCCACATACTGTATTATTTCATTTGTATAAAATGTCCAGAATAGGTAAATCAATAGAGACAGAAAGTATATTAATGGTTGCCTAGGGTTTGGAGGGAGTTTTAAAGGGAAATGGAGAGTAACTGCTAATGTGCAGAGTTTCTATATTGGGTAATGAAAATGTTCTTAAGTTGATAGTGGTGGTGGTTGCACAATTCTGTGAATATATTAACAATCACTGAATTGTACCCTTTAAATGGTTCAATTGTATGGTGTTGTGGGTTGATTTGTGTCCACCAAAACCTACGTTGGTGTCCTAACACCCAGTAGCTGTGAAGGTAACCTTATTTGGAAATAGGGCTTTTGCAGATATAATCATGTTAATATGAGGTCATGCTGAGTGAGAGACAGCCCTAAATCCAGTGACTGGTGTCCTTATGAGAGAGAGATTTGAAGACAGAGGAAAAACAAGAAAGAAGGAGACAGAGACCGAACTTGAAAAGAAAGAACGAGACAGGGACCAAAATTGAAACCATAGAGCAACAAGCCAAAAACAAAAACACAAGAAAACACCCAGGACGACTGACAGTCACTAGAAATTAGGAAAAGGCAAGGAAGCATTCTTCCTCAGAGCCTTTGGAGGAACCTCGTTCCTTCTGACACCTTGGTTTCAGACCTCGTCTCCAGAGCTGTGAGAGCATACATTTCCGTTGTCTTACGCCACCTAATTCGCAGCCCTGAGACACTAACATGTAGAGTGAGTGAGCTATACCCTAACAAAGCTATTTTGTTTGTTTTTTTAAAAAAAGGGCTCTGGGGGAGTTCCCTGATGGTGCAGTGGTTAAGGCTTTGGCGCTGGCACTGTCAGCGCTGCGGCCTGGGTTCGATTCCCAGTCAGGGAGCTACCCACATACCAAAAAGCAAAAAAATAAAATAAAATAAAATAAAAAAAGGGCTCTGGATTTAGTTGTGTCCTAACTAGAAATGTATACACTCGCATCACAGGGAGCATCGGAAGTCTAGAAAACAAAAGAAGGCCCTAACCATGAGGACTTCTCCTCCGGGAACGTGAATTATGTTTTATGCAAACGTAACTGTCTTAGCTGCCAGGCAGGAAGCATACGTCAGTGGTTCCTGGGTCTTTCATTCTTTCTCATTGCAGAACCCTTTCTCCCACCTGTGTTTAATTCTGTAACTAGGCCACAACAAACAAAGCAACCTTGTTCTCCATTTTCTTACTTCACTTATTTCCTCACTTATTACAGATTCTCAGATTTCCTAGGAAGAGATTGGACTAGGAGATAGTCTAAGGTACTTTGCATTTTTCTACACACAAAAATTTCCCCCAAGTAATGTTTAATATCCAAAATTAGATACTGTCTCATTTGTGCCCATGGGATTTGCATTTTTTATGGAAATGACTGAGTGACATTAAGGAGATATTAATGTTATTGAAGGAATATTTTTATTACTTACATTTCCCGAGAGAAGGGGGCTGCCACAATGCCCAGCCACATGGGAAGCATCAGTGTTTGGTAAGGGGCCAGGAGCAGGAGCTAGGGGAAGGCTAGGCCAGAGCCTTAATTGGGTTTCTGCAGTAAAGGCAAGGCAGGACAGAGTAAACAGTTTAGAGCTGGCTAGTTTAAATAATTTCAGTGGGCTTGGAACTGTGGGAGTGGTCTCTAGTTGCTGTGGGATCGTTTAGGGCAGGGGAAATAATGGCTTGGTGTGTGAGTTAGATAAGAAGGTGTGTAAATTCCAGACAAACTGACATGCAAGACAGAGGTAAACCTTTAGATGGGATTGATGGATGTCAAATAGATATATACAGAATCTAAGAAAAGACAGAAGATACCCTGTTAGTTTGTACCTCTATCCACTTAAGTACATTGGCTGAGAGGTTAATGGCTAAATAATATTCCTTGATTGTTTGGAGCCTTAGCCCAGGAATTAAATTATTTTTTCCTACTTTTTACCCAGTTATTCTCTCTCCCTTGAGGCTCCCTGAAACCCTGCATTCCTTCTAACTGCCAGTCTGTCCTAAGAGTCTGATCATGTCACTGTCTACGGTCAATGAAAAAACCAAAACACAATTTTAGTAGTTCCCTGCTGACCTCAAGATAAAACATTCCTTATAAACTATTTAAATTTTATTTTTGAATAGCTAATGAATTCTACAAAAGGAAAAGTCTCCCTTCACTGTTATCCTCAGTTCCATTCCCCCCAGGGCAACTAGTGTTAACTGTTTCTTAGGTATCTTTCCATAGATTTTCATGCACATATAATGAATAAACACACATATTCTCCAACCATCTTATTTAGCCAAATGTTTGCATATAAACACTGCTCTATCTTGCTCTTCTCTTCTAATAATACATCTTTGCAATCATCCCACATAATTATACAAAGGGCTTCCTCATTTCTTTCAAACCAGCATAGGGCTGCATTGTTTAAAAGTAACATGGTATCAATTTATTTAAACAGTCTTCTAGTGAGGAATACTAAGGATATTTCCAACCTTTGGCCATTACAAACAATGCTGCAATAAATAGTCTTATTTAGCTATCATTTTGCACATTTGAAATTAGAGCTGGAGGAGAAATCCCTAGAAGAATTAATGAATCATCTGTGTTTTTGATAGGTGTTTACAACTCACCCTGCAAAGAAGCAGTAACATTTAGACTCCCATCAGCAACATACTATGAGGCCTGTTTATCTTCACCCTCATCTACATGTGTAGCAATTCCCACCTGTGCCCAGGTCACACTCCACAGACCTGTCAGTGTTGCTGTGACGTCTAACTATTAGTATAATGGTATCTGCATCCTTGTGCCTGAGGGCCCACCCTTCCCATTCCCTGATCGGGGGGAGGTCACAAGCACAGAAAATTATCACCACACACACACACACACACACACACACACACACACACACACACACAGGGGGCAGCCTTCACCCATGACATTTCAGCTCCTTCCTCCCACAGGTGGCAAAATTCTAAGGTCTGAATGTTGCATTATCTCCCAGAGCTTTTCCACAAGGTAGCTTGCTTAATAACGTACCTTTCATTAGCTGCCTTACTTTTTTATGTCACCTCCCTATTTCCCTTTCCAGTGTCCCCTCCCAGCTTTCCACTTTTTGTTGTCATTGTTGTTTGGAATTAAAATCTGCCAAATGTGGAGTGATCGAGCTCTACCTCCCCAAAGATAATGGAGCTACTTTTTGTTATTTGATCTCAATGTTCCTACATCTGTTTCATACTCATCACAATGTTGATATTTTTCAGTCTGTTGGAAACTCACCTTTTTAAAACCATGCTGCTTTAATTAAAGCTTTAAACAATATGTCTGTGCAAGAATAAATTTATTTTTAAAATAAGAATATTTATTTAAATCTCAAGAGAAATCCTAGAAGAAAGCATATTCTCTTCCTGTAGGTTGATGATGAAATTATTCTTTGGCCATAAAGAAGTAAGGGAAATAAACATCACATTAATTTTAATAGAAAATAAAAGATATAGACTTTTAAAACCTTCCTATTTTTTCAAAATGCCTAACAACTAGCAAGCTAAACAACATGACTACAACAGCTTCTTTTATCATTCAGACCACAATTTGTTGATCTTAATTTTCTGATTCCTCTATTATCTCAGTTTCCTCCAAATTCTTTCATGTTTGTTTTTATCTCTGCTTTTTCATGCTGAAGACTTTCCTCGATTGTCTAGAGATTCCTACCTATTTATTTATATTTAAGAGTGAGGCACTAAAGCCTAGTAAGAAACTCTGTGTGGGGAAGTGGGACGGACTTCATTCCAGAATGATTGGACAGGGAGCCATGACCGTCCTAGGCGATAGCTCCCCACACATGTGTCAGCAGCTCTAGGTCTTTTGTGCTGGGGTGGTCATTTTCCCCAGGGAGAAATTCTGCCTCCAGTTCCTCATGTTGACAGATGGCAACCTGGTAGCCAACATTCTGGGAGGCAAGTTAAGGAAAGAGGCTTTAGAATCTTACTTTGCAAAATATTGATTTCCACTTAATCCCCCTGCTTTTTGCAGAGCTATGCTTGAACTTGACGTCCCTCAGTTCACTACCTTTCCATTTTCTTGAGTGTGCTGCTTTGTTGCCTGTTAAGTGGAGAGAGATCCAAGGACCTAACTGATTCATTTACAAAATTTTAACCCGCCTTTCTGATTTCAGCCCTATCCCTTACTCCTGCCTTCAGACATAACTGGCACCCCAATTGCTGAAATTTTTCCAGAGCTATAAAGCAGGGTGTTATTCCTTGGCTTCCCTCTCAGTAGGCAGTATGGTTTTAGGTTTCTCTAGTCAATTAGCAATTGTGCATCTGCTCTTTGACTTCCAAAATTTGATTGACATCTCTCAACTGCTCTTCTACTCCCTACTGTTGTCTCCACTCCTGTTCTCTTCTTGTGCGTAGGTTTCTGTCCTTTTTAATCCCTTAATTATCATCTGGATGAAGATTCAGGAAGGGGCAGGAGAAATGCAAGTATCCAGTCTTCCAGGGTTAGCAAGAAGCCTGTGCTTTTGGCCTCTTCGTTATGCTGCCTCTGTGTATATACTTGGCCTATCTATCCTGAATGTAGATTATGATTGTCTTGAAGTTCCCACACTCCTAGGAAATTTAAGTTAAAAAGTTCCCACACTCCTAGAAAAAGATTAAATGTTCTATAGTTATGACAACAAGTAACCACCAGAACCAGTTCTAAACTGGTTTAATGGAACAATGACAGCTTGCCTCAGTTTAATGAATCAATGGCAACTTGCCTAAGTGAGCAAACTTCTGAAAGTCAGCCAGAAATGGCCCGAGCTTTCAAAAGCCAGCCAGTCCACACCATTCTCATCGAAACAACCGGGTTTCCATAGCTGGCATCAACCCACTACTGGCTCTGGAGGTCTACTGCTCCCTCCCCACTTCCCAAACCCTACGTAAAATCACCTCCTTGCTTTGCTAGAAGGGACTGTGCTTCAGTAAGTATAAAAGTCAGCTTTTTGTTTAAATAGTGAAGTAGTAGTCTTTTCCTTTGACAGACCTCAGCAGCTACCACCTGTCGGGCACGTGAGAGACGTGACCATTCATTATACAAGGCACACTACGGTAATTCTGGAAACTACTGAGATGGCCTCAGTAGAGGAAGTGTGGCACACTTCTGCTGGAAGGAGCGGTGCCCATCAATGTATCTCTCATAAGGTCTCTTCAGCCCTGGGTCGCAGGGGTAGGTTTGCCTACAAAGGTAAGCATGCTGTGCTTCTCAGAAGATGCTCCCGCCACCTCACGCATTAATAAAGGAAGTTTGGAGGACAGGATACAGGTTATTTTTGGAAAAATGGGATCCCCTCTTCCTCTGTCATTTTGACAGGTTTTCAGAAGTGGAAGGGAAGGACCTAAGCCACTATCCAAACCGACGGGGTCAATAGCCATCTATATGGGATGATTCCCAAAGCCCAGTAAGCAGAAATCTCTCACCCAACTCCAGACCCATAAACCCAAATGTCTGTTAAAACAGCGCCACAGGACCCCCAAAAGCCAACACATGCAAACTTGACTTCTACATATAGTCAACATTGCTCTTCTCCAATTTCCTGTCTCAAGGATAAGAAGCCTACCAGCCATCCTTGACTCCCTCTTTTTTTTTTTTTTTTTTTTTTTTTTAATGTGGGTAGCTCCCTGGCTGGGAATCAAACCCAGGCTGCAGCGTTGAGAGCGCCAAAGCCTTAGCCACTACACCACCAGGGAGCTCCCATCTTTTTTATTTTAGTTTATTTTTATTGTTAGACTTATTGGGGTGACATCTGTTAGCAAGGATTACATAGGTTTCAGGTATACAATCCTACAGTGCATGGTCAACTTGTTGTATAATAAGTTCACCACCTAATGTGACTTCTCTTTCCATCACCTTATATTTAGCTTCCCCCCGCTCCTCTCCCACCCCCTCCCCTTTCTCCCCTCCCTAATTCGTTCGTTCCCAAATAAACATTGAACTATTGATTGTGTCCATGGGTTATTTGCAGCACTGTTCACAGTGGCCAAGACATGGAAACAACCAAAGTTCCCTGAGACAGATGACTGGATAAAGAAGCTGTGGTACATATACACAATGGAGTATTACTCAGCTGTAAGAAAAGATGAAATATTGCCATTTGCAACAAAATGGATGGACCTGGAGACCATCATGCTTAGTGAAATAAGCCAGACAGAAAACACCAAGAACTGTATGACTTCACTCATATGCGGAATATAAAACTGAAAGCAACAAAGAGAAAAGAACAAACAAACAAACCATTGACTCCCCCTTCCCCTTCACACACACGGAACATCCCCAAAACCTGACTCTTTAATACCATCCATTCATCACCTCCCACCTAGTTTACGGCAACACTTTCGAACTGGTCTTCTTACCTTCATTCTTGGCCCATCCCTCATTTAAAATCTTTTGATGCCTCCCCATTGCTCTACCATAGGCCCCAAATTCATGAGAAAATGCACGGGACCCTTCAGAGGGGAAACTTACTGCTCCTTATTCTCCCACTAGAATGAAACCCAGCCATGCTGAACAACAATTCCCTGGACCGGCCAAGTTCTCCCTCTTTTGGGGACCTTCGCACACGTGGGGCTTCTAGCCTGAAGGCTTCTTCCTCCCTGCTTTCTATCTGCCTTACTCACAACCAGGCTCAAGTCTCAGGAGGCAACACTTACTCCACAATGTCTTCTTGGCTTCTAAGAAGGGTTCCAAAGCACCCTGACTTCACCCTGCTGCATGAAAATGTCCTATGTCCTTTTCTGTCACCCCATCAAACTGAGCTCCTTGAAGGTAAAAGACCATGTCTGCCTCAACATTTTATCCCCAGGGTTGGCTCAGTGCCTGAGTCATCTTGAACACTCAATATGTATTGTCTAATTAATGGAATCTAGTAAAATTATGAATTTTACTGATGAGGAATCTGAGGTCAAGGGCCTGAGTGGTCAGAATTATTCAGCAAGTTGACTGAGTCAGAAATAAAGCCCAATACTTTGGCCCCATCAACCAGCACTGCCACAACACTAGCTCAGCAACCTGACTTCAGCTGCATGAGTGTGACAAACAACTGCTTATAAACTACCTGTTAGAAAGCAACACATGGGAGCTCCCTGGTGGTGTAGTGGCTTAAGGCTTCAGTGCTGGTGCTGTCAACGCTGCGGCCTGGGTTCGATTCCCAGTCAGGGAGCTACCCACATACAAAAAAAAAAAAGCAATGTGTTTGGGTCATCTTCTTTTATGTGAGGGCTGTCTGGAAAGTATCCAGCCATGTAGTATGAAAAATAGAGGCGTTTATGCCTGGATTTTCCGGACAGCCCTTGTATATCCATTATATAAAGACTGTTAATGATATTAATTGAATTCTCAAAAAAATTATTTTTAGCAAATGTGATCTGTCATTCTCTAAGAGACTGTTTAAAATCTCATTCTATAATTATAAATTTGTCTATTTTTCCATGTAGTTCCACCTGCTTTTAATCTATGTAAATTGAAGTCCTGTGATTTATTCCACATAATATCATAACTATAAATCTTCTTCGATGAACACTCCTTTTATCATAATGAAATGTTTTTCTTTATTTCTTTTAATGTTCTTCATCTGTAATGCTATTTTATTTGCCCGATAGATATATTTTTAAACATATCTTTTTCTAACCTTTGTGCACCATTTAAAAATAGCACTAACCTTTTTATTCTTAGGCTTATTTTTAATTATTTGTAATGGACAATAAGAAAAAATTTTAAGGCACCAAAATGTCAGGGCACCAAGGGACAGCAACCAGTCAAAGGTTATTTATTGTTTTTTCTTTATTCTCCATCTTAAACAAGCTTCTTCAAAAAGTTATACATGGAATTACCATATGACCCAGCAATTCCATTCCTAGGTATATACCCAAGAGAAATGAAAACATGTCTACTCAGTAACTTGTACACAAATGTTAATGGCAGAATTATTCCTAATAACCAAAAGGTAGAAACAACCCAAATGCCCATCAGTTAATACATGCATAAAACTAATTGTGGTATATACATTTCATGGAATAAAATTTAGTCATAAAAAGTAAGGGAATACTGACACATGCTACAACTGAAGTGAAACTTGAAAACATGCTAAGAAAGAATTAGACCCAAAAGGTCACACATTGAATGAATATTCCTTTCATGTGCTATATCCAGATTAGACAAATCTACAGAGACAGAAAGCACATTAGTGATGACCAGGGGATGAGGGGAGTGGGCAGTGATTACTCAATGTTGAGTGCTTTTCTGGGGTAAAAAAGAGTATTGGAACTAGAAAGAAGTGGTAGTTACAGGATATTGTGAATACGCAAAATACCACTGAATTTTATACTTTATAATGATTAATTCTGTTATATGTGAATTTCACCTGAATAAAAAATAAGTACATAAAACGATGTTAGATATTGCCTTCTGCTTGTGGGATCATTTACTTTTTTGCAAACTTGTAAGCAGTTCTGATCTCATTAAAACGGGTTTGTCTGGAATTTACAGCCAAACTTGTGGCATGATCGAGTATCTGCTTCCAAGGGGAAAGTGTTCTAACTCTTTATAACCTCTCTTGGGGCAAAAATTATGGGCTGTGGTAACATTCAGTTGTAATTCTAGTATTTGAGTTCACAGAGGAAGAGGCCTAATGGGCAGGCTCTTTAACAATAACATTAAATAACAAAAAAGAATAATTTCTCTTAAATATATAACACAATTTACTTTGTTCTTATCTCATTTTACAATATGCATGATTTATCTTCTGGAAGAACGGACTAAATACATCTTATTGGGTAACATACGTCATGACCGACTCTTCTGGGCTCAGCGATCTTCATTTTTTTCCCAATTGACTTTAGACACACAGTCACTGCTCTTCTGTTCCAAGCATTGCTCTTGTCTGGCACAAACACCCCACCAAGAAATATTGCCTAGCAGACCTTTGAGGAGTGGAAGTTGGAGATATCTCAAGGGTTTTCTGGTATATTAGTTAGCTTTTGCTGTATCCCAAACTACTCCAAAGCTCAGTGGCTTAAAATAATACCCAGATATTCAGCTCACAAATCTGTGCGTCAGCAATTTGGACTTAGTGGGCAGTTCTTCTATGGCCCTATTCACACATTTGTAGTCAACTGCTGAAAATGCAGTCAGTTAGCTAGTCTGCTGGGGTTTGGCTGGTCCTATGTGGCCTCGCTTGCATGTCTGATAGGTAGCTGGCTGTTGGCTAGGGCACCTTGGTCCTTCTTCAAATGGTTTCTCATCTTCCACCAGGCTAGCTCTAGTTTGTTCACATGGTGGCAGTGTTCAGAACTCACACAGCATCACTTCTATCACATATTTTTCATCAAAGGAAGTCATAAGGCCAGCCCAGATATAAGAGGTGGGGAAATAGATACCACTTCTTGATGTGAGATGTATTGTGACCATTTTTACAATCTACTACAACTGAAGTCACTATTCCTGCTAGAGTCACCCAGTACTCCCCATATTGGTTGCTCCTGGCTTTGTTAGCCACCAGGCATGAGGCCCACTTGGTTACTGGTCCTTTGTGATCATGCACTTCCATACCTCAGCCATGTCCTCAGTTACTAGTTCCCTCTCCCATCTGATTGTACATGCATTCAGTCCCAGAAAATCATCACCATTTCTGATCTACTGAGAATGTCTTTATTTATGAGCCTGGTTATGTTCACCTAGCACTAGTCTCACCTACACTGGGACTTCTGAGAATGAAATGGGGTGACAGGAATAATTATGTTAGTATAGCAAGCGTAAACTAAGATGTCCTTGTTTAAAGACCCAGTGGTTTAAACCACAGCCTCTTGGATCCTCTTTGCTTAAATTTGAGTACCAGTTCTGATGATTGTTTCCATTAAACTTCAGTAACTATTTCTGCATCTATTAAGTGAAGATTATAACAATACTTATTTACAGGGTTTTTTGGTGGAGTTTAAATGTTAATTTATATAAAATATTTGTTATTATATTACTTCTAACCTCTGCAGTGAATGGAGTGATTGCCTTCTTCATTTAATATCACTTTATATGCATGTATGATAAAATCATTTAAAAATCTTTGTACCTGTCAGTTTTAATAGCTATAATTTTATTGATAAGGTTCTGTAATTTACCTAAAAACTCTTCTATTATTAAATATTTAGATCATTTTCAGTTTCCCTCTAATATAAGTGATAAAACAACAAACTTCATTGTGTATAAAAATTTTTATAATAAATTATTTTCTCACATTAACTCTAGAAGTAAAAAATGTCATATTAATGAGTATGAAATTTTTTTTTTTTTGCCTTTTTTTTTTTTTTTTTTTTTTGGTATGTGGGTAGTTCTCTGGCTGGGAATCGAACCCAGGCCGCAGTGTTGATAGCACCGAAGCCTTAAGCCACTCCACCACCAGGGAACTCCCTGAGTATGAAAATTTTAGGGATCTTGACACATTACCAAATTGTTTTCCCAAAGAATTACATTAATTAACACTTGCATGAGCAGTATTGGGAAGTATAAACTTTAATAAAACCTCACTAGCATTGAGATCATCAGTAAAAAATAGAATTTACAAACTTGTATTCATTCTAAGCATAGTTCTAACAAACTTGTTTTGTGGTTTCCCAACCCTCTCAAATTAAAAGCAAAAAATTAGAAGCAAAGTGAAACTAATTGAGAAGGGTACTTGGACATGTTTGCTAATAGGTTGAGGGTGAGAGAAAAGACAAAAATAAAGAAATTTAAGAAAAAATATCCTAGACATCTGGGATCATTTAATGGACAAACATGTCTTCAGTCTTTAATAGTCCACAATATCACAGTTTATTGGTTATTATTTGTTGTCCCTTTCCTGTTTTCCTGGAAACAAAGGGCCTCTCTCTGTATTTCCTCTTCCCATGCAGCAAGGAAGTGGGAATCCTAGGAAGCATATTTCCCCTCCGCACTCCTTAGGTGTGTTAGGAGTGAAAAGAAGGGTAGAGCAGCTGGCTATTTACCCAAGGAGAAACAGTCCTATTCTCTTAGCTTTGCAGCAAAGAAAGAACTTGGCATCCATCCGAGAAAAGGTCAGGATTGACTAGATTTATCAAGCATCAAAATCACCTGGAAAGCTCGTTAAAAGACAGATTGTTAGCTTCAGAGTCTATGATTTAGTAGGGCTGGGTGGGGCCTGAGAATTTGCATTTCTAACAAGTTCCCAAGTTATGCTGATGCAGGCCAGGGACCAGACTCTGAGAACCACAGCAGGAATGGTTCCCAGTCCCAACTAATCATCAGAATCACCTGGGAATAAGCCAAAAAAATGTATACACATTTTAAGAAAAGAAAAAACTATTGACATTATAATATTCAATACATACTGATAACAAAAGATGAATACAAGTCACGTTTGACTTCTGCAATTACAAGAGGTGCTCAAAGTGGGTACCACCAGCATTCAGACCCTTTTGATTACGGCGAACCACTGCTTGAGAAACACCGACCCAAGTGTCCACTTCTATCACTGCTCATGCTGTTTCAATTCCTTTCCTAAGTACCGCCAGTGTAGCCGGTTTTCTATGGTACACCACATCCTTTAAGGCCCCCATAGGTAGAAGTCAAGTGATGTTAAGTCTGGAGAATGTTGGGGACACACAAACAGCGATCTCAAATTCCAAATACAACTGCAAATTCTGGCTTTGGCAGCACATATATTAAAATTGGAAGGATACAAATACCACTTCAAAAATGGTATGGCGCTCCTCAAATGACAATCATGCTTCTACCATTTTCTTTGACTGTCCTGCTTGTCACATGGTGACACTAGGATTCATTCGATTAACTCCATCTTTTGAGCAAACATTATACTACACATTGCTGCCAAAGTCAATTCAACATTGAAAAGTAACACATAAGTAACATATATTAAAATGTGTGTATATATTTTTTGGCACCCCTGGTATATTTGGTAAAAGTCTAAATATTTAGCAGTTCTTGAAAGCAGTACAATTGTTATTCCCATTGTGTTTAAGTCGTTTATGAGAAAAGAAATAGAGTTGCTACATCAATTATCTTCTCCAACCATAAATTAGAGATTGAATAATGTTGGTCTAAACATTATTTCATCTTTTCATCATTTCTGTGAAGGCCTATCTTGGTTCCAGGTCATACTTCTTGCTAGTGAACTTCTAAACTCTGTCTAACCTGTTTAGCTGAAGTAGATCATCGTGCATTGGCTTGCTACAGATTGACACAACTGTAGAAAAATTGATTAGTAATCTTAACTTTGAGTTGTGGTTCATTTGGAGAAGTTGGTTACTTTATAATTTGTAGAGTGAGTATTGAATTCATTTCTGAAATTAGGTAATAGTGAGCTATTAATGACCCAAATGGAAAAACACACCTCATATTTATTAATAGTATGCAAAATAGAATTTTCTCATTCTCCATGTGATGACAAAGAACACAAAAGCAATATGAACGTTGACTTAATTGGAAATATTGTAAAATTATTTTCAACATCATATGTTAAATTAAGGAGTTGCTTTGATTGCTAAGTAGTTAATAGAGAAAGCCAAAGTACTGAGCCCAGTTAGAATTTGTGCAAATGCTTTACAAATTGCTTCTTTTCCAGTACTGTCACAATGTTTAATAGTGGTACATTTAATAGGAAGATAGGTCAAGTTGAAATAGATGACAGTTAAGTAGGTGATTGCAGGAAGAAGTACACTGGTTCAAAAATGTCTCAAAATGATACATCTTTATATCCAAAGAGCTAAAAACACGTTCCCCAGGATCTAGTACTTCCCCCAGCACACAGTAGTCAGTCTGTATTCGCTGAAGGAAGGGAGGGAGGGAGGAATGACTGCCAGGAGGAAAGCTTTAAATCTATTTCCTTATCTGCTTGGCACTTGGAGGTTTGGGTGCTAGAGCGAAACAAACTGGAAATCAGATGTGATTCATATCTAGGATTGGTTAACTCATCTTCCTGTCTCTTCTGCCAGCTCAGCCCTCTCCCAAGAAGTCTGGACCCCAATTTTCACTTGATACCTCCACTTGAGGCAGTCTAGCCACCTAGTTAATACAGAAATACAGACGCTGGCATCAACCAGCCTAGGTTCAAATCCCTGCACCCCTTAAGCTGTGTGCCCTCAGGAAGTTACCTTACTTATTAGCACCTCTTCCATGAAATGGAGACAAAACGAGCATAACTATCTTAAGGTGAGTTGTAAGGAGTAAATTAATTAAAATGTGTAAAACATTTAGAATAGTGCCCAACGCCTGCGGCACACAGCGTCTGACAGAGCTCCCAATGATCCTCCACTCTTGGTATTCAGCTCTTGTGGTAATTCCTTCTCCTTGAGTGTGGGCTAGACCTAATGACTTGCTTCTAAGAACAAGTGGAATGTGGCCAAAGTAGTACAATATCACTTCTGTGGCTCGGTTACCAAAGGTTGACTTCTGTCTTGCCATCTTTCTCTTCTGCACTCTCTCTGAATAAGCCAGCTCTGGTGTTGTGAGATGCACTGTGGAGAGGCCCGGGTGGCAAGGAACTGAGGGAGGCCTCTGGCTAAGAGTTCATGAGGAAATAAAGCCTCAGTCCAACAACCTGCTAGAAAATGATCTTTTTTTTTTTTTTTCTTTTTGGTATGTGGGTAGCTCCCTGACTGGGAATCGAACCCAGGCCGCAGTGCTGACAGCGCCAGCGCCGAAGCCTTAAGCCACTACACCATCAGGGAACTCCCTAGAAAACGAATTTTGCCTGCAACCACCAGAGTGAGTTGGGAAGAGGATCCTTCCCTGTTGAGTCCTGAGATACCTGTAGCTGTGTGAGTGCCCCAGAGATAGAGGACTCAGCGAAGCCACAGCCTCCTGATCTACAGACACCATGAGAAAATAAATATTGTTTTCAGACACTACATTTGGGGATGATTTGTTACACAGCAGTAGATAACTAATACAATACTCAAGCACTCTACAAAGGTAAGCTAATAACAAACATCTCAAATGTCAGCTCTCCTCCCCCAGTACTCACATCTCAGTAAATGAGACTATACGTACATCCATGCAGGCTGATCAAACCAAATGCCTACCTCCAAAAATTCATCCTTAATTCTTCTCTTTTCCTCAACAACTCCTCCTCCAAACAAACTAGCTTTATGAATATCTGAATAACAGCATTTCAGGAAAAGTTACAGGGTCTTAAGACAAAAGCAAGATTGTACTATTTTAAAACAAGGGAGCAGGGAGGTGAGAAAACCTATGTCACTAGAGCTCCCAGTAAAGGAGAGAATGACACATAATAGAATTAGAGAGGAAAGCAAGGGGCCAGAACACTTAGAGAACTGAAGGCCATAAGGGGCTTGGGATTTTATTCCGAGTGTAATAGAAAGCACATAGAGAGTTTAAATAGAGCTCTGACATAGTCTCACCATTTCAGTCTGAGTCTGAGTCCTAATAAAAGCCTTTGGCAGCTGTGTGGAATAATGATTGTTAAGTAGATGAGAGCAAAACAGAAAGACAAATTAGGGAAATAATCTAGTGTTCTAGGTGAGGGATGATAAAACTATGGTTATGAAAGCACTGATGATGATGATAAGTGGATGGACAGGAATGTATTTTGCAGATAGGTCAATAGAATTTACTGACTAATTGGATGAAGAAAACGGGTACTGAGCATGGCTCATAGGTATTTAGTTTAAGGCACTAGGGAAGACTGGGGAGGAAAATATCTAAGGTTAGAAATCAGGGAGTTCCCTGGTGGTGTAGTGGCAAGGCTTTGGCGCTGTCAGCGCTGCGGCCTGGGTTCGATTCCCAGCCAGGGAACCACCCCCACCAAAAAAATAATAATAAAATAAATAAAAATAAAATAAATCAATATTTCCCTTTTGAACATGTAAACCTGAGATGAAATTAGACAAGCAGGTGGAACTGTCAAGTGAGCAGATAGATATACCCATCTGGAGTTCCGGAGAGACATTTTTTCTGGAGGTTGGGGAGAAATCCATAAAAAGATGACAGCATTGTAGGAGAGGGAGAAATACTTTTCATTCTTCCCTTCTAAATTCTCAACTGCGGGAGTTCCCTGATGGTGTAGTGGCTTAAGGCTTCGGCGCTGGTGCTGTCAGCGCTGCGGCCTGGGGTCGATTCCCAGCCAGGGAGCTACCCACATACCAAAAAAAGCAAAAAAAAAAATTCTCAACTGGGGCCTCTGTAACAAAGGCCAGATTAAGAGAAGTTTATTAACATGTGTAGCTCATATACACATGAAAGAGACATGGAAAGGGTAACTCAAAGATGGAGCTAGAGCTCTCTGACTCACAGTGTCTTCAACAGAGAACAAAACGCTGTGGAGAAATGACAGGAGTAAGGAAAGCAGTTTTAGGTTTCCAAGAGCCTCAAACTATGGAAAAGTAAAAAATATGGGAGGAAACTAATGGAATAAGTTTTGTTTGCAGATTCCTCTGGTGCTGTCTCTGGACTAAGTCTAGAATGATCTCCAGTAAAGGAAAGCTTATATCCTGCCTTCAGACAGAAAGCAAGAGGATAGAGAGAGCCTTTCCTGCATTTGCCAATTCTTAATTGCCTTTAGTTCAAAACAATTCTTATGTCAAAGAGGCACGTTTTCTAACAGATGTCACCCCAATAAGTCTAACAATAAAAATGAATTTATTTAAAAAAAAAAAGAGGCACGTTTTAGGGTGACATATTCTGGTTTCTGTCAGCATCCAGGGACTGCAAGAGATTATATATGGGGAGAGTATACATAGGAAAGAGAACCCATTCCTGAGCCCTGGGCTACCCCAAAATGTAGGGGTCTAGTTAAAGGGAAGGGGCCCGCAAAGGAGGCTTAGAAGCAGTGGCCAGAGAAGTCAGATGAGTGGCTCCCACGCAGGGAACTGAACTTTAATAAGCTCCTATGGGGGTGGGGGCAGTAGAGAACCCTAGAGATGAGTGAGATTAAGCTTTATAGTTGGGCTAAATGAGGACTTCAAGCCAGTGATTTTCTTGTTATAGAAACAAAATTTTAAATTATATTTTTTGTATACCTGAGTTTGGGAAGTGAGATCCATACTCACTAATAATAAAATAATTACATGGAGTTTTACATAATTGACTAGGTCATTTATTTGTGTTTATATAAATACTACAAAAATAATTCGTGCTCTGAAGGCAAAGAAACGACTCGGAGGAGGGTCTGTCTACAGGGGACGCCTCTCCAAGAAGCCTTCCCAAAGAGAAGACTTCAAAAGACTGAGTTCTAGTGATCCTAACGGAAGGAAAAGCTTTCTTCTTAAGGGTGAGAGACCAGAGAGATGAATGTTCTGGAAAGGATAATAATAGCCCAATTCAAAGCCTGAGAAACGGAAGGTCTGTGAGAGGGACCAACGCCCCCGGGGGAGGAGTTCTGAGGGGAAATTGGGTCTTCAGAGGAAAGAAGGTGAATGCATCACAGTCTGAAAAGGTGAAGAAAAAATTAAGGATATAGGTATAAAACCAGCTTTTCTCAGCTGGAATCCCTCCTCTGAACCTCAGAACACATCACTGATTTGGGTGACTGTGTGTCAATTTTGGGAAGAATGGCGAAGCTAGAACGGGTGGTCGTGTCCTGCACGCGCATGCGTGCGGCGGGGCCAGCGGGCACGGGGCCTTAATCGCTCTTGGAGTCCTCGGAGAAAAAGGCCTCCGGCAGGGAAAGGCGTGCGTTTGAAAGAAGCACAGTGACAATAACAGGAAACACAAATCAGAGCCGAACGTTTAAAACAAAACTGGGAGATCTCATCTGGTGGAATTTGAGGTCTCACTGAGCCAATGTGGTGAGATTGTGGAGTAGGGGACAGAGCCGGTCCTGATTCTGGCATCCTGTTATTCTGTGTTTACAACCAATGGACCCTCAGCTCGTTACCATAATTATGCCCACCTTGCCATGGCAATTGAGCTAGGCCACCTGACCTCCATTATTATGTTTCAAGACCCTATCTTCCCCATTATTCTCAGGGAGCTCAGCATCTCCTACCAGCAACCCTGGCCTTCAGAGCTCTGGATAGAAGCTACAAGAGCCTCTCAGTGGCCCTGTTAACCTTCTCACCACCAGGCATGCGTTGTCACCAGGGCAAATGGAGTGTCCTCTATGTTCCTGCTCTGGTGGGGTTTCTGGCCCACAGAGTATTTTCAGTCTAGCTACATGTCCACTTCTCTAGACATTTCGGTTCCTTCTTTCATCAAGTGTCATGGCGGCGCTGCCAGTGCTACCTCACTTCAAAGTGGGCGGACACTTTTTTGCAAGAGTCTGAGACAACCTTGCAGTGTATTAGCGCCACCTCCTGGGTTCCTTGCCAAAGTGTACATCCTGTACCATGAGAGAATGTTTTCCTATAAACAAAACTCTCCCTTTTCCAATGTCACATTCTGTGCCCCTTGATTCAGCCTCAGGATCCAGTCCCATAGACACACTCCTAAATTCCTGATGGTGCAGGCTGGCCACATCCTACGACTACTTCCAGGATTAGCAGCCCCTGTCTTCCCGCCAGCAGGCGTAGCACTTCTCTAGCTGGATTATGTCGTGACTTAACCCTAGTTATGGATCTGGCAGCCAAGCAAAGGTGCATCTGAGCAGGGCACAGGTTTTCTTGCAAGGCAGGATTCTCAGATTCTGTAAAAATGCAACAGGCACTAGCCTTTAACAGGGAGCAGTGTGGGTCACTTCTGCAGGCCCACAGGGTCCAGGAGAAATCTAGGGATTCAAGGTTTTTTTAGTGCATCCACCCAGATGTCCCTATCCAAAGTCTGAGTCTCACGCTTTCCAAATCAGGGCCCTAACCTGGGTGCAGCAGACCAGCTGGAATTGATAATTCAACATTCTTTGGGACTCTGCTACCCTTATAATTTATAAATCTTCAGCTTTACTGCTCCCAGGCTGCAGGAGATAGGACTCTATTTATATACAGCCCAGGAAGCACTCTGGTTTCACATTTCCCCTATTACTGGTGAGTAATCATCCTCAGCCTTTTATTGTCTCTCTCCAAAGCATCGAAGGCCCCAAGCAGCAGCCATCTAATTCCAAAATCCTCACATTTACTTTACTTCCCCTCACAACTCTCAAACTCCTGAGATGTTGCACCTGCCAATACATTGCCTCCCATCAGTATCTCATCCCAGTTTACCACTTGTAAAAGTTTTGACAATGACAGCGTCCCTCTACTACCAATTGAGAGAGTTGGCCAGCAAGCCAGTACCAACAAAATCCCATTTTAGAGATGGTTCCTCGGGCCACATCCAGGGCCAGCTGTTAACAGCTGGGTTCACTGGGAAGCAGACTCTGAGACACTGAGGTTTCTGTGCAGAGGTTATTAGAGAATTCTTGCTGAAATAGAAGCTGTGAGTGGTGAAGGCAGAAAGGCCAGGCAGAGAAAAAAGTTGAACTGAAGTGCAGTTGTAGCAGACAGTTCAGGAGCTAGGATGGTCCTTTCGAGATACCCCAAACTGAGTCTGTCTCCCATATGAAGCAGTGATTGGATATGCACTGTCCCTGGGGAGGGAGCACAACCTTGGGCAAGGTGTATTTCTTTGGCTGAGGACAATTCTGGGGAGCAGTTCACCAAGAAGCACCATCTAGCAACTGTCCTGGGAAATGGTAGAATAAGTAGTGTCTCAGTCCTGAGGGGTCCTGGGTGGCATACTGCAGTATCCACAGTACTTCATGGCACTGGGTTTATCACTTAACTTGCTGACAGTGTTATTTTGCTGACCTTCAAAATAAGGGAATAACACCTAATTCACAGGATATCCAAAAGAGCAAATGAAAAAAAAAAGTGCAAGCAGTCTGTGAACTGTTAACAAGGTTATTTTCAGTCTGAATTCTAGAACACTTTCTATTATGCCCCAGACCCACTTCTCATCTTAAGGACAGTCAGTATTTTACTTTTCTACCAAAATTCATCTTTAAATTCAATTTTATTGTTTCTCCAAAATGTTGCAATAACGGTGTGGAGATGTGTCTAATATAATAAGTCTTTTTATTGTTTTTCATCATAAATGAATTTCTAAAATAGGCCTTATAATAACTAAAAATCCATTAGTCTTTAATCTTGGACTCCACATGGAATAAAATTCAAAGATTTGTACTTTTAAAAATTGAGGCTCAGACTTTGGAGGCAACTCCTCTGGGCCCACCACCATGAAATAAACAGCCTGAACTTGCAAGTGCTCCGGGTGCTGCTTGGTCTTTCCCACAGGAGAACGGGTATAACCTTCTGCAACATTACAAAAATAGCTGTTTTTCTAGGAACTAATAAATTAGATGCTGCATAAAAAAAAAAAAAAAAAAATTGAAAACTGCTCTCAAAAATTTTAGTTCAAAGGAGATTCAGAGATGAATCATACAATTTTAAATAATTTTCACTAGAGGGAGCTAATTACAAGTAAATACTTTTACACAGCCTCAATTTCTGAGTTTAAATATATTTGACACTGTATACTAATTGTATATCTAAATCTGTCTTGTCAATGCGAGCATATTTTAAAAACTTAGAGATACTTTCAATTGAAGATAGAAGATTAGACCTTAAACAAAACCCTCAAGCGAGCTTAAGAATACCTTTCTTACCTCTTTCAAAACATTTTGGAACATCTGAAATATTTCTGCAGTAATTTTAGTGCATTCACACGTGTTATATCACTTTTCCTGTTTAGGAAGAGAAAATCAACTCTATGATTTGTAAGTTCCACTCCAACTTTAATCTTCTGCGACCTATAAAATGATCAAGTTTGGTATATAAAATGCAAGAGCATAATTTACATAGGAAATAATTAGAAATACATTAGAGTTGTTTTAAAATGTGTTATAGTTATTTTAAATGAATGGAGCTAAAATATAATTAACTGTAAGGAATTTAGCATATCTTCATTTGATTTCATTTATTAAAACAAGGCAACAACTTAAGAATTGAAGACAGCTATCAACACCATGTTTAAACACGGTTTATTATATTGACTTAGTGCCCTCCTTAGTGTCATGAGCTATAGAAATCTCTAGTTTTCAAAAATGAACTGGGGTGAGGGGCCAGGGTGGGCAAGAGAACCAGTCCCCAAATTTTGCCATGTGGACATCTGTGTTACTGCTGGTTTTCTGAACTATCCCAAACAAAATTGTATCTGTTCCTCCTCCTCCTCTTCCTCCTCTTTCTTCTTCTAAAACTTCATTGACTTCTAAAATCAGAAAGTTTTCTATTCTTTCTCACTTGAATTTCTTGACTTGGTAAAAACTAAGACAAAGTAATCCAGAAGCAAGCAGGAAATAAGAAGAGTCCATTGCAATGTGGTGCAAAGCAGAAGCCTTTGACTCTAAAGTCAGGTTGACCAGGGTCTGAACTTAGTTGCCCCAGTTATCTACTGTGTTATCTGGAGAAATTTCATAGCCTATGGAAGCTTCCCCATCCTCCTCTGTAAAATGAAGACAGCACAAGATTCCAGAAGGTCTTCAATACCTGTAAGTGTGTAAAGCACTCAACATACTGTCTCACAAATCAAAAGCCTTGGATACACGTTGGCCATTGGGATGGTGCAAGAGACAATACCAGAGGGGCGGGGGGGTGGAATCACAGGCTGTGTTCCTGGACCAAACTCCTAAAAATCAAACCAAGGACTGTGGATCAAGAAGAGGCCTCAGAGATCATAAACCCAATTCTCTTTCTTTTGAAATGATGAAAACTGAGACCAGAGGGGATTTATGGCTTTCAAAATTTCACTCAATCTGTCAACAATAAGAGAGCCATAGGATAGATCTGAGGTTTCCTGCTTCTAGGTCCGGTGCTCTGTCAGGGACTATGAATCCATGATGCAACCTCTTTTAGGAAGAGGGCCCTGGGCTAGGGTCCAGGAACACACAGAGGAGAAGTTGATTTAATCCAGGGCAAATAGGAATAGTATCAAATAAGTCAACTAAATGATTCAAATACAACAGCTTCTATTGGTTTTCTGCAAATTCTTCTATGGCAGAAACTATTTTTTGAGAGGAAATTAACAAAAAATTATTCTAATTTTTTTTAAATGTAAAAAGAGAGAGTGTGGCTAGTGATTTCTTTAGCCTGACCTTGATTTTTTTTTTTATTGTTAAATTTATTGGGGTGGGATGGGTTAGTAAAAATTACATAGGTCCCAGGTGTACAATTCTACAGTGCATTGTCTGTGTGTTGCATTATGTGTTCACCACCCAGAGTCAGTTCTCTTTCCATCACCATGTATTAGGCTTGATTTTTTAAGAAATAAAATAATATAGAGCCAAAGAGGAAAACAAATATAATATCAAATTATTTTTAAAATAATGAAAAAGAATATAGGAAACTTAGTTTTTAGGAGTTACAATCAAGCTACATTCAGTGATAAATAACCATAAACGTTTTATGCTTTCTTTCTTAAAAAATAAAATTGGTAGGGGGTTCCCTGGTGGTAGTAGCTAGGCTTTGGTGATCACAACACCATGGCCTGGGTTTGATTCCTAGCCAGGGAACCACCCCCACAACATACCAAAAAATAGGACTATTTAACTCATGAAATTAGAACAGGTAAATAAATCTAAGAAAAAAGACAACAAAAATAAGTTAAAAGAAAATAAAAACAGTAAGACTGATAAATTCAATAGCAGGTGTTTGGGGAAGAAAAATACAAACAAATATCTTCCTGTCAAATTCAATATATATGCACACAGAGGAGAGAAACACATAAATAATATTAAAAACTGAGCAATACGCTGGACATTTTCTATTATAAAATATCAAACATCAATATATGCAGATAAACAGAAACCTTAATAGACTAGATAGTTAATAGAAAAACTATAATGGCCAGAATTTATTCAAAAGTTGAAAACTTAAAAATTTATAACCAAAGAAAAAATTATGAAAGGAATGCCTACAGAAAGTTTTACAGTTGAATTATTTCAAATTTTCCATAGCTTGATAAAGATACACAAAAATAAGAAAACTAATTTATTGGCCAAACTTTTACATCTTTGGGTTTGAATCATATCATGACCTCTTCCTCCCATTTACTCATGGGAGTTGCAACTCTCACCCAGGCTGCTACAATGCATGATGGAACTTATTTCTTTGGTTCCTTAAAATGTTAAAACGTTTTTTCTAACCAGCTCCACAGACTTCTGATCTTGGTGAAATTTTGCCTTCTTTCGTACTCTTATAGGAAAGACCACCCAACTCTTGAACATTTTTAAATGGCATCTGATTGCATTCTGGAAAACTCTGTGGCTTTAAGAGACCATAAAGTCATACTTGCTAAGGTCATTCTACTAATGAGTCCTTCCAGCCCATTGTAAAACCCTAATAATTCAAAGTAATATTGACACAAGAAGAGTTTTTCAGTGAAATAAAACATCACAGAGACAGGTGCTAGATTTTAAAGGGACTTAATAAATAAGTCACTAACCAATCAAAAAGGGGGAAATTGTTCTATTTATTGCATAAATAGTGTTATAAAATTAGCTAGCTACTTGGTGATACACACACACACACACACACACACACACACCACAAAAATATTCATATTTTCTGAATAGGCAAGGACTTTCTGAATCTAAGCACAAAAGAAGATATCACAGTTCATTGAATACATAAAAATTTAAAATATGTATATATCATTGAACATAAAACCAAAAAGCAATAACGAGTTGAAAAACGTAACAACATAACAAATGGTTAATATTCTTTATGTATAAAGAGTTCATATAAATTCTAAGGAAAACACAAAGATCTAAATAGGAGATTAAGCAAATTATTAATGTATTATCAAGAGGATTCCCAGAAGAGAAAATACAAATGGAAAAGAAACATGAAAAAATTAACCTTGCACAATACCAAAAGTGAACCCTAATGTAAATTATGAACTTTGGGTGATAATGATGTGTCAATGTAAGTTCAGCAAGTGCAACAAATATACCACTCAGGTCCAGGAATGCTGACAATGGGGAAGGCTATGCATGTGTAGGGGTAGAGGATACATGGGAAATCTCTGTACCTTCCTCTCAATTTGCTATGAACTGAAAATTGCTCCCCCAAAAATAAAGTCTTTATATAAAGACTATAAGAAAAAAGTTAACCTCACTAGAGAGAAAATAATAGCAAAATTTTTAAATGGTAAAGAGCATTTTTTTCTATGCAATTACAAACATTACAAAAATGAATACTTAGTGATGATGAAGGTGTAAACTTTTGATTTGAGTTAAACATAACATTTCTGGATAGCCATTTTACACTATCGAGCATGTTTAAATATTCTACCTTTTAATCCAGTTTGTCTGTGTATTACTAATCTATTGCTGCATAAAAAGGACCTCAAAATTTAGAAGCTTTATAGGATAATATTTTTATTGAAATATATTTGACATATAATGTTGTAAAATTTAAGGTATACAACATGTTAATTTTTATTTATTTATTTTTTTTTTTTGCTTTTTGGTATGTGGGCAGCTCCCTGACTGGGAATCGAACCCAGGCCGCAGTGCTGACAGCGCCGAAGCCTTAAGCCACTACACCACCAGGGAACTCCCTACAACATGTTAATTTGATGTTTATGTATTATAATTGCCATTGTAGTGATAACTAAAACCTTTATCACATTATATAATTATCATTTCTTCTTTGTGATGGGAATAATTAAGTTCTAGTTTCTTAGCAAGTTTGATTATTATAATATGATATGATTATCTACATTCACTGTAGACAATAACATTTATTATCTCACATAGTTTCTGCAGGTCAGAAATCAGGGCGCAGCTTATGTTGGTAGGTGGTTCTGGCTCAGGGTTTTTCACATTGTAGGCCAGGGCCTCAGTTAACTGAAGGCTTGACTGGGGTTGGAAGATTTGCTCCCAAGCCATCTCATACACATAACAGTTAGCAGGAGGCCTCAGTTCCTCACCATACAGACCTCTCCATAGAGATGCTGAAGTGTCTTCACAATGTGTCAGCTGTGTGCTGCCAGAACACGTGATCCAACAGAGAGAGAACAAAAAAGAAGCTGCAATTACTTTTGTAACTTAGCCTCAGAAATCGTACTTCATGTTTGCAATATCCTCCTGGTTAAGCAGCTAAATGCTATTTAGTGTGAAGTAGGGGTGGGAAGGAGTTAGACTGGGCAAGAATACCAGGAGAGGAAGTCACTGGGACCATAATGGAGGCTGGTCACTGGAGTCTATTTGCAGGAATCTAATTCAATCAAGTAATCTGAAATGCAAACAAAACTTGATGCATGAAGATATTCATTGAGATAATATTTATAACTAACAATTTGGAAATATAATATTTAAAAATAGAGCTGGTTAAGTAAATTATGGTATATTTACCCAATGAAATAGGATATTCAATCATATGTTCATTGTGTTTTAAATTATTTCAGAACATGCTTATACCCTGGTGTTATGTGATAAATAAAATTTGTTTATAATATTGAACAATTTATAATGTACTAGAAACTGTTCTAAATGCTTTACACATATTAACTCACTTAATCCTCACAATAGCACTGCAAAGTGGATCACTAATATTATTCCACATTACAGCTAAGGAAATTGATTTACAGAGATAGTAAGTAAAGCCCAGATTACCACAGTGAGAAAGTGGAGGAGCCAGGCTTCAAACCAAATTATCTGACAATGTTAACCACTATACTATATTGCCTCTTAGTATCACAGTATGATGTAAAATGCATATACCTTTCATATGTCTCTATATATGTATACATATAGAAAAAAGGAAAGAAGAAAACACTAAAATATTAATGACTACTACCTCTGGGTGATAGCATTATGAGTGATTTATTATATTTTTCTCCATTTTCAAAATTTCTAAAATGGCTATATATAAAAATCATCAGAAATAATTCTTTCAAGGAACTACAAATACTGTTGGGACACTGCTTAGATTCCAATGGCAAGACAGCAAAACAAACAAACAAACAACTGATTGATCTTGGAATAGTATTACCAAAATAATTTCACTTTCAGTCTAAACACACTGCAAAATCATTTTGGGGAAGGTGGAATGTATTGGTCTCTGTGCATGTATGATGTACACAAGTATAAAAAGAAAGACAAGTATTTGAGTGTTTTGTAGAGTTTACAAAGCTCATTCACAGTTATTCATTTGATAAACCAGAGTATTTCTGCAATTAAATCCTTTCTTGCTATTTATATCACTCTTGAGATTTTTGAAAAATGCCCTTTGTTGTTTGTTTGTTTGTTTTGGCGGAGGGGTAGCTCCCTAGATGGGAGTTGAATCCAGGCTGCCGTGTTGAGAGCACTGAAGCCTAGCCACTACACCACCAGGGAACCCCTGAAAAGTGCCCTTTGTTAATTGGAATTGAACTCAGTCCAATTCTTCCAGGGCATGTGGTTGTACGACATTCACTGAGGAAAGCATCCAATTGTATGTGTGTACACCCCAGGCAGAATTTGTTTAACAGAACTGAAATGTGTTTTAGTTGAATCTTTTCTCTGGCTAGTGGTTATCATTTGAACTGTGTTTTTCTCAAAGTTTTTTCACACTGTCATGAAAATACTGAGCTTAAATCTGCTAATGGGAAGCAAGTAATCTATTTCTTCTTTAAAGGTGCATTCATTCTTCCAAGTCAATGGGGTCACATCGCAAGATCCTGAAGGTTTGTGCACAGAATTAGAAAGTTTATGGTTGAATTTGCAAATATGTTAGCTATTCAGTTGTCCTCAGTGGAACTTTTCATTATTTCTTGCCAAATTTTAAGGATGGCATGCTGTATTGCAAAGGATAAGTAATTTTCCCATGGAAGGAGGGGGACAATTACCCAAGTACCTCTTATATATCTTCCACTTTATTTATTTATTTATTGTGGTTGGTTCCCTGAGCGGGGATCAAACCCAGGCTGGGATGATGAGAGCGCCAAAATCTAGCTAGCCACCAGGGAACCCCCTTCCACTTTATTTAAGAAAATATAAAAGGGTACTTCCAGGTGAATAGAATGTCTTATTTTGCATCTAAATAACAAAGTAATCCCTTGGAAGGTGTATAATCAAGAAATAGAAGGATATTTGGGTATTTATTGAAGGTTGAAGGATTGGCTATATCCATAGGGATGAAGAGGCAATAATTGAAATTGCAGATTCAATGTCTTCAAAACAAAGGGCACAGGTGAGGAAGTGTCTGGTTGATGTAATGGGAAAACCAAAACTTCAAGTTTCAAAGGAGATTTTGTTTTTATGCTTGAATTACCTGGTTTGTCTGATTTAACTATATAATCACCAGTTTTTTCCCCTGTATGTTAAAAAGTGACCAGGTATCATAGTGGTGAAAGCCTATACACCCCAGAATGAGTCCAACAGGGTTCCATTGGTGTGACCCTCTGACTAGCTGCTAACAGTCATGCTCTTCACATTACATTCAAACCATTGTAGTATGGGGGGATGGGGAAGGTGCGGGGAATGGCCACAAATTCTTTGCAGCTGTTTCCATCCAGATGTGACATCTATTTCTCCACCACTTGACCCTGGATTGGCCTTGAGACTTGCTACAAAGGGACATTAGCAAATGTGATGCAAGCAGAAGCTTGAAAAGCATTTTTGCAGTGGGTCCTCTCTTGCTACTTTTGGAAATAAGCTGCTATATTGGGCTGAGATTTCCCTTCTATTGAGCTCAACCTTTCTGGTAAAACAATTGGTTTAATTAAAGTGTTGTTTTTGACAGGAGATACTTATATTTACTTGACAAGGAACTAGGCAAGAAGATTGAGAAAGTCATGAAAATGAATACTTTCCTGTTCATGTCCTAGAATAAAATAAAGTCAATAAGTAAATAAACAAATAAACAAGGCAATAACCTAAAAAATATACAATGGTGTCCCAACTAACAAATGGGTGTATTGTAATGGTTATTTACAAGTCAGTTGTCTGGATCTTAGAATATGTATCATTCATCTGTCATAGAATCTGGCACAGAGTTGGTGCTCAAGAACAGTTCTTAAATGAATGAATGAATGAATGAATGAATGAATACATGAATGAACAAATGAAAAATATGATTTGTTGTTATACTCCCTGACCTATAGCTACAAAGAAACTTGATGTGCTTTGTATTGGTTAATTTTGTGTCTAATTGGCTAGGTCATATTACCCAGTTATTCAATTAAACACTAATCTAGGTGAAGGTATTTGTTAGATATGGTTAATATTTACAATTAGTTGACTTTAAGTAAAGGACATTATCCTAGAAAATCTCGGAGGAACTCATCTAATCAGTTGAAAGGCTTTAAGAGCAAAACAGAGAGAGACAGAGACAGAGACCTAGACAGAAAGAGAGAGAGAAAAGGTGAAATGTCAACAATTGGTGAATCTATGTGAAGAGTATGTAGAAGTTTGTTGCACTATTATTGCAATTTTTTGAAAGTATAAAAAAAATTTTTTAAATCAAATTGTTTTGAAATGCAGGAGGAAGGTAAATGGGGCATAAATGTTCAAAGTAGTCCTCATACTGTCCAGGAAGTGGTCAAAGTACTTATTTATATTAAAATATTAATTAATCAAGAATTCATGTTCTAACTCTTGGGTGACCACTAAAAGAGTAGTAAAAGAATAACTAAGAAGCTAAGAGGGCGGGGAACAATGGAGTAATAAAAAATAATTACTCAAAAAGAAAAACAAAAAAGCGAGAAAAAAAAAGAATATAGAATACATGGGATAAAAAGGAAAATAAATAGAAAGATGATAGATTTAAATCCAAATATATTAGTAATAACATTAATTGTAAACAGAATACTCAAATTAAAAGAGAATAATTGTCTAACTAGATCAAAAAATTATTCTGTTTTTATAATAAAAATAAGACATTATTTGCCTTTTCACTCTGTTGACATTTGCATTGATGGTAGAAAAAGCAATGCTGGAGAAAACTGCTGGCATCATAGAGTTCAAGTCAAGGCAATGACACCAAACTGTACTAATACTCATTGTACTCTTCACTTGGCAGTCACTTATTAAAAAAAAAAAAAAAAGTAGTTCACTTAAGAATATTGTTAATAAAGCATTAAACATTATTAATTTTATGAATCTAATTCTCAAGTACAGTTCTTTTTAATATAGAAGGAATCTCAGCAGTCTTCTCCCCCTGTCCTATATCATGTACAAATCACCTCTTTAGGATTCTAATAAATGGTCAATTAGTTTTGGCTTAAATGATGCAAAGATTAGGTAATATGTTCCTTGTAACAGAGTTTAACGAAGGATCATCTATTCCTACTGTCATATCCCTGACGAGCCTGTTAGCATCCCCAGAGAACAGGTGCTCACTTCTTAGCAAGGCAAACTGTGCCATCCTTGGCCAAGCTAGGTACTGAAGGCAACCCTTCAGCAACATTCTAATATCTTGGAAAATGTTTGGTTAACAAAGCTGGAGAATTCATAAAAATTGTAAACCAGATAATACCTAAAGAATCAAGAGTTTACCATGTTTAAGATAATCAAATCCACATTTTTGGATGTACATACTTTGTTCAACCTTATAATAAGCACATACAAATTAATAAACTACTATAGCTCACTCCACAATTTACACACACACACACACACACACACACACACACATATTTTAACACATTCTCTAAATTTATTTTCAGAAACTATAATGCTAAGAATCATGAAAAATGCAATTAAATATACAACAATTATTGCCCTTAAGAAGCTGAGAGTGCTGTGCCTTTCCTATAGACTCATGGTAACTTTTACTCTGCCCATCACGAAGAAGTAAACTATCTTTGCTTTTCTGACCAGTAACCACTGTGGCAAGGAGAAACTAGCACCCCATACAAACAAACAAAATAGACCATAAAAACAAACATAATAGAGCCAAGAATAAAACAGTTGATACTCTGTTTAGATGGACATTATATGAAAATGCCAGCCATATTGAATACATATTAGTCGCAGACTCAAGGAATCAAAATTGTATCTAATGGTCTTTAGGGTTAAATTTTTGGAGAGAACATTTCTGACAAAGTTGCATTTCTTACATTCCAACTAATTACCAAGGACGTTCAGGGCAAAAACCTGTCTCACCAACTTCTCTGGCAGGTCTTCCTCATAAAGTACACACTCATATGTTCCACCACCGAAAAGGAACACATCCTGGTGTACTCATTCATGCAAACAGTGGATATTTGCATTGCTTAGTTTGTATTGGATTTACCAAAACGCATAAAAGAATTCTAAAATCTCTGATGGCCAGCTCCAGCCATCAGTATCCAGTAGGTGCCTCCAATTTGGAAAATGATAGGAATCACGTCACAAAAGGTATTTTTAAAATGACTTCAAATAAATAATCAATAAGCTTGGGACGGACCTAGAGAAATCTAGCCAATCTAATTTCTTAGAAAACTATAAAAACTAAAGGAGCCCAGATCTCGATTGGATAAATGAAACTGTAGTGGTTCTAGAAATTTTCCTGGGGAACAAAAACAGTACCTAGCCTACCGAAAGATGTTGATGGAATTAAGCTCCAGACCCAAGAATCTTCTCAAAAGCATAACTTTTAAATGCTGACAAGGAAAAATTCTTATGGCAGGTGGGATGGGGAGCAGGTGAGTGGTTAAGATAATATGACATACATTATTTAAATATTAAATAAAATTTCCTGTTCTCACAGAATCTACTATCTTTACTTTGTGTACACTTTCTTCTCTTCTCTTTGTTTTATTGTCTTAACTTCTTTGTCAAATGGTAGTCAATATTTGGTTAATTTTTTTCCTTCACAGGACACTAACAATAAAACTTTTAATTTAAAAAATTTTAATGAGTGTATGTGCAACCATCTATTTACATGGCAGCAGCAAAGCCTGGTAGAAACCAAATCAGGAATAAATGAGAAAATAGTGGTGACCAAACATAAAAATTCATTTTTAAAAACCAACAGCATAATGTCAGCAATATTTTTTCAATGTAAGTGTTATTATAAAAACAGCTTTGTGAAAGCAGTGTGCAATTTTAGTTAAATGGCAGTCAATTGTCAGTAATATTAAGCATTTGTTGAGGGCCTACTATGTGCCAGGCATCATCTAGCATTTACCATGCACTCACACACTTAAGGTTTACAGCAAAGCTGAGCGTGTGAGTTGGGTCCCCTGAGAAGCGGATGGAGTTAGGAAGTAAAATAGATTCATTAGCAGAAAATGCCAGTGGAAGATCAAAGGCAGGATTGGGCAGGAAGTCTTCAGACCACACTGCAGATCTGACACTTAATTAAAGAAAAGGGAGAAGCAGCAGGCTGGGCCAGGACAGCCTCAGACCACTTTGCAGTTTGGCCGAGTCTTGGCCATCAGGAACTCAAGAGCAACGTGTTGCCCATTAGAGGAGTCTCCTTTTGGGCTGAAATGACTACGCAGGGAGCCCACTGAGTACATTGACTGGCTGGGCTACCCCAGAAGATCACAATCTTGCCTCAAAATCTAAGGTGCTGGAGTTCCCTGGTGGTGTAGTGGTGGCTAGGCTCGAGCGCTCTCAACACTGTGGCCTGGGTTTGATTCCCAGCCAGGGAACCACAAAAAAAAAAAAAAAAAAAAAAATCTGACATGCTAACAGGTAACGCACCCCTTAGTGTCAGGTTTCTTGAAGGGAGATCTGAGTGGCTACCTCATGACGGCCACAAGGACGTAGGTTTTATCATGATCCCCATTTTTCAGAAAGAGAAACAAAGCACAGAGGTTATGTAAATTTTCCAAAGTTGTAAAACTAGTAAAGACCTAATAAAATGTCTCCTATTTTTCTCATGGCTGGTAGTAAAAATTACTTTATAATTTATTGGAGTTTGTAGAAATGTTCAACTTTCATCAGTAAGTCATTTTAAAATGCTTTTCTTTTAATGTTAAGTGTTCCCTATTGTTTTTAAAACTGCAAAGGACACAAAAATACTATCACATTAAAGTTTCCATTTTAAAAGAAAAATGATGTGGGAGAATGTATGAGGGCTGTCTGGAAAATATCCAGCCATGTAATATGAAAAACAGAGGCATTTATGGCTGGATTCTTTTCCTGACAGTCCTCATATTCCAAGTTCCAGAAACGTTTAGTTAGCCTTATTTTCTTCCTTCCCAATCAAAAGGCACTGTTGTCTTTAACCATTAAATCTCTTGGCTGCAGTCAAAAGTGATGACTTTCAATGTGGGTGAAGAGTTTACAAAACATAGTTTTAAACATCTGAAAACTGGAATTGCAGAAAAGTGTTCAGAGACCCATAATTACAGTAGCACTCCCCAGTGCTACTATAACAATTTTATTGTCAACACACTGGTCTTTTCTACTTCCTTCGCTAGGGAAGTATGAAGGGCCAGAGGAAACAGTCAAACAGCAGGCAGCCTGTCAGTTATACGTACCATTTGCCTAATGACATTTTCTAAATCGATTCTTATTACCTAGAGACCCTTCGTCTTCCCCTTCAATTTTCATGTTTTCGAAACTCTGAAGAAAACACAGCTTTGGGCAAGTCAGAGAGACAAAGTAGAACAAGCCTTCAGAATTTCTAGACTCGTCCAGGTTAGCCCGTTGTAGCCAATTCTTTCACCATAGTTTAGTTATGGGCAAGAGGAAGAGGCAAAGAAACCTAGGGAGGCAAAATTTAGAGCTAGAGTTAGGATCACATTTGCCATAAAAAACAATACTTCTGGATCTTGAGTTTTGTTTTTGACATAACTTTAAAAAAAAATAGAACATCATTTTAGATGGAAAAATCAGAGAACACTAGGAGGCAAAAAGAAAATGAACACCGATGCCCAGAGCTATCTAAACGTTAGTGTATGCCTTTCCAGTCTGTTACTCTTTAGTGTATTTTGGTGCTGTTTTTATTTTTTATAAATATAGGGTTATTCCTTAAATATTATTTGTAATTGGTTTTTCTTTACTCAGTATCATGAACATCTTTTCACATCAATAAATTAATTTCTATAAACTTGTACATATGACTTTAGCATGATTTCTTCAAATAGCCATAATTGAACATTTAAATTTTTTCTTTTTATATTAAAAATAGCAATCTAGTAGACAATTTTTGTAGCCAATTTTTTTTTTGTAATTTTTGAGATAAAATTCACAAAGCAAAATTTACCATTTTAACCATATTAGAGTATACAATTCAGGTTTTCAGTATATTCATGAGGTTTTGCAACCATCACCACTATCGATAATTCTACAACATTTCCATCACCTCCCCACAAAAACCTCATTAAATCACTCCCAGTTGCTCATACATTAGCAATCCCTTCCAATTCCCCCAACCCCTATCCTCTATCAACCACTAGTCTACTTTCTGTTGCTACGAATTCACCTATCCTGGACGCAATATAAATAGAATTATACTATGTGTGGCCTTTTATGTCTGGCTTCTTTTACTTAGCAGAAGTTTTCAACATTCATCCATGTTGTGGCATGTGTCAGTACTTCATTCCTTTTTATGGCTGGATAATATTCAATTGCATGGATATACCACATTTTGTCTACTTGTTCATCAGTTGATGGACATTTGGGTTGCTTCTACATTTTGACTATTGTGAATAGTGATACTATGAACATTTTTGCACGAGTTTTTGTGTGGGCACATGTTTTTAATCCTCTTGGGTACAGTATATACCTAGAAGTGGAATTGCTGGGTTATGTGGTAACTCTGTAACTTTTTGAGGAACCACCAGTTTTCCACAGTGGGGCCATTTTACATTCCCACCAGCAATGTATAAGTTTTCTTATTTTTGCATCCTCACCAATTATTGTTATAGCTATCCTTGTAGGTGTGAGGTAGTTATCTAATTGCAATTTTGATTTATCATTTCCTAATGACTAATGACATTGAACACCTTTTCAATGTGCTTATTGACCATTTGTGTATCTTCTTTAAAGAAATGTCTATTCTAATCCTTTGCCCATTTTTTAAATTAGGCTGTTCATTTTTTATTGTTGGTTGTGAGGGTTTCTTTATATATTCTGGATACTATGCACCTATCAGATACATTATTTGCAAATATTTCGCCCACTCTATGTGTTGTCTTTTCACTTTCTTGATGGTGTCCTTTAATGTGCTAAAGTTTTTAATTTTGATGAAGTCCAATTTATCCGTTATTTTCTTTTGTTGCTTGTACTTTTGGTGTCATACTTAAGAAAGCATTGCCTAATCCACGGTGATAAAGATTTATACCTATGTTTCCTACAAATTTTAGCTTTTTCTTTGATCCACTTTGAGTTAACATTTGTAGCTGGTATGACATAAGGGTCCAAATTTATTCTTTTGTGGAGCTAAATCTTATATACAATCTCAAGTATCTACTTTGGACAGGTTCCTAGAAAAGGGAGATAAATGCTTCAGTTTTAAACATAGAAGTTGGATTCCTAATTCCGGTCACAGTTCATCAACAATGAAGATGAAAGAGGCAAGAGTGTACTAACAAAAGATTATTTTCTTTGTAAGTGAAGGACTAAAATCAACAAGAAATTATTGAATTGCTGCCAAACTCATTTGCCATTGCTATTTCTGTCTGCTACCGCTACTATGTTAGGTACTTTTGTCTGGTGCTTTCCAGAAGCATCACTGTGAGATTTCATTTGAAATCGTAACTGTAGATCACTGTGACCAAGTTTCATCTCTTTCTAAAGATTCTACATGAAGAGATGGCTTGGAGAAGTGGGAAAGGACACAGGCTCCTCATAAACACAAGAAACTGAAGAAACCATTAATAGCTATCAACCCTTGTTCATTAAGAAAATAAGCTTTCCTTTATCCTCTCACTTTCCAAACATGGATTAACATCTCTTTCCCTAAACTTTTTCTCCTTTGAGCAACAAAATAGAAAACATTAAAATTCCCATCTCTTCTCCCTGGTCAGTATTTCATCACTACTGATAAAACTATAGGGGTAAAACTTCCTTGACTCCTCCCATCTACTAACTTGGAAAACTGCTTATGTAGCAGTGGAACTTGAACCACTACTGCAAAAGAGCAGGAATTAGATAGTGAGCTCTGGAGTAGAAGACAAAAGACCAAGGCTACTCATGGATTAGGGCAGTGGTTCTCAACCTTCCGAATGCCACAACCCTGTAATACAGTTCCTCATGTGGTGACCCCCATAAAATTATTTTTGTTGCTACTTCATAACCGTAATTTTGCTGTTATGAATTGTAATGTAAATATCTGATATGTGTTTTCCAATGGTCTTAGGTGACCCCTGTGAGAGGGTCGCTCGACCCCAAAGGGGTTGCGACCCATAGGTTGAGAACCGCTGAATTAGGGGTTAGGGGTGGAGAGTTGGGTTTATAGTTTTGTTTTTATTTTTAGTTTGTTTAAAAAATATTTCATTATCTTTACAATGAAAATATACATTTTAAAAACCAGTTAGGTTGGCTTCTTAGCTATGGTTATTTTTTCTGGTGTAAAGAGGGTCATATTTAATGTACCTATTACACCAGGTATGTCCAACCTGTGGCCCAGGATGGCTTTGAATGTGGCCCAACGCAAATTCTTAAAACACTATAAGATTTTTTTGTGACTTTTTTTTTTAAGCTCATCAGCTATCGTTAGTGTTAGTATATTTTATGTGTGGCCCAAGACAATTCTTCCATTGTGGTCCAGGGAAGCCAAAATCTTGGACACCACTGCATTACACCCTACATAATTGGAAGATAATATCCACTGTAAAGAAAAATTGTGTGAACTTACTCATATAATATATATGTTACTCATATAATATATATTATATAATATAATAAGTCAATACAAGAAGAAACCTGTATCTAAGCAGTAACTATGTTTTCTCACAATATGAATGAATAAATAACTAAAATGTTGGCTTTAAACATAGTTGAGGCCTAAAAACTCTCTCCCTCAGATGAGTAAAAAAATCAAACTTTTTGATTCTGCAAACTATCTGGCACAAAGGACACTGGGTATAGGCACTAGAGTAAGGATCAAGGTGGCAGTATTTTCTGTAGAGTGCACTTTGCAGTTTCACATCCATACTCTATAAACTCCACGCAATTCTGCTTTTCTGATCTCCTCTGATTGACTATTTTTTGCTCCACTTCCTATCCACGACAAGCTTCCTTTTCCATTACATGTAAAGTCCATTTAACAGTATGCATATATCTTATAGCAAAGATTTCTTAAACAGAATATGAAAAAAAGGTAATAAATTAGTTGGATTAAAATCAAGAACATCTGCGTTAGTTAAATTGATTGGGAAATCCTTTCACAATACATATAAATACATACATATATATCAAATCATTATGTTGCACATCTTACAATTTTATTTGCAGGCTCTACCTCAATAAAGCTGAGGGAAAAAACCCCACTCCAGTTATATATTCAAAAGTGTTGAAACTACTATGAAAACTCAACAGTTCTCAGAACTCTGTTCCTCAAAACCTGGAGTTGACCAAGCCAGACACACCTCCTTACACATCACCCAAAAATAAAATTAAGAACATATGTTCAGAAGATATTATTAAGAGATCTAAAAGACAACCAGAGAGGGAAATGATATTTGCTACACACACACACACACACACACACACACACACACATCCCTTAACGAACTCATATCCAGAATACATATAAAACTCTTACAAGTCAATAAAAAGGCAATCCAATAAAAAAGACAAAAGACACTGCAGACATTTCATAAGAGGATATGCAAATGGCCAATAAACATAAAATTATTTAACTGACCAGTCATCAAAGAATATGTGAATTAAAACTAAAATGTGACCAGAATGGCTAAAATGAAAACATGCAAAATACCAAGTATTGACAAGGATATGGAACAACTGGAATTCTCAAACACTGATGGTGATGTACAAAAAGGTACAACACTTAGGAAATTCATTTGTTGGTAACTCCTAAAACTGAACACATATATAACCTATGATTCAAAAATTCCACTCCTAGTAAATACCAAACAGAAATTCATCAATATGATGACTAGAAGACATGTGCTAAAATGTTCACCGAAGCTACCCATATATCTATGAAAAAAGTATGGTACATTCATGATGAAATAGTATACAGTAAGGAAAATAATTGTTCTAAAACTATGTGCAACAGTAGAAGTGAATCTCACAAACACAGTTGAGCTAAAAAAAAAAAAAAGAAAGCCATACAGAAAAGAGGACATTATATAATATACATAATGTATGAAAACAAGCAAAATTAATCTACATTTTTAGAAGTCAGAAACAGAGAGAGCCTTCTTGAAAACTGGTGATGTTTCATTTCTTAAAATGAATGTAACTTACATGCATGTGCTCAGTTATTACAATTTACCGAGCTGTACATTTATAATAGTGCCTTTCTCTTTACATATTACACTTTGATAAAAAGTTTGAAAATAAATGTACCCAGGGAAGTTTTTATTTTAGCAACTAAATTGTTTCTTTATCTAGAAATATTTTTCAAATTATTTTTCAGTTTCTCAGATTTCCACTTAGCATTCTCAGATAACTACTTAACAGATACTTTTGGTATTTGCATCGAAGTTGTTTCTTACTAGTTGACCTTTCTGAGCCTCTGTTTGCTAATTGGTAAAATGAGGATCTTAGTAGTTTATTAAAAATTTTAGTTTTAAAGTAGAGTAGTTTTTAAAAGCCAATGTGATTTTTAAAGTGCACAAAATACTCAATAGATGGTAACCTGATACCTTCCTCTAAACCAGAGGGACTTGTTTAGAAACCATTCGTGTCTAACAGAGTCCCCTATATTTACCCCATCTTAGCATTTCTTACTATCTATTTTCCAAGACTGTAAGGTACCTGAGAGCAGGGATTAGTTCACCATAATATTCCGGGCCTAGTTCAGTATCTGGTGTGAGTAAGAATTCAACATTTACTAAATAGATGATTGAATAAATAAATAAATTTCTAACATTTTGCAACATCTATTATTTTACTGCCAAGTTATATAATGTCACATTCGTTTTGCCTAAAACAAGTTTTCTTAGTTTCTAACATCCACTAATAATTTTCCCCAAAATATTCTACTTGATTCTGTTCCAAGAGAACCTCTTTCTACTATTTCCTCATATTGCTTACTACCTGTCATGTTAGGGCAGCTGTATACCTTCATTTTTACAACTGCTTAATCTAAATAACTGATTTTCTAACCTCCATTTTTAACCTTCCTTACAAAGCCTTGCAAACAATTGTAACTGTCCCAGTCTATTTCAGCACCCTCAATAGTTTAGCAAATACGGAGACATACCCTTGATGAATAAACCAGTTTGGTCATTCCTACTATTTTCAATAGAGTTTCAACATGATTAAGGAAATACACTTTGGGGCTAAGAATTGTGGGTATACAACTGAATGGAAGGCAAAGGAATAAACCAGAAGTCCCCAGGTAAAGCCAGGTTTTTTAGTTTTTTTTTTGTTTTGTTTTTTTCCTTTCCATCAACGACAAGGCATACTTAATTCCCAAGGGAGGGTATCCCGTTCTGAACAACACACCACTCTATGTGATAAAGACAGAAAGGAAACATTACACTGTGGGAGAGGAAACCACCATTTGATAAGCATGTAATATAAGACAGTTCTGGCAACTGTTCTTCCTCCTTCCCCCTCAGATCTAGGAAAGATCCACAGACACACCTTCTCCAGTATTTCACCAAAATGATCTTTTAGACTTGAAAACAAACAGTCCCCATACCAATCCTCCATCATCTATGGTCTGTAGAGCAGTGATTTTCAAGTATTTTGAAAGTCTTCTTATTGACATGGAATACACTTACAGAGGAGTATAATATATAACTCTCTCCAGTCAGTAAAGCTTGAGTATGTACCCATTTTTAAAATAAATTATGAATATATAGCATCATGCTAATATTATAAAACATTAAAAATAGGAGGAAAATAGATCTTCGAAGTTCTCATCACGAGGAAAATTAATGTCATAACTGTATGGTGATGGATGTTAATTAGACGTGTTACTATGGTGATCAAGTCATAATATATACAAATATCTAAACATTGTATTTTATACCTAAAACTAGTGTAACATTATGATTATAATTTCTAAAAATTGGAGAAAAAATAAGTAGGAGTTCTAATATTTACTTTGTATACCTCAGTGGACCAGCCTTGCTTGCCACTTGGGAAACCTCAGCTGTACTGACAGTAGCAACAGGCTGCATTCACAACCAGACCAGTCAGAGGCTAGGGAGGGCTTGGTAACTTCTGGGCTCAATTGTAAGACATTGATTTAATTTCTAAAAATACACTGGATAGACATCCAGGCTAACCTTACCCTTATTATCCTTACTTTAGTACTACAGCCACAGCATCTGTGATATTCAAGAACTGAGTCTCACAATCAATAGTTTGGTTAATGGTTATCTGAGGTTATGAGGGGGATGGGGGTGGGATAGAAGGGACAGTGTCTCAAACATATGAGAACTGACTCTGGGTGATGACCACATAACACAACACATACATGATGTATAGTAGAATTGTACACCTGGGACCTATGTAATTTTTACTAACCAATGTCACTCCAATAAATATAACAATAAAAATAATAAAATAAGTGAGTCCCACAATAGCATGTGTTTATTCAGTGGCAGTCTTCTGGGATAAGGGCATTTGGAGAACACAACTATGTTTTCTTCCTCATAAGTGATAATTTAATATTAACTGCGGAAAATGTAAGGGTTGTCTTTTAGTTCTTATTGAAGTTTAACACTATCCTGGTCAGAAGAAGTAAGAAACAGATTCTCCAAACATTTTAAATGCTTCTAAGGCTTACATTTAAGTGAGAATATCTGACTGTTGGTAAAGACTGGATTGGCTTGCTTTAGCTCTCTAAGTGGGTAAAATGAAGGTGCTAAACTGGATGAGCTGAAAACATTTTGAGATTATGTGTGACTAGCACCACCTCGTGGACAGTCATATGACAATAAATATATGATGAGGGAAGCTACGTGTCCAGTACAGAAAAGCTGCTGGTTCAAATAGTATGTTGTGCTATTTCAGCATGTTTTATGAATTGGTTCCATAGTATTGTTTTAGCTCAGCCAAATATTACCTTTCAAGTATCATCCTGAGAGCATGTCTGGGCCACTCCCTAGATTTCAGCACACTTTTGTGTAGCTTAATTTTATCTGGCATTGCTTCATGCCCTCTATACAATTTCCCATTCCTGGGATTTACATGCTGATGAAGCATAATCTTGCAGCGAATGTTTTCTTTTTTAAACACTGAAACAAGAAAATTTAGATTATTTTTTTGGAGAGGATAGATGTCTCTATGTGAACTGTTTAGACCCTTCCTATGTTCAATGTAACTACAGATAACAGAACAAGTTTTATTTCTACCGTACAAATTAGAGCTCAGTGTTACATTGAAAGGACAAGTGATGGTACAATCTGATCACTGTGCACCTATCATAGGCCAGACCCTTTATGATGCACTCCACCATTTTATTCTTACAACTCTGTGATTATTTCCTCCAGTTTACAAGGGAAGAAAAAAATGCTCAGAGAAAATTTATTAGAGATCATAAAGCCATTAAGTTCCAAAACCAAGATTTAAATTCAAGTCTTCTAATTCCATCATTTATTCATCTATGTCCTGGTGATATTAATAAGCTCATGTCCCAAACGTAACTCCTACTGCCTACTCACATCTTTACTTCTGATTGGGAACTACAGAGAATTCAAGAAAATAAATGTCAAATGCAATTGAATGGCAAGAATAAGTACAACTTTTGTGAGTTGGGATTCTCAAAGGACTTAAGGATTACATTTCTCAAGAGACTATTTAGAACAGTTAGCAGGGTCTTGGACATGAGTGCTCAATGAATAGTTGAATAAAATGTAAAAGTCTCCCACTGTCACCCCAAAGACTATTCATTTATAAAAGGAAAAGGTGTACATTAAAATGGAAAAATCTGGCAGTCACCATCTTAAATAAGTGATTAACCTTAGCATCACTGACCACTTGACATTCATTGTGGGGCCACTTGACATTCATTATGGGCCTCTTGATGTGATAATGAGACGCAACCCACAGCCCGTGCTATATTCTTGCAAAAATTGCAATAGAAATCTACTAAGAAAACAATTAATAAAAATATCCAGGATATGGGACATTATGCAACTGACATTTCCAAAGTTCAATGTGATGGAAAAAAGGGGGTGGAAACAACTATTCTCAATCAAGAGACATTACAAAATGTATGCATGATCCTTGACTAGATCCTGGATGCGGGAAGTTTTAAAACAGGGGCAACTTACTCTATACAGGTTAGCATATTCGATGTTACTGTTTTTTGTTGTTTTGGGGGGTAGTTTCCCTGGTTGGGAATCGAACCCAGGCTGCGGTGTAGAGTGTCGAAGCCTAGCCACTACACCACAAGGGAACTCCCGATATTGTTATTGTTAATCCTATCAAGTGGGCAATGGCATTGTGGTTTTATGTAGAATATCCTTATTCCTAGATGAATACTTAAGTATTCAGGGCTGATGCATCATATTGTGAGAACCTTCAGCAGAACAAATTACATACATGTAGTAAAATGTTAACATTTAGTGATTCAGGGGAATGTTATGCTATTGTACCTTTTCATTTTTTTCTGTATATTTTTTCAACTCTTCTATGAACATGACTTGTAAAAATACAAAACAGTAATCAGTAAAGTAGTATTTATTGTGCTCCTACTTAGATGCTAATAACCACTGCTTTAGACTGTGGGAGCTATAGTGGCAGAAATGGTCCTACTTTCATGGACCCCACTTAGCATAAAATTGTGTGTGCATTTGAGTGCTGGGGGTTGGGGCAGTTGTTCTGGAAGCCTTCCCCATATGGTGCCTAACTAAACTGAAACCTGGAAAATAAGTAGGTGTTGCTTAGATATTGAATAGTGAGGAAATGGGTCAGAGATGTGAAGGCACTAGTGATGGAGTTGGTTAATCTGGAGAGTGACAGGAATATTTATTCCGACTTCCCCCCAACTTCCTCCTGGTTCCATTAACCACTCCCTCCCCTCCATCCTTCTAACCTAGAGGTAGTAACAGTACTCAGTATTATTAACCCCAATGTTACCAGTCCTGAGAACTGCATCCTCCCTTGCAGTTTCCCTATACCCTGTTCATAGCTTTGTAAACTCCCTTCATTAAACTTCCCTCAAATTATCCAATTTCAGTAGGCCATCTATTTTTTCCAGCACCCCAAGAAAAGCTCTGGAGGTAGACTTAGATGTCTGTGTATTTCAGATGGGATTTGGCACATTGGGAATGGATTTGGTCCAGAAGAAGGGCTGAAGATGAACCCTGGGCCAACAAGCACCTGAAGTAGAAAAACTTGGAAACCGCAATGTTATCAGCCAAGAATATTTAAAGAAAGAAACTATCAGTTGTATCAAGTTCTGTTGAGAGGCTGGAGGAATAAAATGAGGGCTTTGGATTTCCCCGTGAGAAAGCCAGCAGTGATGGAGTGGTGGGGACAGAATCAATATGGGAATGGATTGTAAAAGTGGTTGGAGGCAAATACACTTGTTACCTTAAAATATAAAAATAAAAAGACACAATTGTTCAGTTTCTTGTTTTACGTACCAGTGACTTGTTGCAGAATCATGAAGATTTTTCAGTCTTAATTTTTGAGATTTAAGTATAAACATAAAACCTCCACTCTTCTTTAGTTACCAAAAAAACAGTGCCTGGACAGTGCTAAAGCTAATGTTATTGAAGTGTAAAGAAATGAAGTTCTAAAACAGTCAATTATCCAGCCCCCACCCTTTCAGACATTGAGACAGAAGGGGAGGCTTTGCCTAATCTTTTCAGCCTCTCTAAACTGAAAAATTAATGCTTTTTTACACTGAAGCCTGCCACTAAGTATGTCCACAACCTCCTCCTACTCAACATACAACAATAAGCAGTTTCTAACCAGGGTGTAAGATATCTGAAACCCTAAAGCATTCTCATGATCACAATGAGTAACCAAACTCCACGGCTGGGAAATTGTTAGAACCCTTAGATCCCTTTCTTTGAGAACATGAGCCTTTGAAATTATCTATCTTTGATCCAGTTTGGCTTTCTCCTCCCTTTCCAGTTCACTAAACATCACACAAAAATGACTGTTAGGGCACAATGCTAAATCTGGGGCATTAGGAAGCTGTTCTAGGGACACTAAATCAAGAGGTTCGCTGGGTATCTTCCATTTTTCACTGCACAGCGAGCGGTTAGTTATGAGCACTTCTGGCTACCTTCATTTATCTTTAGAATACCCAGTGGTTTCAATGAACCTCAAGGAGACGATCTTCTCCACAAAAAAAACAGTACATATAACCTTTCAACATCAAAATTAAGAAACAAAATTTAATTAAGTGATTTAGACAAAGTAAAGATCAACCTCTTTACAAGGGTAAATAAAACTTGCCCCTCATTTAAAGCCTTCAGAAGAGACCTAGATAACACACCTTCAAGGGCAGGGTAACACGGCACCACTGCTTTGGCAAAGACAGGGTGCCCTTGTGAGAAAGCAAAGGCTTTGGAATCAGGAAAGCACATTTCATTTGTTACAGGACCTCCTTGTGCCTCCACTTACCTGTGAACAGGTCTGGTTTTTCTTTCAACTTTGCAAAGTTGTTTAAACAATATCTAACCATGCCTGGCCCATAGGTGTTTGATAATGAAGTCATTTTTCTTTTTACTTGCTAGACAAAGCACCTTTATTAGAGGATAGAGAGGGGCCCAATTTCAAGTGATTCGCTTAGAGAAAAAAAGTGAGGTGCTGTGGCAGACAAAACTCTAAATACTGTCCCTCATGATCCCCGGACCCCAACTCTTTGGGTTCATTATGTAATTCTCTCCACTTGAACGTGGGCTGTACCTGAGAAGACAGTCTCACTAACAGACTAGCTCTGGAGACCTGCTGGCTTGATACAGTGAACGACCAAGTTGGGAGAACTCAAGTGGAGAGAAAGTGAGGGGGCCCTCTAGCCAGTAAGAAGTCTGGGTTCTCCACTCTAAAGCCTCAGGAAAATTAAGTCTGCAAACAACCTGATGAGTATGGAAATGGATTATTCCCAAGTCAGCTGATGAGAATGCAACCCAGCTGACACCTTTCTTGCAGCCTTGAGACCCTAAGAAAAGGACCCAGTTATGCTGTGCCCAGACAAAATATGAGATCAATTTCTTCTTAATCCACTAAATCTGTGGTAGTTTATTACACGGCAATAGATAATAACAGGTGCTATCCTCTTTCACTACCCCAAGTTAACTTGGTAACTTCATAGTAACTAGAATAGGTAATGGCAAAAATCACCTGAACTATCCTAAAGCAAATTTACACCCTAATAATAGTATCAAAAGTTTGGCCCACAGGAACTACCTTTCCCAGGTAATAAACAACATGGTTTCAAAACTTTGATATGAATTACACATATTTGGATTCCTCAAAATTCTGAAGTAAATTATTTTATACAAGTTTGGAGGCTCACAAAGGCCAAGTGACTTCAATGGCAAATAAGGGGCAGAGTCAGAAATTAGAGAATCCAGGTCTGACCCCAATGCCAAAATCCATCTTTCTCCATATAATCAATTATTATTGTTTTCTTTAAAGTCTCAATGATGCTTTCCACTATCCTCATAGACAATAAAACCACATCAAAGACATTAAAACACTAAATGGATAATAAACATGTGGCATGCCCATGCATGTCTGCGCAGTGTGCCAAAAAATGTATACACATTCTAAGAACGAGAAAGCAACTATTATAATTGTAATTCTCAATATATATTGGTAACAGAAGTTAAATATGTCACATTTGACTTCTGCAATTACAAGAGGTGCTCAAAGTGGTTAACTGTTCCAACACCAACAGATGTAGGACTTGTTGCTGTGCGAGGACTCGCAGATCTTCCCTTGTGCACATCACACTGTATCGTATCTCAAACTTATCACAAATGTGTGCAACTATGAGGCATGTTGGAGGTTCTGTTGCATACTCATGCCTCCATTGTCGTACTTCCACAAGTTCTCAAATTTTAAATACCACTTCAAACTGGTCTTTCATTAGGGGAAAAACAATTTGGCATATGGTTTCACTTATATGTGAAATCTACAAAAAACGACCAAACAAAACAAACACCAAAGGGATGGCTACCAGAAGGACGGGGTGAGGGGATGAGTAAAAATGGGGAAGGGGAATATAGTCACTAATTCTGTAGTAAGTTTGCAGTGACAGATTACTAAAATTAGTGGGGTGATCACATCGCAAGGTATAAAAATGTGGAATCACTATGTTGTACACCTGAAGCTAACATAATATTATATACCAACTATACTTACGAGTAAATAAAAACAAACAAAAAATAGTGGTAATGTTTTGTCCTTTCATTGTTAAAATCTTCTTATCCAACAGCTTAATTATTGTGTATGTCAGTTAAAATGTCCTATCTTTTAAGGTCTATTTTGTCAGTAAAGAACTTGTTTGTCCTTCATGGCTTGTAGTAATACTAAGGGCTTAAAAGTGATTATCTGTGAAGGCCAAAAATGTTACTTATTTTTACCTAAGAACACTTTTCAAACAAAGCCACAAAACAGTTTCTTTTATTTTCTAATAAGACTAAATTTATTTCAATACCCTAGTAAAAGTTTTGATTATAAGTATCCAATAGTATAAAAAGTACAAAACAGATTTGTAGATTTCTAATATATTAATACAAAGTGCATGACTACATACAGTACATCCTACAGGCAAAGAGAGGTGGAAGGAGAAAAAGAAGACTGTGGTTGAGGTCTAGTAATAAATAAATAAATACAGAAGTAGAGATGATCCATATTATAGTATATTCTACCACCAATACTGTAGCCAAAATGTACAAAAAAAAAAAAAAAAACAAAAAAACAAAAAAAAACCACAAAACCATTTTAAAATTAACTCAGGAGGAAGAGAATAATGGCTGGGACTCTTGGAATACACCTCCAAAGGCTGTGGGAGAGCCAACCCAACTGTGTATGTAGTCTGTGCATGTGGTGGCTTGCAGTTTTCTCCAAAAGGAAAAAAAATATAACATTTTAAGTTTAGATTAAGAACTATAAAACTACAGGGTGCCCATAAAAAATGGCTCACTCCTTATTGTTATTTATACTATCCCTTTTGTAAAATCCAGCTTTAAAAATAAGCACTGAGTCATGTTATTATAAGGTAGGCAAATGAGCCTCCCTTGTTAGGAAAAGTCTGAACTGGTAATACACTTTTCCTGAACTTTTAGAAAAGAGGCAATGACAATACTTTGGTTTGGATTCAAGTAAGAGGCCTCTTAATAGATTTTAGAAATGAACAGCTCTGCGTTCAGGACTTATCATCTAACATCTCCATGTTTAGAAAGCCTGACTCAAAGAAGCCAAACCAAATACAACCCATTCAGCATTAACACACTCCTCTTTTCTTTTAGTAAAATTTTACTTAAGAGTGAAAAAAAAAACCCAAAACCCTAATAGGTTAAAACAAGTCAAACAACCACTCTACGTAGATAAAACCTTCACAAAGGTCAGTTGAAGTAATCCAGAGCTAAAACTGAATTGTGCAGATTTTCAATGAAGTCACCAGTCATGTTAAGACAAACAAAAGTCAATTATTTACACACTCAGCAAGTCCTCTAAGAAATGTACCCCAAGAAGAATTAACCTTAGGTTTTTTTGTGGTTTTGTTTGTTTGTGTGCCATCCTGAAGGCCTGCACATTTTACTTTTTAGGTAATTTAACATTTTTAATAGAGTGTGTTCCCTACCATGTGAAAATGCTTTGGTACTATTCATATACGATTGCTTATCCTAAAGACTTGCCATTTCCCCCCAAGAGGACCATCAATTCTGCTTTAGAAGTTTCATATAAATTAAAATCTTTATCAAATATCATTTTGAGGGAGGTGACACAGGATACAACATATACAGTCTAGTTACCTCTTTGTATATTTAGAAGTTACTCCTTCAAGGTATTTGCACCAGTTTAGTCTGTCCTGCTTAATATTCAGTAGTACAGGTTTCAACCATCAGAACCTTGGCAAGACCTTAATATTTCAAAATTATTAACAACTACCTCTAGGGGCAAGTCCACATTACTGAGTTATGACAAATTTATTATAATGAGGGAAAACAACCATAGCCAGCCATTTTTAAAAATGTCCCAACCACTGCTTCTCAATATAGAAAGACTAAAACTACATACGTTTATCATACAACAAATCCCATCTCTGTCCCCTGAAATTCCCCTAGTTTCATTCATTAGAAGGGGATTTAAAAAAAAATTAAAAAAAAAAAAAAAAAAGACTTAAAGAGCACTTTACAGCAGCATTCAGCTTTCCTATGAAATACTCAGCATCTTAAATATTATGTACATGTCTTTTTTTCTTTTAGTAAGCTACAGATACTGGCTTCAGAGTTTGTGGAACTTGTGAACTGGAGGGAAAAATAACCCAATCAAAACTATTCTAGAAATTGTCTTTTGGCAGAATAGCAAGTATCCACATTAACAATAGGAGGGTCACTTTGTCGGGTATTTTTTTCTAAAATTCAAATCATTTTTTGTTCCCCTTCTACATAAACCTCAGTCACCACTCCTGAGTGGACATGGGCAGAGGCTCCGGCCCCGGCTCCTCTGGCTTCTCAGCAGCTGCTTTCTTATTGCTGCAGCAAGGCTTGAATAGATGTGTGTCAATGAGGACTTCCCCAAAACGGCCTTTATAGATAATCCCACAACATATTTTCTGTCTAAAAGAAAAATTGGAGAACAAACATATTAACAAAGCAGAAAAAGAAGAATACAGAAAAGAAAAACAGAAATCTATTCATCATTATAGCCAGTAAAACATGATCAAAAGGTCCTACTTCCACAATCTCATCACATTCCAAAATGAACAGGCTCCTAGAGTAACCCCAAGTGGCTAGGTAATGGGAATTTCCCAGGTCCCTTAAATCCCACATTGGAATTTTATCAAACATGAAAGGAAAAAAAGGCATTCCGAGAGACAAAAGTTCGTTTCAGAGGTTGCTCCAAAGATGTAAGCTGTTTCCTCCTCTAAAACTCTTGAAGAATAACAACCACCATAAACAGGCTGATACAGCTGGTGGCTTTATTTTAATTAAACAGAGTAGATACAAAATATATACATATATTATTAAATATTCATTAAGACATTAAAAAATAACACAACAAAACATCTATCACTTCCTATGAAGTCCCTGCATGCCTCTTTCCAATCCCATTCCAACCCATCACATTCTCTCCTTAATTTTGTTATAAAGAATTTCTGATTTATGAGGACTTTCTTCTTGGACCTATGGTTTCTTAATTTACAAATATATGAAGGTTAGGGGGTTCCCTGGTGGTGTAGTGGCTAGGCTTCGGCGCTCTTAACGCTGCAGCCTGGGTTCGATTTCCAGGGACACCCCCCACCACCAAATATATATATATGAAGGTTATTTATTATTATTTTGTTTTGCTAGGTATAGTTTGTTTTTGTTTTGTTTTGTTTTGGTTTTTTTTTGCTTTTTGGTATGTGGGTAGCTCCCTGATTGGGAATCGAACCCAGGCCGCAGTGCTGACAGCGCCAGCGCCAAAGTCTTAAGACACTACACCATCAGGGAACTCCCCTAGGTATAGTTTTTAAGTGTCTTCTTCTCTGGAGGTTTTATACTCTTATTTTTATTATTTTAGTGGTTACATAGTTAATTAATCAAGTTCTAAAGTTATGCAATATATTTATTCTCAACAAAGCAAAAGACATTAAGTCACTTTAACTTCTATTACTTGTTACCTTGACTTATAAGTTACTGATGTCAAGTAATTCTTCTTGGTTCCACAACTACTGCCACTTTAAAGCCATCATATTTAAACTTACCTAAATGTTTGCTTCTATATTTATCCTTTCCAAAATTTCAATCTGGGACCTCTTTTTTATGCCTGCAGAATTTCCATTATTGAGGGCCAAGTTGGCAGCCAACTCTCAATATTACTTTTTAGTCAAAAAGCCTTACACTCTCTTTCATAAAAGATTTTTTTGCTACACACACACACACACACACACACTTCTAGGTTGAGAGTTATTATCTCTTGGCCCATTGAAGATATTCTATTGTTTTCTGGTTTCCTTCATTCATGCTTAGAACTCAGCTTTGTGTATTTGTTGTTCTTTTGAAAATATTGTATTTGCTCATTACTTAAAGATCAATTTTATCTTTTATGTTCTGTAGTTTCACTATGGTGTGTCTCTGGGTGAATTTTCTTCATCCATAAGATAATTATTTATTATTATCCTCCTTTTGTTAGTCTTCCTAATCTGTGAACTAGAAAATCCCTAACCATGTTCTCTTTCCTAGTGTACTGTTTCTTTTTTTTTACTTTGGGGCCCCACATTCACATAATACTGACATCAATTTACTACACCTTATTAACTTGCCCACTTATCAAAGCCATTTTCAAAGACTTCAAAATATGTATTCCTAGCCCTTTTATTTTTTTCAGTGGGAGAATAGGTCAGAATGAATAGCTAAATCTACTCCATGATAGAAGAGTTAGGTTCCCAAACATGATTTTTTAAAAATCATTTTTAATAGGAAAAACACACAAAATTCCAACCTTCAGCTCAATTCTTGCTTAATCCACCTCCTACCATGTATACTATCAGCTGTGTGCTAAATGCCATTTAATTGCTAAGGAAGAGGGAAACCATTGCCTGTAATTAAGTAAGTTTGCTGGTTAGAGAGATAGTTTCTACTGTTTTTACCTTTTCCAGTACGTGAGATCTAAAAAGGAAAACACTGGTGTTCTGTTAGAGCCAGAGGCCATCTCTGTATCCGAGCCATCATCTGACTGGTTACTATAACAAGGAGATTGAGCTGGAGAGGCACTTGAGGTGGTACTGTGAGCATCAGAATCTGCAATAAAGTTTAGAGAAAAAAATTATAATTTCGTTATATGCAATTGTAACGAAGCCTCAGCACAAAACAATGTGAATGAGTTAGTAAAAAGAAGGAAAATACAATAATTTATTTTCTATTTACTACTGATAACTTGAAGGTATTTGTACTAAAGTGTTTCTAGAAGAAAATGAGGACTTAAGCATTCAGGAAGGTAAGAAACATACTTTTCCCTATTCTTACTGTTTTAATTAAGTACAACAAAAAACCTAAACATTTCACACAAAACAAACCTAAAGACTCTGGCTGTTGGGAGTTCCCTGGTGGTGTAGTGGCTAGGCTTCGGCGCTGTCCATGCTGCGGCCTGGGTTCGATTCCCAGCCAGGGAAATACCCACATTAAAAAAAGACGACGCTGGCTATTGGCAGCAGCTTGAAAGCTTGAGACCCAAGGAAGGACATGGTGGTGTGTTCCCTAATGTTTATGGATTTTCTTTATGCCTCATAAACAGCCAGCCCAGAAATGCCAATGAATGCAGACATTTAAAAAAAAAAAAAAAGAGGTCAACAAAAGCCTGCTCTCTCTGGTCAAAGGACCAGGCCAGGAAAGGGGCACCCTAGCAAGACAGGAAACTTTTATTAGACAATAACCACTCGACTCCTGCCAAATACCTTGAAAAAAACTGCCCCCCAGCCCCACCTACTCTAGCAAAAGCCAAGTACGGAGGCGTAAGACTGTTATGAAGACCCTCACACACCCAACAGGGTGGTGTCAGAGAAAGCCTATTGAAGAAGTTAAGACTTTCACTATGGCCCACCAGGAACAAGGACACTCCACCATCTGGGAGCTTTAACTCCAACTCCACCCAGCAACAGTGAGGAGCTTCTCCCACCTCAGATGTCAATGGAGGCAAAGTTGAGAACTTGACTAATACCACCTGGCAGTAACAAGGTGGCGCCCCTTTCCCACTTCTCCTGGAGGAATTAAAAAAAAAAAAAAAAGCCAATTGAAACAAAAGGTTTTAAATAAGATCTGGAGTCTCAAAACACAGTTTTTAAATGTCAAGGTATCAACAGAAGATCACATCATATCCAATACCTGGAAGATCTCAAAGTGAATAAAAAGGCAAGTAGTTGTGAACACCAAGATGATAGAGATGTTAGAAGTATCTGACAAAGATTTTAAAGTAGCCATGACAAAAATGTTCAACAAGCTATTACGAGCATGCTTGAAATTAATAAAAACATACCTTCAGTAAATGAGGTCTCAGTTAAAAAAAAAAAAAAAAAAGAAGAAACTATAAAGAACCAAGTGGAACCAAAATTTGACCTGAAATCAAAAGCTCAGTGGATGGGCTCAGCAGCAGAATGGAGAGGAAGAGGAAACAATCAGTGAACTGGAAGAACAAACAGAAATCACCCAGCCTGAACACAGAGAAAACAAACAAATGGAACCTTAGAGACTTGTAGAACTGTAACAAAAAAAACCTACATTGTGTCACTATAGTGCTAGGAGGAGGGGACAAAGAGGGAGGAGGTGAAAAAGTACTCAAAGAAATACAATGGCTGAAAACTCGCCAAATTTGACAATAAACATAAACCTATAGATTCAAGAAATTGAGCAAATCCCAAACAGGATATACAGAAAGACATAAAATTCATGACACTCATAATTAACATTCTGAAAACTAAAGACGGGGGGGAAAAATGGTACCTTACAACACATCCTGATTTAATCAGGAATAAAGGAAATTTATCACATATAACCTAAGTATGATTTAGTATTTTTGCCTTCAAAAAACTTTATAAACTTAAAAGCCAGGAAGTAAATCTTTTGGTTGATAGTCACTGTGCTATAAGGCATTATACTGCCATTCTACAACAAGATCAATGTGGCAAATAGGGGTTGAGCCTACCACAGATCTTACCTTTAGCTAAACACCATCCACTTCCCCCCACCAGCACAGTTGAGTAGAACACCCCTCCAATTCAGAGAACCAATCAAATATTTATTAAGTATATACTAGACATCAAACCCTGTGTCATACCCTGCGTGGAAAGAAACAGACTAAAGAAGACGTTTTAGAGGAAGCCTCACAAGTATTTCATATTAACAAAAGTTTACATAAAATAGCATAAAATTAGGTATCTAAACAAAGAAAGCACCATTAGTGTTTTTAATATGTTCATTCACTTCTAATATGTGAATAGCTTAACTTCACAAAAAAACAAACAAAATCCTCAACAGCAGGCTTTAAAGAAATGTCTACTGGAATGTTCCCAAATAATTAGCAGCAGCAGTCAGCTCTATAATGCTGAAGAAAACTCACTACCCTGAGAAGTGCCTAATATCTCTAAATCATTTGAAATTATAGTTATTTGACCATTTATTTTCTACCTATAAAAATGACAATTTCATATGGTTTAATCCAGTAACTGGGATTCCAGGATCCAACTTAACCACATACAAATGCAGTAAAAAAAATCCTCCTCTAGAATGTAGAAGAGGATTTTCTGGAAATTCTTCAAAAACTGCGATTTTTATTTATTTATTTATTTTGCTTTTTGGTATGTGGGTAGCTCCCTGGCTGGGAATCGAACCCAGGCAGCAGCACTGACAGTGCCAGTGCAGAAGCCTTAAGCCACTAGACCATCGGGGAACTCCCAAAAACTGCGATTTTTAAAATTTTTAAATTAGGTAGGATTTAGAAAGGCATACAGGAGTAATTAGATAGCATGGAGTAGGTAGGTGCAATGAGCAAAAATCATGGAAACAAAATACACTGTGTACAAGAAGGAAATTGATTCAGCCCAAATATTCTTTGCCTAAAAACAGACCTCCAAATATTGTTAGGAATTTTCAACTTTATTCTACAATAACCAGAAATCAGTGCAGATTTTAGGAAGAAGGATGACAAAAAGAAGAGCTAACATTAATACAGGAATTTGTTTCATTTTGTTTTGTTTTACACAAAAAACCTTTATATGTCCATTTCTCTGATTAGAAAGTCGTAGTTAAATAAATGTTAAGTGACACCAGGGTCATATATTTGTAAGTGTCAAGAACTGTAACTCAAATCCAGATCTTCAAGCTCTCAGTCCAATGCCTTTGGAAAGAATGTTTTAGGAGGATGAATACAGGTCAGGTACGTGCAGGATGCACAGAAGCTAATATATAACCAAAGGCAAGGAAATCATTTAGAGGGTGATGTATAAAAATTCAAGTATGTCAAAACTGTTTGGTATGTTGCACACAGGTGTTGGTTATTCACAATGCACCTGGGAAAACCAGTTTCAGTCTGAGCCTCCAAAACGCACATACCCTTTTCAAGGGGACTTGTTTGCAGTCTCTAACCCCTCCACAACACAGCTTTATCATAAAAATCTATTACACTTGATATATTCCCTCAGGTAAGGCAGAAGTTAGTCAGATATCGGTTTCCCTATAATTAAAGGGAGAAGCTATATATATATGTGAATAATCAATTCTTCTAACCTTCAAGTGGTATAAGAAAATTACTATTTCCAAAAACATCTAGTGAGAATGGAGGGTGGAGTTAAAAATTACTCTTCTTTTTTCCCCTTTGGAAATAACTGGTTAAGTAAGGAACGTGTATAATTAAAACACATACATATTTGATATTACCTAAATACTTTACTATAAATGTATTAATAGGAATTAATTAATTAATTGGACTGGATAGCACCTAATTAAGAGCACAAAGTTAGTAGCAGGTCTGGAAAGATTTTGGAGTCCTGGGTATTGGTTATACTGCTCCAGAGAGCATGATGGGATTACAGAAAGAGTACAGGGCCCTAAATGTCAAACTCAAGGTCAAATTCATTTCTACCACTCTACTTCCAATAAATCACCGCTCTGTACTTCCAAAGCTAATCTCTAAAACAGAAATCATTGAGATAATTATGCATGTAAAGTGCTTAATAGATATTCCAAAGTGCTCAAGAGATGATAGTTATCCTTCCTTCCTCACTCTACCTTATCAGTAACTTTAACTGTCTTTTTCCATTATTCTAAATCAAGCATTGATTGATAATATTTTGGCTAACAGAATCCTACAGGTATTGTTTTAATCCTGAAAACTTCAATACAGGTCCACAACACAAATCTACAATTCTGAGAAAGTTCTGGAAACAGAAAATTTATTCCTAATCTATGTGACCACAGAATCTGGCTTGACCTGAACTATAATTAGGGCATGAAAACTGACTAGCCTATTTGCAGTTTTATTTATTTTACCTATGGGAACACTATGTGAATATTTATTCTACCTATGTGAATATATTTTCACTGCAGAAATACTAATGTGTGTGACTCAGTAGCACTGCCTCAGATCTCTCCCCCATACAAATGTTACATAACATTACATGCACTGCATTTCCTTTTCAAAATCTAGTATCTAAATCCCCAAGTACAGAAGTACCACTCCGGGTGGCTTCCTCCCAACGACTTCCTATAAGAGTTTATAAATCAGATGTTAATTTGTCACTCTTTTGCCACACCACTACCCCACATAACACACAGTCCCCTACACCTCGAAGTTCTGAGGCTAGCTTTACTGCAATATGTGAGTTACGATTTCTAAAGTTACTTTCCTGCGCTTTGGTCTCAGATTGTCTACTAATTATTTATGTACCTTTCCAAACATCCCCAGGCCTTAATATCCTTATGCATAAATTATCAAGTCAACAAGCTTGACAAATGCATCTTCTAGAAAATTAAGATGTCAATAAAGAAATCAGAGTGGTCCGAGTGGTCTCAGCACAATCTGAAGAAGTGACTGGCTAATGAAAGTCCTCTTATGACATCAAAATCAAAGACAGTGTTCCAAGATTTCATAGCAATGATCTCTCTCCCAAGTCAACATTCCCTTCCAACAATTTTTATTAAAAAAAAAAAAAGGCAATAAAAGAAAAAAAACGATCCATACATAGCATCTGCTCATGTTTCAATATTAAACTTACTGTGACGTTTCAATTCCTTCTGCAGTTTGCTGATCTGGTTACTTTTTATCCTGTTTCCAGATAGAGTTTTCACTTTCTTTGGTTTCAATGTCGTCTTTAGACTGGGTCCTGCCCTAGCATCTACCACCTGGAAGAAAATATCAAATATTTAATACCATTTAAAAAAATGACACCCCTGTATTCCTTTGGTTCAGACAAATGTCTATTTGAAGGAGCCAAATTTGAGAACAACAGTTTTCTACTAGAGTGTTTGAGAGCCAACACGTACCTTTTTAAAAAATAATCATCATATGGAATTAAAGAATAAATAGTTTATCTAGTGGGGGTTTTTTCTTTAAAGTGGGTAACAGCAGGAGTGTGCTACATAAAAAATTTAAATAGATTTATATATGGTGAGAATGACCCAAGTAGGATAAGAAAAATCAAACCTAATTACAAAATGTTTTCATATACTTTTTATTTTACCTTAACCACAAAGCAGGATGGGGGCTTTTTCTGTTGCTCTAATTTCAGGGTGAAGGAAAACAAGAGAAATTAAATTATGTACTTTGCCTTATTTCACTATGAGAGTAAATGGGCAACGGTGGGTGGGGAGAGAAACAAGACTCAAATCAGGACCTGTGCTTTAAGCTCTTTTCACTACACACCCTTAATCCTTGAGGTCAATTACAAGATGACAATGGCATGTCCTCCCCCAGTAGAGCATGGACATTGGTCTAACCTCACATGGGGTTACTCAGGCATTCATTCACATTTACTACTTGCAGATTTCTACCCTTATGTAGAAAGCTTGCCATCACCTTTTAAGTCACAATTTGGATCTCCTCCAAATAAGCAATTGAAGAAAAACACAACTTTTTTTATAAGCTAAAAGACCCACAGAAACCTAGCATAGTAATGTAAGTCACCAAGGGACAATGTAAGGCTAGTGTAGGAAAAAAGGTAAAGAATGTCTGCCTGCTTAAAAACAAGTATTTTGTACAAATGCCATAAATCTGAAAGAAGAATTAAATAAGAGTTAAGAGTGTTGTTCAGGTCATCAAAAATATTTTATGAAGCATTCTAGTGACATTAAGGGCAAACACAACACACATTTATATACCACTTGGATCGCAACTAGATTTTAACTATAGAGAGTAACAAGAGCTTTCATCTAATTAAGTAATTAGTGTGTTATACTTTATATATGTCATTCAGTTCTGACAATAGCTCTATGAGACAGCTATTATTATCTTTTTACTTTATAAATAAATATATGATAACATGCCCAAAATTCACAACTAATAGGTGATATAAGCAGGATTCCAATCCAGTTCTGATTCAAAAACCTATGTGTGCTCATGAGTACCAACTTGAGTTAGGATAAATGTTATCCTAAGAGATAAAAAAAAGCATCCATGTCTAACTCTAGGAATTTCTGGGTTAAACCTAAAACTTTGTGAAATGTATATTGTGAATTTCTGAAATGGAGACATTAGATACAGCCACAGGGAAATGCCACACTAAATTATTTTGCTTCCCAAATGACAAAATGTTGTGATTATATCTGAGCAAAAACTACTGTTTTCCTTTATTCTTTTCATGCTTTTCCTTCATAGGAACATATTACTCCCTAAATTAGGGGGCAAACCAATGTTGCTTTAAATATAATAGAGGTGTAATTGAGAAAGATGAACTAACATGATTCCAGTTTTTTTTTGATCCTGCTGGTAATTTCTTCCATCTTTTCACAAGCAGGACACAGGCATTACAGATGTCTCCTGAGCGAGTCTCATGCAACCTGTTAAGAAAACAATGAAAACAATCAACTCTTTATTGGTTTCATTTAAATTAAAGAATTCGTCAAGCACATTTCTTTTACCAAAAAACTGTATCCATTTATGGTTTATAATCCTAAATGATCCAGTTCTAATATTTCTGTAGTATGTTTCAGAAATGTAATTAACTTCTAGATCCAATGAACCAATTTCATATACTGCAATTTGGTCATTTTTAAAATAAAGAATGTTTTTAAAATTAAACAACAGTAAAATATAAGACCTAGAGGTCTTGGTAACCATGGTTTTAAATAATACTATCCAATTAATCTTTCCTGGAATATGTAGACACTTCATAAACAACAAAATGCCACCCTTTAAAATAATGTGCCATGATATTCTAGTTTCACAACAAACAAAACCAGAGAGGCATTGTAATTGTTAAAAAATTATATTAGACCTGTATAAGGGGAAAAATCTATAGGACTGATGGCCAAGCTGTTTTTTAATTATTATCTCTGAGAACTTTCATTTACTACATTTTCCTGGTATTTTAAATACATACTGAAAAATACTGATATTTATTATGTACACAATTGGAAATGAAGACATTAAGAGGAAAATGTAATTTTAAAAGGCAAGGTTAATGGAGACTCTGTTTGACAACATTCAAATTAACTACAAAGTCCAGGATTAACAATAAATAATCAACAGATGTTTTGAAAAGAACAACAAAGTGGTAAAATTAATTTCTAACACAGAAAATGGTTCAATATTAAGTATTTTACTTTATCCTAAGATTTGTTGGAAATTCCATTTTATTAAACAAAGGTTTATTGTCAAATGATAAATGAAAAACAAAATTATAAAATGAATGCTAATATACCCTGACAGGTTACAGGGTAGAACATTAAGTCCTATTAGTATCCTCAGCAGGTTGAGTTAAAATATATTTCTTTAATTTAGAACAATGTAAGAGAGTAACTATTACAAGAAGGGTAATTTTAAAAAAATCTCTTTATGCATTCTGAAGTTAACAACAAAAAGGTTTGTTTGGTTAAAACTACAAAGGGCTTCACAATTAATTTAGTAGTTCCTCATAATCTGAAAGAAGGTAGGCTCTCAGTATGTTTAATTGATTTTAACAGCAAGGACCTTAACAGCCTAGATAGACTATAACTGCACATTGCTCCAAGCACCTTGTTTGGAAATATTTCCATATGCTATGATCTTTTTCATTTTAAAAATGCTACAAACATCAGGTGATCTTACCCAAAGCAGCTCTGGAAGTCCTTTTCATAGCGTTTACTGTCAGTGAATCGAGAACTGGAGGACTTAGCTCTGCAAATACAGCAGCCCTCTATACTTCGGTACATCTTTGGCTTGTGAAAACCAAACATCTTTCCTTCTGGGCAATAGTCTGTAAAGCCAAGGGAATTGACACAGCTTTGCTGAGGGCTATTAACAAGAAACCATTAAAAGAGAGCTCTCTGCTCCACCCAACCCCTAGTAACTTTGTTATTACATGACCAAGACAGACCCCAGGGCTCTGAGGAGAAGACCTCTTGCATCTTCCTCCACTCTTGGCAACACCATGGAAAGTGTATAAAAGACACAGAATAGCTCAGTTATTTAACAATACTTTACTATCTCCTTTTACCCTCCTGGCAAACATTTATTCTAAAAATGGAGGAGGGAGGCATTTTTAAAAAATCAAGTTTTTAAGTAAAACTAAAATCTGCCCACTATCCTATAAAATAATGGAATCATATACAATGAAGGATGTGCCCTAAAATTTAAGATAAGGTATTACCCTTTATTTCTCATATTTGCATTAATGTGCTTCCCCTCTGGGGAAGTTTTGAGCATTTACCATGACCACTATTTGATAGTAAACATACAAGTAGCTCAATATGCATCAACCCACACTATCTTTGCCCTATGGAAAATTAGAGGGGATTTCTTCTGTGATAAATGGGAAGTTCTAAGCAGACAAGTTGACCCTGAATTGAAACTACTGAAAGGAGGATGTAAAATTCACAAAAATCCAGGGTTAGAATTTAAGAATAATAATTTCAGAAGACAAATTAAAAATGAGCTCATGTTGCCTGACTATTGGTCTGCTCCTCAGTTATTAGAGGCTTTGGGACCTCTTCTATGAGGCTCTCTGTGCCTTAGAGTATTAATAGTGGGAGGCAGATGTCCAAGAAATGTATAGTGAGATAAATTATGATTCCGGTGATCAAAAAATCTCAACATCGGGCAATGAAGGAAGAAATAGCTCTAGGGCTAGATATGCAGCAAAAATGTAGCTGGCAGCAACTATGCACTTTAGAAGTAACTTAAAATATCCAAACCAAGGGCCAACTATACCAGAACATCCGGACTAAGAAAAGTGATGAAAAGACAATGAATATAGATACGAAATCCCAATGGACAGGTCCAGAGGGTGAGGGTGTGTGTATGTGTGCATCCAACTACAAATCATCACAGAAGCACCACATAAAGCATCAATAAGAGAAAATTATTAGTAACAATTAGATTTGTTCCCATAGTTTTAAGAGTTATAACTACAGAACGCCATCCTTTAAAAGTTTTAGAATTACACTAAAATATGAGTAAAACAAAAACGTCAGTATTTGTCTTTAGATGATCTCTTGCCTGACTCTATTCCATTCCAATTCTGGTTAGCATACCAGAGAGCAAGTATTTATGAAAGTGATTCAGAGAAATACAGTAACCAAATGTCCAGGGAGAGAGCGAGAGGGAGAGTGAGAGTGTGTACTTACGTGTGTATGTGTGTTTGAAACTGAGGGAGTCTGAAATATGGACAGAGAATTTAATTTATTTTTAAGAAAATATTTTATTAGTAATTAATTAGCTAAACACTAAAGCTTTCCTTTAAACAGGGACTACAGTTCAACAAACGTTCATTCATGTTTTTGTCGGCAAGAGAGGCAGGCAAAGGAGAGAGATGGGTAGGGCAGAAAGCCACTGATGCATTTCAATAATTAAGTCTCTAAACAGTTACTTCAATTTAAGCACTGTTAAGAAAACAAAATATTTTCAGCTAATTAACTTAATTATTTTCATTAAAGGAAATGCTTGGGCATTTGACTTTTTGAAGGAAAATAGTTAGGAGGATACTCTATATACTATAGGAAAAGGTGTGGTGAAGTCTGTGAAATAAGGCAGATATTTTTCTCCAAACAAACAACAAACCCACACGATAAATGAAAATACAGCCTCCTGAAGAAAATGTTCGTGGGTTGCTTTGGAGAAAACAATGTCAAATGACAAAGGATTATAGAAACTTTAAAAAGAGAAGTGCTAAGAAAGCATGCCATTGTTTTAATTTGTATATTCCTGTTTTGAAGCAAAAATGTAATATAACACAATTTTGAGTCTTCACATCAACATGTGGGCTTCTCCAAACTCCCCTAACACCCTCCATTACCATCAAGGTCAAAAGTCCACAGTTTCTCTTACAGTTTTCAGCTTTATCAATAGCTCTAGGAAATTTCAGCCTCCCTTCTCAGCAAGGACAAAGGAAGTACAGCCAGGAAGGCCAGTTCATTCCATTAACACAGAGACCAAATCCTATTACAACACACAGATTCCTATCTCAACACTCACAAACCCCTTTCCCCCCTACAAATAAACATGCCATCAAAACTATAGGCATTCAGATCATCTCCCAGATATGAACTACCTCCATTGAGACTGGATTTGACTAAGAAATAGTTTGTGTCAGTTATCAGGCTAGCAAGCTTGTTAAAGAATGCTAAGGCTATAGCAGTCCATAATGAGGAAATACTAAGGCTTTCCTTATCATCAGCTATTATGAATCAAGTGTTCTTTTTCCATGATTTTTTTTGCAGTTGGGGTCTCCACAAAACTTCCCCAACAGTCCTCACAAGCCATTCCATTTTTCAGTTTGAGGAATATTTTTCTTAAAACATCAGGAAAAATAACCTATCTTCTTATTGATAACCTTTTATGTAGCTCTGTGACCTTATGACCTTATGTTTGTTCTGATAAAATTCTTTCACCTAAATAAATATCTGAGAGGGATCTAAATCCCTCTTCTAGGCAGTGCTAAATGTAGTAAGGTGTCAGACACTTGTCCTGATGCAACACACAAGTACAGCACATTTTAATAAACATATTAAACCTTTTCTGAGCTTATTCCTACACTTGAAAGGCACCTGGGAATCTGCAGCCAATACACAGGGGTTTCATTGTGGGCTTTGTTTACAGCAACTCCATTTAAGCAGTGGTTAGTGTTTAACCATTTTGAGCTTTGAGGAGCCCAGAGATTAACTGAAAGAATTTTCACAACATCTACAGGCTTACTAATACTTTTTAAAACAATAAACACCTAACTGACCTCTGGAAGAAAACTAAGAGCACAGAATGGCTCTGAAACCAAGTTGTTTTATATATTTGAGAATCAGGTAGGTGGGTGTGGCACAACTTGATTTTAAACTTGGTATTTCTGTTATTTCAAAAAACCCAATGGTTCTTTAGAATACTTCTTTTCTACGCCCACATTTGTGCAATATTTACTGATCCCTCTATTTTATTTGTTCAAATGGCAGGGTCAGCTATTAAACTATTTGTGACTTTTACATCTATTTTCATAAGTGTCACATAACTCAGCACTATGTTTTAATAGGAGGCTAACACCATCTGCTTCCTAACTGATGAAGGTTACACATGAGAGTGTACCCCATACAATCTCACTCTTATGAGTGTTTGGGGGGAAAGCAGAAGAAAATTAAACTTTGAAATAAAGCTAAAAATCAAGAAAGACTTAAAATGCTGATTAACAACTGTCATTCATCTTCTAAAACTTAAGATAGTTGTGATGGTTGCAATCCTCTGTAAATACACTAAAAGCCATTGAATTGCATTCTTTTAGAGTAAATTTTATGGTATGTGAATTATATCTCAATAAGCTTACTTTTAAAAATAAAAATAGACTGGGTTAAGAATTTGGTCTTTATTCTTTGTAACCTCAGCCATCTAAAAGTGTTCATTACTTAGAAGGTACTCAACAAATGTGCTGATTAAACTTTTTTTTTAAGCTATGTATAGCACTTCATTTATTTTTAAAAACTTCCATTGACATTATTTCTTTGGCAACTATCACCCAAATAGCCATAAACCTTAAAAACAGTGTTAACAGTTAAAGACAAATTATCCATGCTAAAATTACCACTCTGTCCAATTTAGTTCACTCTCCCAAAGTTAAAAAGATTTAAGTTAATAATAGCTAGGTCAGCAAAAACCATAAGAGAAATAACTGTGATTGTATGAACAAAATATCATACACAATCAAAAAGTGAATTTTTAAAATACAATTCAAAACACTTGTTTTGATGGAGGTTTTTTTCTACTTTAAAACTGTAAATTTCCTATAGATCTACTCATCAACTTAATGAAAGGATGGGGGAAATGCAACCTGAGTGTTGAGACAGGAAAGAGTGAGATGACCACTGTATCTCAAAGATACAAAAGGGCCAATTCTAAAATAATAAAGAATTTTCAGGGCAAAGAGCAAGGGGGTTATCACATTTTATATTTAATTCAACACACACTAGGTAAGTTTACTGAGTGCACTATGATATAAATGGGAAAGAAAAGGAATCTTCATAGCAACAGCCAATACTAAAGGGATGCTACACAAGAAATGTTTTATGATAAATAACTCTTAAGCTTAACGATTTCTTTTTTGGGGGTGGGGGTGGGGTGGGGGGTTAGTTCCCAGGATGGGAATCCAACCCAGGCCTCAGGGTTGAGAGCGCCGAAGCCTAGCCATTACACCACCAGGGAACTCCCTTAAGCTTAAATGATTTATCAATTTTCAGTGCTTAAAAGGAATGCAGATCTAAAACGTGCATGGAGGGAACTATCCACTATTTTGTTCTGTGAAATAACCAAGTTGAATAATAGTTACACAGTATAATCCCATAGCATGTTTTAAAAATAAGACCTCAAATCTACTTTAAAACTGGCATTTTAAAGTAAGATTTTTAAAAATTAGGGGTTGCCTCTGAGGGGTGCAAGCAAGAAGGAAGAAAGCTTACTTTCACTTTACAGTTACTCCCTCCTATACTGCCATTTTTAAAAATCAAGAGCACTATGCCCCAACACCTTAAGTTACCATCACACACTTTGACTTAACTGAAGAGGAATCTGAAAAAGCCCAGAGAGCTTAGACAATCTTCCTCAAAGACGTACGAATGGAGAGATGCACATTAGGAAATATGCTCCATGGGAAAGAGCACAGATCAGAATAGGCAACTAAAAGATTTGTAAAGTTTGGGAAGGAAGCAGCTGAGAACAAAGACAAAAGGAACCTCGTAACCAAAGACAACTTTGAAGTGAAGGAGATGCATTTCTTTAGAGCTGAACTTTAAATGGTGGGAGGATGGGAAAGAAGAGAAATAAACATAAAAAAACGCCCATGATCAAAAGCTACAAGCAACCCCGAGTTGCTGTAATTGGTAATGCCACCGTCAACACCATTTTAGTCAATAGTATGCTATCTTTAATCACATATAAGTTCAAGATCCAGTATACACTAACTGTAATTGGAGCAACACTCTTCACAAAAGGTCAAACAGGACTGTTTTGTGTTCGGCTGCTAGGTCACTTGGTTGTAATATTCCCCAGCAATGAGACATGTTTCATCAGCACTTAAGGAAAGCCATGGAGCAATTAAACACTATTATTCCCCTCTTACCTGCTCCTAGATACCAGCCCACATCCCAGCATCAAAGGTTCTAAATTTACTTTATATTTTAACCTTTAAAAGACAAACTTGCCAGGAAGAAAGCTGAGAAAGGAGACCCCAGTTGTTTGCCAACATCTTCTTCAAACAGATATCCAATCTTTGAGAAATCACATGGTAAAGTATTTATAACTTTGGCTGCCTACGGAATCCACAGAAGAGTCTAGAACTCATCCTTCACGAATGGGGTCAAACTCAGAAATAAGTCTCCAGCTGAAATAGCACAGATTTAAAAATTGAAAGAAAATAAAAATCACAAATCCAAGTGATTCTAGCAGATAAAAAAGTTGTAAAAGGTCAGAGAGATGATATTCATTTGCTTTTAAGGGATGATTGTCAGTAAGGAAATGTAACTACTGTGAGTCTGGTGAAAAAGGCACCTTAATGAGTCAAGTTGGAATCTATTTCTGCTTTTGTCTTTACAACTGAATAGGAAGTTACTTCTAATTTTATTTGCCCCTCTGTAATATCAGCGTAAAAATCTCACTTCTACTTTCCAGGGATGCTGTGAAGCAAGAGTATGAAAATATCAGTCTATGCATACATTTCCCTGAATTTATGAGATGTGCACATTATAGAAATGTAAACTCTATCCCAGGATATGCCCAACAAATTAAACTGAAGATAGAATCCTGACTTCTGAAGGTTTTCTTGTAAGCCAAGGTCTGTGGGAAAAGAGGAATTTAGCCTTTTCAGGGAGACTTAAGGTCATGAAATCATACTCCTTCCTGTGAAGCTGTTCTCCCCATTATTGATTTATAAAAATGTTAAGAAAGGGGGTATAGCAGCACACACTCTGGTCTAACATAAACCTCAGTAAAGTTCCTTTTTGCTTTCTGACCTTTCTATCTCCTTGTTTGTAAGAAAAGGTAAATCTCAATTTTTCTGAACAATACCTGCAAACAATCAACGCAAGGACTGGCAGAGCTAACCTGTAAATATTCTAAATTGGTTACATAATCTTGTCTTACAAGCATGTTCTTCCTGTGTTCACCACCTATCCCTTATCCTCTGCATGGCCCCCATCATGTCCACTATGATGTCCTTAGAGATTTTGCTTCTTTCATTTCTCTGGTTCATGTCCCTTCCATTGCTAACTCTTTGTCCCTCTCATTATGGTGCTTGAACTCCAGTCAGGGCCTCATAACTGACTTCCCTGCATTCTTCAAACAGGTGGTACCTTCCTCAAGTTCAAATATTAATCATCTCTTCCAAGGTACTGGCTTCAGGATAATATCTAAACTACTTGGCAAGAAATTCAAAGCTTTTCAGGATCTAGTCCCGCCTACCAGCTGCTCCCAACTTGGAATTCTGATATTCTAGGAGTGTCAAACCAACTTTAATAATGAGGCACACTTCTCTACTCAGGCTTCTTTATGAGATGGTTTCTCCCCCATCCCCCTTAACCTGAGAAATTCTTTTAAGAATGATTTCTTTTTACAAAATCTTTCTGTATCTTTATTAGAACACCTAACACACAAGATTTTGCATATTTGTTTACTGTATTATCTCCTGTACTCAATGGTAAAACATACTATTGCAAAGCAGGAACTAAGTCTTATATTACAACCAGGTGCTGACTGTACATAATATACAGAATCAGATGGAATTTAACTAACTACCCTTAGAGTGAGGTAGCCAAAATTGATCTGAAAAATATATTTAAGGGCATGGAATGGGAAATGGTGTCCACAATAAAGATGTGTATTAAAAAACTGAAGTTTTAACTGGAGTTATTTTCTTTAACATGTAGTCTATAGACTTCTGTAGAAAAAAAATTTTTTGAGGCTTAAAGAGTTTCATGAAATGTAAACTGAATTACTTTAATTAGAGATGATTAATAGTAAACAATTCAATAAAAATTGGTAGAAAAAATATTTATTGCTTATTTCAAGCAGGCATATGGCAAAAAAAGGGGAAGTTAGCAGAATAGTCTGGGGAGAAATGAATCTCAAAGTTATTTATTTAAACTCATTAACTTCAGGCAAATTAAAATAACACCAAGTCAAATAAACTATATACAAGCTAAAAACGAATGATTTTAGTTCAACTGCAACTTTTGTACTTGAATATGTAATAGCAAATGTGTCTGTGACATCTACATTTCTGGTGCAAAAAGAAAACCTCCTTCTCTTGAAAACAAACTCCCTTATTTTGGACTAGATGCATTTCCAGTTGATTTCCATAAAATAGAAAACCTTAGTTGCAGACTCAATTACAAGAGAAACTAAAGAACCAAAAGACAATAAAATATTTTCAATTAATAACGCCCCCAGAGTCAAAACTAAATGTGAGAAATCAAGGACACTCTTGTGGACAAATCAGGAAGAAAGAAAATGGCATTTTCTAGATTTCCACAGAGCTTTTTGATGTAAAATGGATGAATCAGAACTGTACTATATAGGCAACCAGGAGCTGAAGGCATTACTGAAGGTGGGGGAGGGGCCAAAGGCACTCATTCTTTCCACTCAACACAGCATTTCCTCCAGCAAGGTATGACAGACCCAGGCCTCAAGTTTGTCTTCTATAAAATATCCACCTTCCAAAGTTTTGAGGGTAACAACAGCCAATATTTATCGAACACATTACCTGCTTAATTATTTACAATCCTATGAAGTAGGCATTTATTATCACTATTTTGCAGATGAGAAAATCAGATCACAAAGTAACTTATTTAGGATGGTCAGGGCTTTAACCCCAGACTTCTGAACAACTGAGCTAATATCTCAACAAATCTTCTCAGTTAATTAATTATATTCCCAGCTTCTCTTAAGGAAAAGAGAAAGTGGCATTTTTAAAGCAACCTACTACGTAACTGGCATGGTAAGTTAATTAATATGTCCTCATATCAGCTTATAAAGTTCGTTTAGATTTTAAATAAGCCTAATCTTTCCCCAGTGAAAATTTTATTTTTACATGGCAAATCATTCTCAAATTGCTTTTCTGACATACCTCGTAAATCTGCCCAAGTTTGAGCCCCACGAGCCATGTTTCCCCAGGCCCTCATTACAACTCTGAGAAAAAGAACTGACCATCCAGGTTCCATCTCTACAAAATTAAGAATACTGTGCGACATCAGCCTTGAGGTTCTAGAATATACTACGTATTGAACTTTTCATCTCCAACCTCCAAGAAATGTAATGCAAAAAAGAAATGCAGCAACCTTGCCTGTGTGTCTTTCCCACACTCAACTCATTCACCTTGACAAACCAAATCCACATTGTCACATATCATCCGACATGTAAAACAAAAACCCTTAAGCTCTATATATTGTATGTGAAATTTCTAAGGATATTGAAATTCTACACCGAACTTGGCTAAAATACTAATTAAGAAAAACAATTCGATTAATCTTAGTGTATTTGAAAAGCACTTCATATGCATTTTAAACTCATGACCCAGAGAAATAACTGCCTAAAAGGAAGTGATAAAGTTATTAAATCCAAAGTTTATTTTCTTGACAGCTTTCAAATTCCCATTAGAAATGTATTCTTACTAATATTGGTTGCCTTTAAGTATTTGTAATTTGGCCAACCAAAAACTTTGGAAAAATGTGTTTATTTAATAACAAAACAAAAAAGTACAAAACTTAAATCTGTACAAAATTTTAATTGTGTGTAGGCGTGGCTTCTGAGGATATTATTATGTTCCAGTGATGACCACTTTTAGATTCCAACTGCTTATCGGAAGTCTAGACTGCAGGCAAACCCCCAAATACCAAAGAAGCATCCATGTGTCAAACCAACATAATTTTTGAGCTATGCCTGGGGCCACATACCAAAAAAAAAAAAAAATTAGCTTGAAAAGAAAATCTAAGAGGGGTAATCAGAAGGTCAACCCCTATTCACAGGAACTAGGAGGAAGCTAGCCAGGATAGCTAGCCATTACCCTGTTGTCATCCCCATGAGCAGCCCCCTCCCCAACACCCAAGTAAGGCCCAACTCCCTACTTACAGCGTCTTCAAGGTCATCCTAAGTAAAGAAGTGAACAATCAACAGACTGAGCCACGCATACCTTCAGGGCTAAGAAAGCTCTTCCTTCCCCAAATCATTATATAAATACTTTAAATGCCTTAAGGCTTTTCTCCATCTCCACCAGAGAAACTCCCATGCTTTTAGACTGAGCAACTAATAAACGTATTAGGTTTTGCAACATAAATTGTTAAAAGGCTTTTTTCAAGTTGGGGGAACTGAAGTTCAAAAACAGGTGCTTTCAGGGTACTGTTACTGGCAAGGTCAAATTCTTTTTTTTTTTTAACTATTAAAAGAAAATGAGGAAAAGTTTTCTTCGCCTTTCTTAGGACAGCGTGAGGAGCTGAGGGTAAAGCACTGCTAGGGTAAAACTGTGTTGCACACGGTCCAAGTTTGGCTAAACAGTAATTCCTAGCCTAGCCATATAGAAAGTTAGAAGAAAAGAATAAAAACAAAAGAAACCTACTAGGGTCATAGGTAATAGAACAAACCCTACACCGCCATGCCACCCCAAGAAACCACCCCTCCCCCAACCAAAACAAACCTCACCCCTCCGGGTTCCATCTCCCACATGTAAACACACAAAGAAAACAGCAGCAAGCACAATTCGACCATAGTCCTTCCTCACTTCCCTTTGTAGGACAACCCGGAGCCCCAAAACTTCCTCACGGTGCTTTTCCGCGTGTCGTCGGGGCTGGGTCCCCTGAACAAGTGGGCCAAGACTCAGGGGCGGAGGATGCAGTGCTCACTGCATTCGCTGGTTTCCCCGAAAGCAGCAAAATGCTTCCCCCATCCTCCCACGGCCCTCGCATCCCCCCCTCCATGGCCCTGGGGACTCCCCAAATTGCGCTTCCCCCTCGGGCATGCGGTGACGGCGAAGAAAGGGGCACCAAGGCAGCAAATAGAAACGCTCCCCGGTGGATCTGTTGGTAAATAAAACAACTTGGGTCGGGAAGAAAGTTCCTGTGGAGAGCTGCTGGCCCCGGGGAAGACAACAGGAGGTGAATGGAGTCCCTCCTCCTCCCTTACCTGCGCCGGAACAACGGCACCCCGCACCCTCCCGCCCAGCACGGCGCCTCCCGCAGGCCTCGCCTCCCGCACGCCGTGCTGCCGGGGCTTGTTCCTCCTCATGGCTTTGCCCTGACGTAATTCAAACATGGCAACAGTTCGACTTCAAAGGCGAATCCACAGACCTCCCAGACACAGGCTCCTGGCCGTGGGTAACCAGCCGAGAACTCGGGGCCACGCTCTCCCGGTCCCTCGGCCGTGGCGGCATCCAGCGCTGGGGCTGAAGCGCTGGGGCCCCAAGATGCTGCCTTCCCCGTCCGCCCACCCCGAGCGCGGAAGCCCGCTGCCTCCCCGTGCACCAGTATGGCACCTCACACAAGTAGCGCCGCCAAAGTTTCCCCACGAGGGGCTGAGGGACAAAAGCCCCTCCAGAAACTCGCCCGAACTTTGGGGGGCCCGGGCCTCCCGGCCCTCCGCCCGCAGCCGCCCTGAGCGCCAGTGGGGCCCGCATGGGCACATGCAGCTCTTTGTTTTCTGTCCAGCCGGGCGCTGCCTACGTGCAGCATCAGGATGTCGGATTGTTTCCCAGGGGCGACCCACTTGACGATCAGTGCGAGAAAAGTCGGGACCCCGCGCCCCGAGAGTCCGAGCCCCGTCCTCCCGTCAGCTGCAGGCCCCTTTCATCAAAGTTTCGCCCTGTCCTCAAGGAGAAACGCCCCACAGCCGCGCGGAGAGTTGGCGACTTTCACTCTGCTTTTTAAACTGGCAAGACGCCATCATCAGCAAATCACATTGTCCTGCCTGGCGGCCAGACCCGACAGCGCCCGCATCTCACTGCTGACCTGGAGCTGGACACTCGGACGAAAACCAGGTCGCAGCCCCAAGCACGTGGTCTGTCATGTTCAGCACAAAAAGGAGTGCCCTCCGGAGTTCTTTCACTCCTTGGGCGCAGACAACGCCGCCGCCTCCATCCCCAAGTCAACTGGGCTCTGACTGGCCATCTTAAAGCCGCACACGGTCGCCCCAGAAAGCCCTCGCCGCAGCGTCCACAGCTACGCTACAGGTGAATACACTGCGAACAAAACTTGAGGTTCCACAGACACATCGAATACCAGCGCTGCCTGGGCGCGGTCCGGGGGGGGGGGGGCAGGCGTGTGGGAGCCGCGGCGGCTTCCGAGCGGCCGCGTGTTGCTCTCATTGTCGCATCCGCATCCCTCCTGAGTTCGGCAAACAACGCCACGCCGCGTGCACTCGGCAACCCCGGCACCGACCCAAAGGCCGATTTAAACCCCCTCAGACTCGCCAGTCAGCAAGTAGACGACAACTTAGTTTTCGAGCGAATGGCGTTTATGGTCAACCGTTCTCCAAACACGCGCAAGGGGCTGCAATAAACTAAACCACGAGGTTCAACTACGGCGCCCGACCACTCCCGGGCGCGCGCCCACGCGATGCACCGATCCGGAGCCCCCTCCGCAATTGCCAGCGAGTCGTTTTCCTCTCGGGCCTTTCAGCCACCGGGCTATTTTTCGCCCGAGAACGCTGCGACTGAGAAAAGTCATTGTCACCTTCAACGTGGATCCCTCAACTCCAGCGACTCCTCACTCATTTCCAGGCTCCACGCACTTCCCCCACCCCAAGACTTTTCAGTTTGCCTTAAATCCCCTCCCCAATTAAAAGAGACACACTAAACGTGTGCAAAAGAATATGGGGTCTGAACATCACGAAAACAGCACTCCTCGCAATGCCATCTCCAAAACAAAACTTCGTGTGTTGTGTGTGTGTGTATGAAGTACTGGAGGAGGTGGGGGAGGTGAGAAAAAAGGGGAAAAGAGCCACTGAAATCAAAGCCTCGTGAGACAGTTTTGCATCAGAGTAAGAGTCACTCACCTTCCAAACGCAAGCCGTTCCACGCGCAGTAACGTTCCCGAGGTGCGGAGTGCACGCCAGGCCAGCCCCCCCTCCCCTCCAATCGCTCCCTCCTCCTCAACTGCCTTGTCTAGAAAGATTGTCTCCTGCAGTTCTGCAGTTGCTACCGCTGGCCAGGAAGGTGTAGATTCCGCTTTCACTCTGCGCACGCGCGGCTCCCGGTGCAAAATTCTCCTGAATTGAACTCATTTGCATACGGGCGCGCGCGCGTCGAGGGCGGGGAGGAGAGAAGGCCCGGCGGCCGCGCGCGCTCCCGGGGCCTCTATTGTCCTTTTAAGGGGAGAAGCGCCGCGGCGCGGGAAACGCAGCGACCAGAGGGAAACTGGGGCGGGGACTGCTTACTATAGCTGACGTCACATAAACAAACGCGTCCTGGCTGGAGGCGGCGGCAAAGGGGGAGTGGCGGGGTGGGAAAGGCGGAAAGGTTAGCAACGGAGGGAGAAGACTACTCCGTGACGTGCTTTCCACCCTGAAGTTCTTAGGACGCCCTGTTTCGCGTTGAAAAATAGTTAGAAGAGCTATTTTTGCAAAATTTTTACACCTGTGCCTAGTTTCTGGCCTGAGGTGACAGGGGAGTGTAGTCTTGCAAGCACCTAGAGTGAATTTATACGTCTCCCACGTTTCCTAGATTTTGTTTGAAGTTGGGTTTTTGAGCTTAAAAATCCTCTGGGGCCAACAGAGGTTTATTTTTCGTGCCGTTTTAATGCGTCGTTTAATAAAGTTTCATTTGACCCTCTCTACCCATTCAATTAACTCTCGTCTGCCCTCCTCAAACAAACCCAACCCATAACAATCCAATTTTTTATCTCTACTTCGGCCTTAAGAGTTCAAGCCTGTCGGAGTTGAAGGGTTGTTAATTTCCGTGGGGCCACACTTTTCCCAAAAGACTAGTTGGTGGAAAGCCAGTAATCTAGAGATGCGCATGTCTCCTCCAGCTGCTTATAAAGTGTGTCACTCAACCAGAAATAATAGTAGCTGATGGTCTTGGGAATTGAAAAAGTAGCCAGTAAAGTGTAGACTTTCCCTCGTGGAATATATAAATAAACCAACAATCTAAACGTTTCTTGCCCCGGGAGAGGGAAAAAAAACTGAAGTAACTTTTCTCAGATTGATAAATGGAAAACAAAATAATTGTGATTCACCTTTATTCTGAGAACACACCTAACACTAATAGGCTGAGAAATTGATTTAATAACGGAGAGCGGGGTGGGGGGTGGGGGGGTGGGGGGGAGACAGAGAGGAAAGATGTTTTCTCCAGAAACTTGTTATTGGTCCCAAGCTACAAAAGCATGGACATCAACCATAAAACTTAATCATCTGCTGACAAGTTTCACTGCTTTCACTGTAGTGTCAACAATATGGATTTAAATAGATGCTTCTGAACAGCTCATTTAATTCAACAGCCAATTCCTAGTATATAAGACAAACCCACTTCTGAAATCTTCAACTAATGCTTCTATTTTCCTTTAGGATCTGTAACATACTATTTTTATAACAGTATATGAAAATTCTATATCAAATACCTAGACAAAAAAAACTGACACCCCACACTAAAACGTGAGCTCCCTAAAGGCAAGACTTTTATATTGTATTCACTTTTGTACTCCAGTGCCTAACACAATGCGCAGCAAATTAACTCTGAATAATTTCTTGTAAAATAATAAATCAATGGATGTTTTCAAATGTATTACAGATTTATCTCAAATCAAAACAACATTAGAATTTTTGTATTTAACCTAAAATGAGTTTGGAAGTTATAGGGATTATCTCTATTGATATGATGCCTGTCCTTATCATAATAAATAAAATAGAATAAGGGCTTTCATTGGTGGCAAATGGACCCTGAGCATAAACTCCTAACTTCTCTTTGAGGAGAATTTTTTAAAGTTGTGCTGGGTTGTTTCAAGTACTTATTTGGTTTATGACAGATCCTCCAACAATAATTTCAAATTAGTACACACTTTTGAAGGTGTGGAAACTGCCAAGTATCACAATTTTTTTAACTTCAATTATTGCTTACAGGATATATTACATATTTTTAAATAAATATAGAAATTATATATTTATATCAATCTAAAAATGTACCTTGAATGCCTCTTTACGTGAAAGTCTCTGTAAAGAATATATATTTTGTAATCCAGGTATGGAATTAAGCTCAAATGTCTAACCAATGCAGGAATTACAGTAATTAGGGTATATTGTTCAGATAAGAAAGGACCTGGAAGCTTCAGAGCCACTGAGCTAATATCATACAGCAAGACTTCCTCCGCTCTCAAAATAGAGGTCAAGAAGTAATCTGGGTAATTTTTGTAGGAAAAGTAGCAACAAAATCCTTAGAAACTTAAGTTCCATAGAGTCTTTTTTTTTTTTTTTAACCTCCTGCTATTTTTGAAGAACCAGGTGCATTCCAAAAGTTCTTTTGTTCATTTTGTTGCTTGAATGCATTGTTATGGTTGACTCTATCCAGTACCAATAGCTCATTTATGGTTACTTTAAAATACTATTACCTAAGTACACCAAGTGAATTTTTCAACAGGAAGAGAGGGAAGGAGGGAAGGAGGAAGGAAGGAAGAAAGAGAGTGAATTTATAATATAAATTTTGATTATAGGAGATTGAATTACACCATGTTAGAAAAATAATTTATTTTTTAATTATTATAGTGTTTAACTCATACTGAGTTCTCAAAAATATTGAAATTGAAAATAGTAAAAATTGAGATTGCAATTGAAAATAAGTTGCCAGATACTCTGGTTAAGCCAACTATCTTGCTTATAATATAATATATTGTCCCTCCTGTAGAATTATCCCCTAATGCTGAGCTTTTTCATTCATATAGCAAACATTTACTTATCATAACTATGTGCCAGATAGTAAAACCATTTCAGAAATAGAGAGGCTCAAGGCCCCCTCACCTTTTTAATTCATTTCTATATAATTCTACTTTATTTGCTACTTTTTCTTCAGCATTTTTTACCTTGTTTTAAGACTTAACTATTATCAGCAACTTTACAATTTATTATAGTATTTTTGAAGTGGAGGATAAATTATATATAAAGGACCGAAAAGGACAATTCCTGCTTGGTAATGAAGGTTATTATCAGCAATTTAGTAATGTTTGTAATGACAATTCAAAGTAATGGTTGTTTTTTAAATGAAGGCTGATACCCTCATCAGAGGCTGGTACCAACCACATTAAAACATTTTTGTTGAGCTCAGGAAAGAGCTGATTATTATTATTATTAAACATTGGGTTTGGTTCCTTAGCAGGTAATAACTATAGGACTAAACCTTTTCCTCACACTGAAACAAATACAGTACTTTGTTACTGTATTTGTTTAAATCCTTTTGAAGTTCACCTAACAAGTGGTCCAAACAAGTCAGATAATTTTAAGCTATAAGGTATAGAATTGGTTATGTGACCTAAGTAATCCTCCAACAACCGTTGACAGCTGCTAGAAAAAGTTGTCTATTACTTAATCAAATTAACTTCTCAAATTTCTAATCTTAAAGATTTGTTACAAATTTATTCTTAGAAAGAGTAATCTCTGATTTTTTAAGAGGTTTTAAGTATTTTACTACTATCTTACTGCATTTCAATAGCATACTTTAAAAAATAAAATTACTGATAACAAAAGGAATTTTAAGAAGGACATTGACAAACTAAAATGAGTTCACAGGAGAGTAAATCAGAATGATGAAAGCTGGAAACCACAACATTAAAGCAATGATTAAAGGAGGGACTGTTTTGATTGAGCAAGAGTGAGCAGTCTTTGACTATTTAAAGGACCATCATTATTAGAAAAACGAATGGGCATGTTCTTTTATGCTAAGAAATCCAATTAGTCTTGAAAATCACAAGAATGTGATTCTTGCTAAATATCAGAAAAACCAAGAATTTTATTTCAATGAATTACATTATTTACAATATAAAGCTTGCTACCTCTAAACTCCTATTGAATTCTATGAATCTACGATTCTCTGAGATAAATGAATCCCTTATTTAGTCATGAGGCTTTCAACAAAAATTGCCTCAAATTTGAGAGAGGGATTTATCACTGTGGCTGGGATAGATTAGAAATGTCTTTTTGGGGAGGATGAGATTTGAGCCTTGGACATTCATTCATTCATTCATTCATTCATCAAATACTTTTTTTTTGGTATGTGGGTAGCTCTCTGACTGGGAATCGAACCCAGGCCGCAGCACTGACAGCGCCAATGCCGAAGCCTTAAGCCACTACACCATCAGGGAACTCCCCATCAAATACTTATTGAGTAGTATCTTCTAATTGCCAGATTCTGACAATAAAGTGATGAGCAATGCAGAAACAGTTGAATGTGGGAAGTAGGCATTCCAAATAACCACACAAATATAGTTACAAACTGTGAGAAATAAAAGAAAGAGACTGTGAGCCTAACCAGGTATGGCAAGGAGATCTGTTCCAACCTGGAGGTAAGAGAAAGCATCTTTGTGGAAGTGACATTGAATTACCCCTTAGATAAAAAATTGGATAGTACAAATAGTATTGAACCATTGGTAACTTCGAGAATAAAGTCTTAAAGACAGCCAAATACTTGGGATGGTGAAGAAGTACATAACTAGGAAAAGAATCATGTCTTTGATTGAATAAAAGTCATACATGAATCCTGTTTGAGGTAAAAGATAGTGTCAGATGTCAGAGACTAAGATAAATCAGGATTTAAACCCTATGGTTTTGAAAGTACTACTTACATTGAGTTGGAAGTAGTTGCATGCCCAAAATATTCCAGAGACCAACCCCTATGATTAGATTACAATTGCTTCAATCAATATATGTTTCTCCTATGACAAGGTATTTTTCTAAATGTCAGTAAGAAATTGATTCCTGGCCATAGAACTGACTTCCTGGAAGAACCCCTGTTCTAATTTTTCAAATCATTATTGAAGGCAGGCATGCCACATCATCAGCAGATGAATAGTAAACAAGCAGATACATAATATAGACAGTCCAAGAAATATGCTAGGTTACCATTTCTAAGAACTTTGGAAATAAAATATCCAAGAATTTAAAATAATTTATTTTGCTTACAGTTAATTTTAAAAACTTTTTAATATATGTATTTTAGAATTTGAATTCTTAACAAAAAATTTTAAAAATAGAATTCAATCTCATAGCTTAGATCAGCAAATAAAAGTTATTGGTTTCAAAGTTTCAAACGATACAAGCATTAATAGTTTATCTAGATATATTGTTAATTTAGCAGTGCTTTAGTGTTCCATAAATGAAAATGTAAGGTAAAGCAGATAAAACAAAGGTAATTGATGTACTGTAATGTATTTGTGTCGATGGTATTATCAGAGAGCATAACATTGCACATTGTCTTCCTAACAGGTAATGTTAAGTATATGAACATAACTTAAGTTTTTGCCTAAGAATGGAATTAGAAAACATATCTTGAGGTCTGTAGAAAATAGGGAAAGGTGTTAGTACTCAATTTATTGACAACTAAAATGCTACTTTAATGCCAATAATATAATCTACACTTGAACTAACAATTTACAAAATAAGAATTTGTGGAAGAGAAGCGAGGACTCCAAGACCTTTGAAATTATTTCTGAAAAAAATGCATTCTTTAAAATTTTACATTCTGTCATTTCTTCAAAGCAGAACAATTGTCAATCATGCTAGAATAAATCTCATATATTAAATAATTAAGTATTTTGTCCAAATTCTTGATTTGGAGAACTGAAATAAACCAAATATATTTCTGTTAGCTTTTACAATAATTGATGTTACATAGTCAAAAGAGAAAATTTATAAACTTTTTTCTATTTTTGGCATGTCATGAATATTATTTTTTTAATGTTGTAATTAAAGGCTAGAATTAAGAATTTATATAAAATAATTTCTTACTCCTGGACTGAGGGAACTCAAAAGACTCAAAAGACTAATAAATTTAACTATTAATACATAAAATTTAAAAATTCATACATAAGGAAAAATACAAAATAGTGAAAGAAAAAAGTCGAACTGAAAAAATCTTGCAAAATAAAGCAGTAATTTCTTGATATGAGTAAAGAACATGTAAGTTCACTCACCCAAATATATAAAAATGGAAATAAGCATATAAACTAAGATTGCTTATTTATAAATTTTATAACTTTATTAATAATTTTAATGTAAATAGAATCAACCATTTTTTATCTAGATTTGATTGTAAATAAATTTATTTGATAATATCAAAGGTTGATGACCATCTCATCATAGGAGAAGATAAACTCTCATACTCTATTACTGGGAGTATAAATTATTTGTTCCATTAAGACACCAATTTAACATTATCTATTGAAATGTAAAACTTTTTGTATGGTTCCACTTTTGGGAATTTCCCCTAAGATATATTCACACAGGGCACAACGGTATGTGTATAAGAATGTTCATTTTCAGCGTTATTTGTAATGGAGATAATCCAAATGCCCATCCATAAGGAAATGGTTAAATAAATGATAGAACATCTATAAAATGGAATTCTATGCTGCTATTACAAAGAATGAGGTTGCTTTATATATACTGATATTGGAAGATATTAACACTCTAATTAGTGGCTAAAAAGCAATTTCCAGAAGAGTAGATAAAGTATGATTTCATTTGAGGGGCAAAAAGGAATGTACAGAGGGGCCAAAAATATATATATACACATATTAAGAGATGTTATTTATGTATTACATAAATTCTGACTGTAACCACTTTGAGCACCTCTTGTAATTGCAGAAGTCAAATGTGACTTTTATTCATCTTTTGTTATAGGCATATATTGAGAATTACAATTTTAATAGTTTTTTTACATATACATATACCAGTGTGCCAAAAAAAATACATACATTTTAAGAGATGTTATCTATGTATTATATTTTGAAACTGAATTGAATTACAGTAGCAATGTGTAATATGACATTCACTCAAAAGATGGCATTAATCAAATGAATGCTAGAATCACCATGTGATAGGCAGGACAAAGAAAATGGCAGAAGTACAGTTGTCATTCGAGAGCATAAGACCATTTTGAAGTGGTATTTGAAATTCAAGAATGTTGTTTGAGTTTCCTCCACATTCTCCAGACTTAACACTCCTTGACTTCTACCTATGGGGGACCTTAAAGGATGTGTCATACCATAGAAAACCAACTACACTGGCAGTACTTTGGGAACAAATTGAAATGGCATGCAAAGCAATGTAGGTGGACACTTTGGTCAACGTTGCTCATATGGTAGTTTGCCATAATCAGAAGTGTCTGGATGCTGATGGCAACCACTTTGAGCACCTATTGCAGCAGTCAAATATGACTTGTATTTATCTTTTGTTATAGGTATATATTGAGTATTACAATTTTAATACTTTTTTTTTCTTTCCAAAATGTGTATACATTTTTTTGGCACTCTGTACATGAACACACATACATGCACGCACACGTGAGGTCTGATAATTAAGTCCACAAACTTACCACTGTGTGCTTCTGTTGTTGGCAGCACTGTACAAACAACTTGGTAAGGTTTCATAACCTTGGTCTATCATGTCTCACAGCTGTGTCCTCGTCAATGTGTCTTGCTGAGTGGTGTTCATTATTATTGTTGGGTGTTTCTGTGTGCCATTGCTAGAATGTCAGAGTTTGAATTAGAACAACAAACAAACATTAAATTTCTTGTTAAACTTGGCAAGAATAGAAGTGAAATCAGGAACATGTTAGTCCAACTTTATGGGGATAATGCCATGAAGAAAATGGCAGTGTACAAATGGACTGAACGTTTTTCTAAGGGGAGAGATAGTGTCACTGATGAAGAGAGGTCAATGTAGTCAGTAACAAGCAGAACTGATAAAAACATTGCAAAAATTCATCAAATTGTGCATCAAAATCGTCATCTGACTGTGAGAAGCATAGCACACCAAGTAAACATTGATAGAGAAACAGGAAAATCTTAACTGAAAATCTTGGCATGAGAAAGGTGTGTGCAAAAATGGTCCCAGAGGAGCTCACTGGTAAACAAAAGCAGAGGAGAGTTGAAGTTTGCCAAGACCTCCTTTTGGAGAGGCAAGACAATGTTCTGGGCTGTGTTATCACTGGTGATGAAATGTGTGCACCAATATGAACCTGAAACAGAGTGTAAAAGTGCACAATGGAAGTCAGCCAATTCTCCACAACCAAAAAAGTTCCATCTGTCCAAATCAAGAGTCACAACAATACTGTTAAACTTTTTTGATATCAGAGGGGTTGTTCATTATGAATTTGTACCAACTGGACAAACAGGCAACCAAGTTTACTACCTGAAAATGCTGAAAAAGCTGCATGAAAAAGTTAGATGAAAATGACCTGAACTTTTTGCCAACAACTCATGGTTCTTGCATCACGACAATGCACCAGCTCACATGGTACTGTCTATAAGGGAATTTTTAGCCAGTAAACAAATTACTGTATTAGAATACCATCCCTACTCACCCGATCTGGCCCCCAATGACTTTTTCTTTACCCAAAGATAAAGAAAATATCGAAAGGAAGACATTTTGATAACATTCAGGATTATCAAGGGTCATATGATGACAGCTCAGATGGCTATTCCAGAAAAGGAGTTCCAAAATTGCTCTAAAGGGTATACTAGGTGCTGGCATCAGTGCATAGCTTCCAAGGGGAGTACTTCGAAGGTGACCATAGTGATATTCAGAAATGAGGTATATAGCACTTTTTCTAGGATTTCACAAAATTAATTGTCAATCCTCGTGTGTGTGTGTTTGTGTGTGTGTGTGTAATGCATTTGTACATGCATAAAAAGTGATTGCAAGGCCTACAACAATGTTAATCACTGTAACCTCTGAGGATAAAAGTGAGAAAGAAAGTGGGAGGAGTGATTTTTTTACACACTTTAAAAATAATTTTTTCCTTTTTGAACTTTTTATAACCATCAATTATTTTATTTATTTATTTATTTATTTATTTATTTATTTATTTATTTATTTTTGTGGTTCCCTAGCCAGGAATCGAACCCAGGCCACAGCGATGAGAGGGCCGAAGCCTAGCCACTACACCACCAGGGAACCCCCAGTTATTTTTATAATATAAAGTATCTCAAGATAGAAGAACACCTATTAAAACACATGTAGCACATTAGGAATACAAGCAACATTATTAAAAAAAAAAAAGTGTCTGTATTTATTAATAACAAATGAATCACCAAAGTAACAGTTAGCTTCTTGAACTCAAGATCCATATATGGATCAGCTTTGAAGCTTCCAAAATATTTTGTATGGTACATGCATGTAAATAGCTATAAAACATGGAGTCCATAAAAGATCTTTGTTTTTTTGCCTGGAATTCCCTTCCCTTCATGTCTGAATGTTTAAACCCTACCCATACTTCAAGGCCTGACTCAAATACCAGCTTAGGTTCAGACATAATTATCATTTATTGATTGCCAGCTCTGGATCTAGCATTACTTGATATGCTTCCACATGTTTAATCTCTTTTCATTGTTTAAAATGTTCACAATAATCCTGTGACATAGATGTCTTTCTTATTTACATATGAAAAATGAGCCTTAGCCATTATGAGGCCATTCACTGTCATATGTGTCATAGTAAGTGGTGGAGGTGAGAGAGGAAAGCAGGTCTCTTGAATCTAAATTCTAGATTCATTCCACTTTACTCCTCCAAGCACCTCTCCCTGATTTTTCAAACAGGAAGTAGTACAGTAGACCCTCTGTTATCAGGAATTCAAGTAACCGGCACTCTCAGGTGTGCTGGTTGCTGGAGTTTTGGTTAAGGGAGAATCTATTTACATTTACTGGCATCTGCTAATCCCCATGGGTGCCAGTGAATTGAGTGTCTACTGTATTTTACTCCTCTCTACTCTGTTAACACTTTGTCAGTACATCTTAAGGCACACATCATGAGACCTAAATCTAACACTAGTTTTAATCTTCAGAGAACATAAAAATCACCTGTGATTTTTTTCCTCCAATTTTCTTTCCTTTTTTTGTGGTGGGGGGGTGGCGCAGGGGTAGTTCCCTGGCTGGGAATCGAACCCAGGCCATGGTGTTGACAGCGCCAAAGCCTAGCCACTACACCACCAGGGAACCCCTCCAATTTTCTTTTATTGTGATAAAATTTATCATCATAAACATTTTAAGTGTACAGTTCAGTGATATTAAATACTTTCATTAGTTTGTGCAACCATCACCATCATCCATCCCCATAACTCTTTTCATCTTGTAAAACTGAAACTCTATACCCATTAAACAATAACGCCTATCATCCTCTCCCCTCAATCCCTGATAATCACCATTCTACTTTTCTGTCTCTATGATTTGGATTACTCTAAGTACTTCATATAAGTGGAAACATACAGTATTTGTCTTTTTGTGACTGGCTTATTTTACTCAGCATAATGTCCTCAAGATTCTGACATAGGCTACAATAGGTACCGTATGTCAGAATTTTCTTCCTTTTTGAGGATGAATAATATTCCATTGTGTATGTGTGTATATGTGTGTACACTCATATACACACATACATATATATGTGTATGTGTCACATTTTGCTTCTCCATTCATCCACTGATGAACACTAAGATTGCTTCCATGTTTTTGCAACTGTGAATAATGCTGCTATAAACATGGGTGTCGAAATGTATCTATAGGACCCAGTTTTCAATTCTTTTGGGTGTATACCCAGAGGTAGAATTGCTGAATCATATGATAATTCTATTTCTAATTTTTTGAGAAACTATCATATTGTTTTCCACAGGAGCTATACCATTTTATATCTCCACCAACAGTACACAAGAGTTTCAGGTTTTCTACATCCTCACCGTTTATTACTTTCTGTCATTTTTGTAGTAGTTTTGTTTTTCGCCAAAGATTACTGCTGCTGAGCATCTTTTCATGTGCTTATTGGCCATTTGTATATCTTCTTTGGAGAAATGTCTATTCAAAGCTTTTTTTGAATCAAATTGCTTGTTTTCTTGTTGTTGAGTTTTAGGAGTTCTCTATATATTCTGGATATTAATCCCTTATCAATTATATTATTTGCAAGTCATTTCTCCCATTCTTTAGGTTGTCTTTTTATTCTGTTGATACTGTCTTTTGGTGCAGAAAATGTTTTAATGTTTATGAAGTCCAATTTGCCTATTTTTTGTTGTTGTTGCCTGTGCCTTTGATGACATATCCATGATCATTGCTACATCCAATGTCATGAAGTTTTTCCTCCTATTTTTTTTTAAAGTTTTATAGTTTTAGGTCTTACATTTAAGTTAATTTTAAGTTAATTTTTGGATATGGTGTTAGATAAGGGTCCACCTTTATTCTTTTGCATGTAGATATCCCGTTTTCTCATCACCATTTGTTGCAAAACTTGTCCTTTCCCAATTAAGTAGTCTTGGCACTCCTATCAAAAATCACTTGAGGGAGCTCCCTGGTGGTGTAGTGCCTAAGGCTTCCGCGCTATCAACACTGCAGCCTGGGTTCGTTTCCCAGCCAGGGAACTACCCACATAAAAAAAAAAAAATCACTTGACCATATAGGCAACGGGTTATTTCTGGGCTTTCAATTCTATTTCATTTGTCTATATGGCTGTCTTCTTGCCAGTACCACACTGTTTTTTTATTATTGTAGCTTTGTAGTAAATTTTGAAATCATAAAGTGTGAACTGTCCAGTTTTGTTCTTTTTCGAGAGTCTTTTGGCTATTAGGAATCCTTTATGATTGCATATGAATTTTAGAATGGGTTTTTCTGTTTCTGAAAAAAATCATTGAGATATTGACAGGGATTGCATTGAATTTGTATATCACTTTGGGTAGTATTGACATCTTAACAATATTAAGTTGTCCAATAAACAAACTGGCATTTTAAAGTAGATTTTTAAAAACTAGGAGTGCAAGAATGAAAGAAGCTTACTTTCACTTTACTTTTACTCCCTTCTTTAAATCAAGAGCACCATGTCCCAAAACCTTAAGTTACCATCACACACTTGGACTTAACTGAAGAGGAATCTGAAAAAGCCCAGGGAGCTTAAACAACCTTCCTCAAAGACATACGAATGGAGAGATGCACATTAGGAAATATGCTCCATGGGAAAGAGTACAGAACAGACTAGTCAGATCAGAATAGACATAGAGCAGAATGGGGAGTAAACTGCAGAGAAGAGACAAGCATAACATTTGTAAAGTGGGAAGGAAGCAGCTGAAAACAAAGACAAAAGGAACCAAGCAACCAAAGACAACTTTGAAGTGAAGGAGATGCATTTCTTGCAGCGGTTCTCAACCTCAGGGGCGCGACCCCTTTGGGGGTCGAACGACCCTTTCATAGGGGTCACCTAAGACCATCGGAAAACACATAATGTACTTATGTGGACCAGTCACACATGTGTAGAGAGCAGCTACCAATAATTTTATGGGGGTCACCACGACATGAGGAACTGTATTAAAGGGTCGCGGCATTAGGAAGGTTGAGAACCACTGCTGGAGCTTAAGTTTAAAAAACGGGATGATGGGAAAAAAAAGAAACATAGAAAAACACCCATGATCAAAATCTATGAGCTTTTTTCTATTAAGGATGTATGTCCATTTATTTATAGCTTCTTTAATTTTGATTTCAGCAATGTTTTCCAGTTTTAATTACACAGGTATTTAATTTCACTGGTTAAATTTTAAGTATTTTATTCTTTTTGATGCTGTTGTTAATGGAATTATTTTTATAATTTCCTTTTCAGTTTGTTTATTGTCAGTGTGTAGAAATTACACTGGTTTCTGTGGGTTGATTTTTTTTTTTAATCCTGCTACTTTGCTAAATTCATTTAATAGTTCTCACAGTTCCTTTTGTGAAATCTTAAGGATTTCATGCATATTAGATCATATTAACTGTAATGAGGTTTAAGACATGCTACCCCAAATTTTGCCACTTTAGCATATTGAATTTTTTGTTTTTGAGGGGTATTTCCCTGGCTGGGAATTGAACCCAGGCCGTGGTGTTGAGAGTGTCAAAGCCTAGCCACTACACCACCAGGGAACCCCTTTCATATTGGATATTTTAATGTAAAGAATTTGAGAAAATGGTAGAAACAGGAAGGTCACTCTTCTTCCCTAAAACAGGTCATAAAACTCTCATGTGTAAGATGCTCTCCCTATACCTGGAGGGAAGGAGCAGTCTTATACCCAAAATAAGACTAAAGTGATGCTAAGAGGAATTCAAACAAACAGGCCTTGTTAAGTTTCTTTCAGTTTAACACACTTACCTCATAGTCTTTGACCTATCATATTTCTTTAGAACTGTTCACTCTTCATCAAATCATAAAAATAACTGTTTCTTTGGGTCTTCATTTCCTTATGAAAACTGTCATGTTATATAAAATTTAAATAGATTTCTTGGAGTTCCCTGGTAGTATAGTGGCTAAGGGTTCAGTGTGCTCAAGGCCGCGGCCTGGGTTCAATTCCCAGCCAGGGAACTACCCCCCCAAAATAAAAATTTAATAAATTTCTCCTGTTAATGTCTTTGTCTATTAAATTTTCAGATGCAGCCAGGGACTCTAAGAGGATCAAGGAAATCTTTTTCTTCCCTACATTTGTGAGCAGAGATTATTTTACTTCTTCCTTTTCGATTTGGATCCCTTTATTTATTTGTTTGTTTTATTTGCCTATTTTCTCTGGCTAGAACTTTGAGTTGAATGGAAGTGGGAAAAGTAGGCACTCTTGCCTTCTTCCTGTTCTTAGAGGAAAAGCTTTCAGTCCTTCACCATTGAGTATTATGTTCAGTGTGGGTTTCCCATACATGGCTTTTATCATATTGAGGTACTTTCCTTCTATCCCTAGATTGTTGAGTTTTTTTTTAATCATAAAAGAGTGTTATATCTTATCAAATCCTTTTTCTGCATCAATTGAGATGATTGTGTACTTTTGGGGGGAGGGCTGTGTTGAACCATTTTTGCATTCCAGGAATAAATCCCACTCAGTCATGATGTATAATACTGTCACACCTTGTTACTCAACTGCTTTGAAACTTGTTGAATTTGGTACTTGATGCATTTTGATGTGAAAATTTTGTCCTAGTACTTGTCATTTGTTTGGTACTCAATAGTCAACTAGAACTTGTCAATGTCAATTGCCTGGTGACTCCCTATCCTTTCCAGTCAAAACAAGGGAGTCACATGTTAGCCATGTGGTAGTTCTTGCCCTGTGCACATCCCCTTGCAGTCTTTAATTTTAGCTTCTGTGGTTGTTTTGTGTATTTTTGGTTTGAGAATGCATTAAATTTATTTACATTATTCCTTATGAGAAACATTGGTTTGGTACTTGTCCTTTTTGGTATTCGTTACACCTCGGAACCAATTAACATTGAGTAATGAGGTACTTTTAATACACTGTTGAATTCAGTTTGCAAAAATTTCTTTGAGGATTTTTGCATCAGTGCTCATAAGGAATGTTGGTCTGTAGTTTTCTCTTCTTGTAATGTCTTTGTCTGACTTTGCTATCTACATACCTGTGAACTTTTAAAAAATGTTCATGCCACGGACCAATGAAATAAGAATTTCTGCAGTAGATGCCTAGTTATCTGCTTATGTTAAAACTTTCATAGGTTATACTGAGGCACACCAAGGTTTTCATACTGCTAGGCTCATTCACACCTGATTTGTCTTTGAATTTCCATAGTGCTCAGTGAAAAGCAGATGCCTAATAAATATTTGTTAAATTACTCATAATCATTAATGACTTTTGTAAATCCACATGTGGAATCAGAGTGGCATCTGTAGAAAACAAAGTCCAAGTGATTGGATAATAGGGACACTGTGAGAATCAGGTGGCATAAGCTTTAGGGAGATAGTGAACTATTAAAGTAAAAGGTGAAACAAGGTGTGCTCAAAAATACCATAGATATTAACTTAGAAGCGGGCATAAGGAATGAGAACAGGCTTATTAGGTCATTCTGTCACTATATATTGCCCTTTTATTATGGCTCTGATTTTTCTTGTCTTTTGAAAGTCATCCGTATTTTATCTAGATCACACTTACATAAAAATATTTATGTTATATTGGAAGAATAAAGAATTTGCCTTGGCTTTCCCAAATTCCCTGAACTTATAAGATAGCAAAAGAGAACTAGATCATTGCTAGCAATGCTTTCAAAAAGGATGAATTTATCTGGAATGGGGAAGGGACTTCGGGAGACCACAGCAGGAATGTGGTTGAACAGGACTGATGACATATGCACCATAAAATATGGTGTTCCTTACCTGAGGAATTGCCTTTTAAGGGAGATCATTTTTGTTGATATCTCTGCCTGTAGGCCAGATACTTTTACAACAGGGAAAAGAAAAGAAAAACTCTGTGTGTGTGTGTGTGTGTGTGTGTGTGTGTGTCTGATTAACTGATCTTTCACTTTTCTCAATCAATAAGAATTTAGAAATCTTCTTGGAATATGTTGAAATGGGCAGCTGTTATTACATAGGGATGATAGAGCTGACCCACAATCAGTAGAGTATAACTTGGGTTATTTTTCATAATGTTCACAATAGTAATCATTAATAATTATCTTTATGCACATATCTGCTATATAAAAAGGACATACTATGTTATAAAATATACTTCCTACCATTAATGGGCTTCCAGCCCTATGAAGCAAACATAAGTTATATAAAATAGTCAAAATAAAGTAATACAAGCTCTGTATTAAATGAAATATACTCACCATTATTGCTATATGAGTTCATATGGACTGTGCTCTTAATACGGAAACCAGACAGGTAAATAGATAATTTCAGCATAGCATAATAAATTATGCACAAGGTATTAAGGGAGCACAAAGTTGGAGTATTTAGCAGCCTGTTATTCAGAGAAGGTTTGGAGGAAATGCTGCTTGAGTGGATTTGGAAAAATAGATATGAGACTGACAGGTGAACAAACATGGGCATGGCTTACCAAGCTGCAGGAACAGCATAAGCAGAAGTCCGTAAGTGGAAAAAAATCATGCCATGTTGAAGGAACATTTAGAACTATTCCAGTGTCAAGTGCGTGATTGGGATTTATGTGGGATAAGTCTGGTCAGGTCATGAAAGGCCTATGAGCCATGTTAATAAAGAGCTTGGACTCAGGCTGTAGGCAATGGGAGCCATTAAAAGCATTTAAGCAGGGGGAGCAACATGATTAAATTCATGTTTTTAAGCATTTAATTCTAGGCAGAGTTTGGAGAATGGATTAAAGTAAAGTAATTTTGGAGGCAGGCTGATCACTTAAGATTATAATGCTATATAGTTTAGGCAAAATTTTGTTAAGGGCCATAACTGAATAAGAGTGAACAAAAGAGGACAGATTTGGGAGATTTCACGGAGAGAAAGCAAGTGCTTGGTTATTGACTGAATGTATATGCAAGACAGCACAAAGTCTAGAGTAAGTCCCATGTTTCTAATTTGGATGGTGGTCACATTAACTGAGATTGAGAAAATTGTGAAATGAACACATTTAGAAAGGAAGATAATTAGATTTGATTCAAAGGAGAAAGGGAGGGAGAGATAGAGAGAAGCTAGAGAGGGATGAAAAATCAAGGAAGTATTTTGTTTATACATTCTGTTATATTTTTGTGTGTGCAAAACTTGATCCTGCTATGGACTAGAACCAGGGTTGCATTTTATGCTGCTTAGTAAGCACTCAAGAAATATTTGGCATAAGAGTCAAAAGAGTGAGTTGAGAGAAAGAAATTGGAAATAAAGAAAGCATGCCCCAAAAAGTAAGGTCCTGGAGTTCCCTGATGGTGTAGCGGCTTAAGGCTTCGGCGTTGGCGCTGTCAGCGCTGCGGCCTGGGTTCGATTCCCAGTCAGGGAGCTACCCACATACCAAAAAGCAAAAAAAAAAAAGTAAGGTCCTAGGGAAAACAACCAGGAGTAGAATCACTAGCAAAGGTAGATGAGGTGATCTCCAGCAATAGAATGATAGCTCCTCCTCTGAGACTTATGGGAAAGATGTAGCCATGGTGGAAAATAAAGCCACATTTTTAGGAGTGGGAGATGCTCAAATATCTGTTGTTTGATAACCTTGAGTTTTCTTAATGAAACAAGAGCAAATTGTTTGTTTAAGAGTGAAAATCAAGTGCTTGAGTGAATTTAGAAGGCTTGTGAGGGAACTGTTGCTGAGTAGGAGAGAAAGCTTTCAAAAAATAAATGAAAGGGTTGCGGAGGGGAATTGTAGGTTCAGCTGAGATTGGACATCATAAATTTGTAGTGCTGCTAATCTATACAGGACTAAATTTCCTTCTACCCCCGCAACAGATCTCAGGCAATAGATAGGTGAGAGAGAAGAAATGAATGCAAAGAAGTAGAGGATGTTGGAGAGAGAGTGGTTTAAACAATTAACCATGCTGGTTGGAGTTAAGCAAGTAAGAAATATGGGGCAATGTGGTAGGCTAAGTAATGGCCTTCAAAGATATCTTAATGCACAGAATCTGTAAATGTTACCTTACATAGCACAAGGGACTTCACAGAGGAGATTAAAGTAAGGATTTTGAAATGGGGAGGTTATCCTGCAATATCTGGGTGGGCCCTAAGTTTCATAACAAATGTTCTTATAAGAGAGAGGCAGAGAGAGATTTTACTGTAGGAGACAGAGGGGCATTTAAAAACAACAAAAGCAGAGAGTGGAGATAGAGGAAGGGACCACAAGCTTAGGAATATATGTGGCCACTAGAATCTGAAAAGGGCAATTAAACAGATTCTCCAGAAGGAACCAGCCCTCTTGACACCTTGACTTTAGTTCAGTGAAACTGATTTTTGACTTCTTTTTTTTTTTTTTTTTTTTTTGCTATTTAGTATGTGGGTAACTCCCTGACTGGGAATTGAACCCAGGCTGTAGTGCTGACAGCGCCAGCACTGAAGCCTTAAGCCACTACACTATCAGGGAACTCCCTGATTTTTGACTTCTGATCTCCAGAACTAAGAGAATAAATTTGTGTTGTTTTAAGCCACTAAATTGGTGGTAATTTGTTACAGCAGCAATAGTAAACTAATACAAACAGTGAAACTAAGACTCGTCATAAAAACTGGACTTTGGAAAAGTGGTAGGGTACATATAAGCAAAAACAAGGAAATGGGAAAATAAATGATTTAAAAAAAAAAGATAGGGAGAAGATGACAGTGCCTACAGCATATACTCAGGAACCAGGATACTAGTTTTCTAGAACAAAAGATAGTGCTGGGAAAGGAACTTGAATTGGTAGGATGCATCAAAATGCTGAGGGCCTAGACTGCCTCTTTATTGTGTTGGTTTGTGTCCTGCAGGTTTTGGGGAACAACAAAAGAAAAATGAACTTAAAAACCTGTAAGATTTTGGAGCAGAGAAATACTTCAAATAGAAAAACTAGTTAAGTTTCCAATAGTACAAATATTAGATGATAAGATCCTCGATTGGGGATAGCGGCAATGTGTATCTTCTAGGGTTCACCTGATAAACAGAACAAATAGGAGATAGCAGACAGATAGATAGATAGATAAAGAATATATCTTGCATATATTAATAATATAAAATCTACCCCAATTCCTGGGAAAGTTCCTTATGGCCCTGAGGTAGATAGAAAGACTATTTATGTCTCTATAGACAAATATTATCACAGATGTTCTTACCTCCTCCTCATTCTCCTGAAAACACATTTATCTTTTCAAAAGGTCATTTTTGTGTTCCCCTAAGTGCCTTTCTCTTCCTCCCCCTCACCTATTAAGATACCGTAGATAATGTGTTCCCATGTATAATGTGCACCCATGTTTTTGGCGCAAACATTCAGGGAAAAAAATCTTTCGTTTTAATATTTTGATGTGAATTTTTATTTGTTTATATTTAGGTATTTATTTTTTTTGTATTATAAAGGAATTTTAAAATTTATTTTTAACATATTATAAGAAAATTTTATGTAACAAATAATTACAAAATATAAGAACAGATATAAGTTATAAGAAATTTTGTGTATAAAAATTTTTTTCTATAAAAGCAAAAAAAGCGATTATAGTATTCCAGGGTGTTATTTTGCACACAGCTATCATTATTGACTTCTAGAGTTTTACTTTTAATTCATAAGCATAAATAAAATAATTTAAAACATTTATATAAACACAAAATTAGTACTACCCATGTATAATGAGCATCCTTATTTTTGCCCCACTAATTTGGGCCAAAAAGTGCACATTATACATGGCAAATAGGGTCATTTATAAGACCCAAATTCTAACCACTCCTAATTGAATTCTTCTCCTGCTATATGCCCATTGTCTGGGTAAATAAACTTTTTTTCTCTTATTAATCTGCCTTTTGATAATTTAATTTGCAGCTCTCTTTCACACAACGTACGTAAGAGGGTAAAGTTTTTCTCCCATACAATTTTACTGAGGCCCACCCACATCATCAAAGATAATCTCCTTTACTTAAAGTCAACTAGTTACAGATGTTAACCATATCTACAAAATACCTTCACAACCACATACACTTAGATTAGTGTTTGATTAAGTAATTGGCTACTATTGTCCAGCCAAGTTGACATGTACAACGAACCATCACACAAATATAAGGAAGAATGGATAATGTCAAAAAAAAAGAAAACTTTATCAGGATTTGGTGATTGACTGGTTGACATAAAATATTCAACCTGGTAAAGAATTTTTATAAGGTTTTATTTGAGCCAAATGACACCAATTGCTGGGAAGCAAGATCTCAAATGCTCCAGAGATATGTGTTTTGCAGTTTCTTTCATGAATTTGAAATTAAGGAGTGGATGTAAGGAACATTACATAAAGGTGGAAGAAAGCAAGGCAGGGATTGGATGACAGGAAAGTTAAGATTTTATGCTCTCTTGTGGGTGGTTACACTTATTTCAAAGATGTGTTAACCTAGTTGCACAAAAACAATGGACAGGGCTTGCTTAAGGCAAAGATAAACATTTTACTAAAAAGTTATATGCCTGGGGTGTGGCTATCCACCAGGACCTGCCTCCTTAACAATTTATGATCAGTTCATCCTTTGAGGTTACTTTCCATAGAACACCTTTTTTGTTCACAACTGGGATATGGGGGAAAAGAGAAAAGGAGGCCCAGAGCTTTAAGCTTGGAGGCAATGGTTTGCAACTGTCCACCTCACTCTTGTCCTACCTTTAATAGGCACACATGTTTCTAACAACGGATTGGGGTTAGGGATGCAACGTGTGGCAACGTAACAAGGGTATGCATCAGGGTGCTCAATGACCTTGGTGCTATAGGTGAAATGCTGAGGTAAAAGTAATCCCACTGGAAATATCGCACTGGCTATTATAGAAGAACAGTCTGTTATCTAAGAACTGAATAATCAGTCTGACAGGAAAAAAGAGCAAAAACATTTTCTGAAACATGAGAGAATTGTCACTTTCCTCCGGGCAGTGACATGCTGACTGGTTAATGCACTTGCTTTAATCAATTGAAATTTAAACAATTAGTGTAACCTTGAGCACAAGTTGACAAGCCTTCTACATTTGACATAAGATTTTTTTTTTTTATCTGGGTTGGTGCTTTCCTGAGTTTCATTTCTATTTTCAGGTTAGGTTTCTTTCGAAGTGACACAAGGGTACTACTTGTAAATTATAAGCTTGGTATTTTGGCAACTGTAATAACGAAAACCTGAAGCATGAAGATTAAAAACCCTGCCTGGCCAGGTTTTAAATTGAGCCGGGATGCACTTCATTTACTCTGTTAGATTGGTAACTTGTTGCCAACAGAAACTTAAAGAAGCACTCTCTGCAATTAATATGTTAACTATCATTAATGGCTCTGTTTTCTCCAGACAAGCCAACGGCAAAGGCATTAGTCTTCAGTCTTGATAAACTGGTTCTGAGCAACGAAGAGTACATGAGTTCAGGAAAGATGACAATCAAGCAGTGAAATTAGCTGTAAAAGGCTTTTTGCCCCTCCAACATGAACTAAAACCTTGAACTCACAAACCAACATGACAGACTTTAATGTGTCAGAAATGACTGGTGACACAAGCTTTGCAGCCTCCAGTCCAATTTCACCAAACAAGCACACCACTTTGCACAGCCTCTGAGGCACCAAACCTCCAGTATAACCACAGCTCCTCAGTTCTTCAGAGCAGTGCTTCCAGAAACCATTTTCAAAACCTCACCTGATTCCTGACTTCCTGACGGGGTCAACGGTCGCATTTCCCTCCATGTCAGCTGCAGACCAATGGCTCTAAGGTAGAGAGAGGCTGCGGAGGAAGGGAATCAATATTTGATATTGGCCCCTACCAGGCAAATCACCAGGCACTTTATTTACTTTCTCTCTTGTATCTACTTTATCTCTTACTTCATACTATCCTTGTGAATTAAGCATTAGTATCATACCCATTTTATCACTGAGCAAAAAGAACTTGGAGAGAAATGAAGTTCTCACACTGATGGAAATAGGATTGTAATGTTGCTACTTTCATTAAGCTGCATTAGAAATGATCATTTTACCTACTCAGTTTATACAAGATAATTTCCTGAGAAAGGGATGCCCCTGTTACTGAGGGTGTGTGGAGAGTCCTACAGCTTACCTACATGATGGATGTGGGGGAAAGGGAGTCGCTCAGGGCTCCCCGCCCCCTCGAGCTTCCGCTGCAAGTGGCACAGCACCTCTATGTGACCATGACTTACACGGTCCCAGGTGGCAGCCATTTTGTTGTTTATGTGCCTCACGAGCTTGCCCTTGGCAGGCTGCCACTGTTGTTCTCTTGCCTAGATAAGGGGGCGGCCGCTCAGAGAGAGAGAACTCCGGTGCCATTTTTGCTGCTGCTCTGCTTCTGGAATAAAGGCTATGTTTTGTTTGCCTGCGGCTCCTCCATCTCTCTTAGTTCTGCAGGGATCCAGTGCAAACTTCCCTGGCCTCGGTCATTTGCAATACAATGGATATCTCCCAAAACATTTGTTTACCTAGTACAAACACAGCCTGGGGGTTGGGGGGATGAATGTGGGCTCCTGAACTGCCCTTACGGCTTTCAGAGGACACTGACCATCCTCCATTTTAATCTCCTTGGTATGATGGAGGAGAGTTGGGCCATTCAATAGATGGAGCACTGTGTTGGGGGATGCAGGGAGCCACAACTGCCCTCTATCATTTCCTGACAGGAGGTGGGGTCTCTGGCTCACAAATCCTGAGTTCTGGGTTAATACAATGAGCTGCTAGTTCTCTTCCAACACCACCAAAAATGCACACACAGCAACGTGTTTGTATCATTATCCAAGGAATTTCATATCCATTATCTCATCCTAACTTCAAATAGCATTCTCAGAAAATTAAGTTGCAGGAAACTTTTATTCTACCCTTCACTCTGTGTACTGGAAAAAGAAGAGTAATAATAAGAGCCTGTTCTGGTTAATTGCAGTTAATAAATGCATGATTTCAGTCTGATTGTGCACAGGAACCAGACCGTCTCTCAGTCTCGTTTTAACTTGTAAGAACGTGAGCTGAAATTTGTGAAATGATGGTTGATCTGTGAGAGATTCCCAAATGATGAGTTCAAGATACTTACTAGTGTCTTTCAGAGCTGAACTTCACACTTCTCTTCTGTTTCCATTGCTCCTCCTGGCTCCTGTTCCTAGAGGCTCATGTGTAATGAGTGTGATCAGAACATCTGTGATAATTTCATCTTCTACATCAATCTCAAGAGCCATGAAGCTACATGTGTAAACATCCAACTAGAGCTTTTCTTGAAATTTGGTGTTGAGACTATCCAGGATCTGCCACTTGTTGGCTGTGTAACCTTGCAAATCACTTAACATTTCCTGGTCTTAGTTTCTGCATTTCTAAATGGAGATAATAACAAAACCCACATCATAGAATTCTGATGAAGATTAAAGGAGGTAATATCTGTGAAATTAAGATGCTTATTAAAGATAACTCCTATATGTCAGTTTATTATCTTTAGTTCTTGCTAAATGATACTTTGGGGCAAGGATAAATTTTTCCAGGCTGTTCCAATCACACCACTTAGGCAGTCACCTACGGTATGGATTAGAGTTGGTACATTGGGACAGGAGATTTCACAGCCAGAAGATTGCCTAAGAAAGATAATACTCCCCAAAGATCTAAACTATAACATCAACGTGCAATGAAATGAAAACATAGATATGCTGCCAACTTTATTTATTTATTTATTCATTCATTCATCTATTTATTCATTCATTTATTTATAATTTTTAGGAACTGTTTATTTTCTGCCAACCTCATTTCCATTTTGCTTTGGGCTCTGGAAGAACAGCTTAGGACCATTCAGTGGTTGGTTTCTGCCCATTTTGTGGCCTGAGCAGCAGGGCCTGCAGACCAGTCTTCAGTGGCAGGCTGAGCGCTCCAGTCCTCAGAAGAAAACTGGTGGACTGGCCCAAAGGGCACCTGCACACCTGCAGACCAGCCTGCAACCTCAGGCTGAGCAGCTGTGAACTCAGGAGCAGGAGCAGTGCGTTTGCCCTGAAATTCCTCCTTGGTCACAGCCTTTTTGGCAGCGGCCTGCTCTTCCTTTGCAACCTCCTCGGAGTCTCTGTAGAAGTAGAGGTCAGGCATGACCTCCCACGGGTATTCACAGGAGATGGTGTCACGCAGTCGCAGGACCTCCCGGGCCAGCATCCACCACATCAGATCCACCGAGTGAGTCCCCCTTGTTGTTGCAAGGGATGGCAATGTCCACATAGCACAGAGGAGAGTCTGTGTTTCACAGAGCGATGGCAGGCAGGTTCATGTCAGACGCCTCTGTGAGAGGCTGGTGTCAGCCCTGGGATCAGTAACCACCAGAAGCCTCGGCTTTGGAAGGCTGCCTGGATCTGGTTAGTGAAGGTCCCAGGAGTGAAGTGGCCAGCAATAGGAGTGGCTCCAGTGGCAGCCGCAAACTTCGGCACTGCTCTCTGGCCAGTAGTGCTGGACGATATACACGGACATCGGCCAGGTTTTCCATGGTGACAATGGCACGAGCTGCCAGCGGAAGCTTCTCCCAGGTTCTCTTCAGGTTTATGATGTAGGTGCCGTCATTTTTCCATTTGAAGATGTACTGTCCATCTGGAAGTCAAGGTCGGTGCCACCTGAGTGGGTTCCTGCTGCGAGGAATTTGAGGATATCCTCCTCCTCCATCTGCAGGACATCAAGGCCTCCGGACACTGGGAAAGGTTCCCTTCAAGTCACGTGGGAGCCGTATGGGGCTCTCGCTAAGTAACACGGAAAGCACTGTCCCCTTTACAGATTTGAGCTCACGGTTAATGAAGGAAGTGAAAAATATTAATGTAAATAAAGTACTTTTATGTTACTCGGAAGTCGTGGGGTGAGGAGGGAAGGCTGTTGATCAGCAGCAGAAGCAGAGTGAGACGGAGGCAGGTTGCCCACCGTAGCCCTGTCCAGCGGAGAGCGTGGCCTCTTCCGGGACCCTGTCTAGGACCCACTCTGCATCCTTACCCTCTTACTTGTTTGGAATTATTCCCATTTACATTCAAATATGCTCTAGTGTTTTCCATCTTTAAATCCTATCTTTTTTGTCCTCACATTCTCTTCTTAGTTATGTCACAGTTCTCCGCCCCTCATCGCAAACAAACGTTTTCAAACCATTGTCTGCATTTTCTGACTCCATTGACCACCTCCCATTCACCCATTCTGTTCTAGCTTATGTCCCCTCAGTCCCCACTCCACTGAGGAAACTCCTGATGAGGCCATCAAAAGCCCTTTTGTTTGCAAATCCAGTAAACACTCTTCAATCCTCATCCTACTGGACTTCTTGGCAATTGATAAATGTGACTGGTGGCTCTTTATGATACTCTTTTTGGAAATTGTGACACTACACTGTCTTGGTTTTCCTACCACTGCCTGGTTCTACCTTTTCTGTTTCCTTTGTTAACACATGGGCTTGTACCCAACAACTAAGTGTAAGGAGTTCCCCTGGTCTCAATCTTCAGGCCCTCTTCTTAGGCAGTCTCATCCATTCCTATTGGTTTTTCTCAGTGATTCACAGGTTTATACCACCAGCCAGATCTTTCATATATTATATGAGACTCACATATCCAACTAGTATTTAATATCTCCACTTGGAAGTCCTAAAGGCATCTTATACCTAACATGTTAAAACCAAAACCACTCTTTGATCTTCCTTGCCCTTCACTTTGCAACATCTTTCTTCTTATTTCTCAATTTAGTTATAGGCACCACTAGCTACAAAAAACGCAAGCCAGCAACATGAAAGTCATTCCTGATGCCTCCCTCTCTGTCACCTACCACATCCACACCAGGCCTAGTACCACCAGGTCTACATGTATCTCCAATACAGACTTCTCTACTATCATCTAGTCTAAGCTATCATCTTCTCTCCTTTGAACTAGTACAAATGGCCTCCTAAACAGGTCTCTCTTGTCCTTCTTCAGTTAATTCTGTTTTTAAAAAAGGTCATTTGGAATATTAATTAGAATTCTTTAGTGGCTTTCCATTGGAATTACAATAGAATCTAGAATACCTACATAGAGCCTTTGTCTCTCTCTCTAGCTCTTTTCAAACCGCCCTCCTTCCTGCCTAATTATTCTTCAGTTTGTCTTTCATTTCTAGTCAAGCTCTTTCTGGCCGCAGGCCCTTTGTAGATGCTATTTCCGTTGCATGGAGTTCTCTTACCTTCTCTTGCCTTGCCTTATCATTCCCCCATATACCTGTTGCCTGGCTAACATACTCACCTTAGGCCTCAATATTCTCTCCTCATAGAGGCCTTTCTTAACCTTCCAGTCTAAAATAGGTCCCTCATAATTATTTCTCGGGCCCTTTCCTTCATATTTACTACAACTTGTAATTTGTACATATATGTTTTCCCTCATAGACAAAGCTCCATGGGAGCAGGAATGGCCTTTCTTTTGTGTACCACTATATACTCATCCTTACTAAAGTGCCTGGGACATAACGGGCCTGTAATAAATATTTATTGAAAGATGAATAAATTCATGTCCTCCTGATAGGCGTATTCTACTATGAAAACAGACGTCAGAGCCCAATGCCAGCAAACATTTAAGTCACACAGCTTATGTTGGCCCTCCTTGCTAAGATTCCAGCCTTGTCAGCCAGTCTTTGCATAATTAGCCTTTTCAGTTCTCAAGTACCTGCAGATCCCACGAAGGCATAATCAAGTCCAGCTGAGCTTTAACACCAAAATTGCTAATTGGGTGGCTGTTCTGTAGAGTCCTACGCCTAGGCCCCCAAAGTGCCCCCTCAAATGTTTCTCACGGGTCACTTCTATGGTCCCCCCAGCCCCACTGCTCCTCTGGGCAGAGGTTATCCTTCCCAAGTGGCAAAGCCCTCCCGGAGCCACTGCACGCTCTGTCTCTTTTGCCATCAGTATGCTGCATGTTCCAAGTGATAGAACCCAACTCAAACTAGTTTGAGCGCACACACACACACACACACACACACACACACACACACAGGCCTGATTAGTTCTCATGACCCTGGAAGGGCCAGGACTGAGCCCTGGAAAAGTCTGGAACCAGGAACCTCCAAGTTCTCTGGCTTTCACACTCTGCTCTTCATCTCAGCAACTCTCATCCTGTGCCATAATATTCATTACCTCTGTCTGCAGACAAGTTCTCTCCATGTATGGGTGGGGGACAGAGCTGAAGCAGGTCCCAGATTTCATGCCCAAGTTCCATGTCCAGAGAGGAAGAGCTTTTCCCCACCAGCTCGACTTAGAAATCTGAGGGAAGGTTGTTAGTTGACCAGCCATGTGGTCTGCTTGGATGGCATTCCATCTTGTGTTTCCAGGGGTGTGGATTCCCAGGTTTAGAGTGCTGAAGAATATTGTCGTGGACCCCTTAATGACAGGGGTACGTTCTGAGAAATGCGTCATTAGGTGATTTTGTCATTGTGCAAACATCATAAGTGCACTTATACAAACCTAGATGGTCTAGACTGCTATAGGTGGGCTGTCCAGATACTGTCCAGCCACGTAATAGGAAAAATCAAAGCATTTATGGTTGGATTTTTTCCAGACAGCCCTTATACACCTAGGCTGTATGGTATAGCTTATTCCTCCTAGTCTACAAGCCTGTACAGCATGTTACTGTTCAAAACAACACAATATTAAATTAAGCACAAAAGAAAATTATGCAAGCAAGAGTCTCAGTAAACATGAGAAGTACGAGACTGATGCTTGTGGCAAAACACAGCATGCTGTTTTATTTATTTATTTATTTATTTTATTTTATTTTATTTTTTGGTATGTGGGTAGCTCCCTGACTGGGAATCGAACCCAGGCCGCAGCGCTGACAGTGCCAATGCCGAAGCCTTAAGCCACTATACCATCAGGGAACTCCAGCATGCTGTTTTAGAGCAAAGGTTTTTTTTTTTTTTAATAAGTAGAAAGAGTACCCTCTAAAATAACAATATAAAGTATAGTATAGTAAATATATAAACAAGTAACATAGTAATTTATTAACAAGTATTATGTACTGTACATAATTGCCTCTGCTATACTTTTATAAGACCGGCAGCACAGTAGGCTTGTTTACACCAGCATGCCCACAGATGTGTGAGCAATGACATTGTGCTACAAAGTCACAATGTCAACTACGTCACTAGGCAAAACGAATTTTTCAGCTCCATTACAATCTCATGAGACTGCTATCGTATATGCAGTGCATCATTGACTGAAACATTGTTATGAGACACATGACTATAGTCTCCATAGGACAGGAAGAAGGTGGTGCACTACCAGAAGAAGGGAAAGAAATGTATAAGGCAACATTAGAATGTCCTCTATACTATGTTTTATGCAGAAATAGTGAGGCTGCCTATTACTGATTGAATTGTGTGTATCCCCCACCCCAAAAGATACATTGAAATCCTAACCCCAATACCTCAGAATGTGACCTTATTTAGAAATTTGGTCATTGCAGATATAATTAGTTAAGATGGGGTCACACTGGAGTAGGGTGATGGTTAATCTAATATAACTGGTGTCCTTATAAGAAAAAATATTCATAACTCTTATTAAACAATGGTAAGGAGAAATTTATTCAGGGGTGCTATCTAGATAGGTGTAGAGACCACTGCAATGGGGTTTTGCATTGGAAGAGAGAGATTGGGCTTGACTTTGAACACAACAAGGAAAAGTGGGAATTTATAGCCAAGGAGCAGGGTGGGAGGGTCATTGGGTGAAAAATTTATAAGAGGGGTAAGGAGGGATTTCTTGATAAACTCCACCTAACAGGATTCTTGCTGAAGGCAGTCCAGGGTAACCAGCCTTTACCTGAGTTATGGTGAAAAATGGTAAACCCAATCAAATATTGAAGGTGATCAGATACTGAGGGTAGAGGATGCTGGCTAAAATTGGGTAATGCAAAGAAGGACATGGAATGCCAAAAGTCAAGGCTTCATTCAGAAGAGAGTTCAGAGGAACCTGATTGGAGTTTGGTAAGAAGAGAATCTTTATCAGGAATAACATCTTGTGAAGATAGAAGTAATTCTTCTACTCTACAAGTCAAGGAATGCCAAAGATTTTCATTGTCATCAGAAGCTGGGAGAGAGCCATGGAACAATTCTCCCTCACAGCGCTAGAAGAAACCGACCCTGCCTTGATTTTGATGTCGCAAGAATTGTGAGAGAAAAAAAAAAATTCTGTTGTGTTAAGCCACCCAGTTTGTGGTGCTTTGTACAGCTCCTTTGCCAACTCCGAATGGCCTTTTGTCTCCTGAGCTCAGAACCACAAATTTCTCGTGAAACCTCCCTGTAGCTTCTGACTATACTTTGCTCTTTGTGGGGTTCAAAACCTAGTCCATGAGTCTGGAAGGAGACTGTGGTGCCATTACCATGGCACCACTCCTCTGTGCCCATTTCTCTCCTTTCTACCCAACAACCACGCTCCCCCCGCACACCTGCAGTATGAGCTCTAGCCAATGGGAACGTACTGCCATGGGCCTCTCTTACTAACAGGGAGAGAATTCTTTGACTAAGTTGACTCCATACCTGTTAAGTTGGGCAGTCATATTTCTCATTGGAAATGAATAATTTAGCATGCTATTTTATACCTTCCTATCTCTGAGCTTTGTTAGTGAGTTAGTATCTGCGTCCCGTTAACTTTGGGCTGCTAATTAAGATTCGAAATCTACAAAGGTGAAAGCCAAACATCTTGGGCTTGTCTGGAGGAGCTGTCAGAAGGCCAGGTGACACCTGTCTCCTGTTCCTTCCACTGAAATGTCTTCATGGAGAAAATGGACTCTGGTCATAGCACTCTTTCCTGCCCGTAGACCCCACTCCTCAGTCCTAACTGAGGATTAGAACTAAATGTGACTGTTTTTCCACTTTATCCCTGAAAGTTGCTTTGCCTTTATTTTATCTCTAATTAATTTTTATCCTGGAGAAAGTAAAAAACTCCCAAAAGTTTAATTGTACTGTAATTTAGTGGTTGCTTCAAATTCCCAGGAATACGTGTCCTTGGGCCTAATGTTTTTATACCATTAAGTAGTTATGAGCGTCTGTATGTGGGCATGGATGCTTGGCTTCAAATGACTTGCTTTTACAATGCGATAACCTTGTGCCATATGTTGGGCAAATATCTTGGCCATAATTCACAGGCAACTGACACATTAATAGGTCCTCTGCTGTTCTCATTGTGGAGACTCTGTGCTAGTGGCCTTTGTCTACCATGGATCTGAGAGAGGGGCAGGATTTGCTCACTGATGCTGGGAACACAGTTGACAAAGGATTTCATCAAAACAAAGCCAAACAAATGAGGCAGCTTCCACAGGCACCTGGCTGAATAAATTAAAGTTGATTGAATCTTCTCTTATAAAGATGATAGTAAAGGAGGTAAAAATATGCTTTTCCTAATGGGTTTCTTTACAATCATTTACTATTTAAAACTTGCTATTCCAGAAGAGCAGCAACTTTGCAAGACACCTTTGACGGGGTCTTTAAGGCTCTTTGACTGGGTCTGGGCCCCCAGAGGTATGGTACATTATGCTTCCTGCAAGCATAGCCACTGGACAGTGTTGCTTCAAAGCCAGTGCTAGTGGATGAGGCCAGCACTGCCTGCCCCCTGACCTGCCCTGGCTTCTGAGTGGCTACATGGGGAGGAGCTCTCAGCACAAGAGAAATTAAACATGCCCCGAAGGAAAAAGACTGATTTGAAGTAAGTCTAAACAGGACTATGAAAAATAGAGACAATACAGACAGTAAGTCCAGATTCTACATGAAAGAAGAAAAATATAGCACCAAGGTTTACTTCCAAGCTAGGAATAAACAAACACTGTACCACTGAATTAAACATTACCTATGGGTCTTTCCTTTGCTCATAAATTGGTATTACCAGCCAGCACGAGGCACCTAAATGCGAAAGTACAAAGGAAAATCATTTTTCACTTTGTAAAAAAGAACACTTGAGGAGCTCCCTGGTGGTGTAGTGGCTAAGGCTTCGGCGCTGACACTGTCAACGCTGCGGCATGGGTTCGATTCCCAGCCAGGGAACTATACACACAAAAAAAAAACAAAAACAAAAACAAAAAACACTTGCAAGATAATACAAATACCCTATGGAAAGGTGAATATCTTAGAGCAATTTTTTTTTTTTTTTTTTTTTTTTTTTTTGCTTTCTGGTATGTGGGTAGCTCCCTGACTGGGAATCGAACCCAGGCCGCAGCGCTGACCAGCGCCAACGCCGAAGCCTTAGCCACTACACCATCAGGGAACTCCCATTAGAGCAATTTTAATGGAGTCACAACTTTCCAAATAGAAATTCCCATTGACCTGCTGTTTTCCCACTGAGAATGTCCACCAATAGAGTCCCTCAACAAAAATAACAATGCAGGCTAAATGTAGTTAAAATATACTGAGATTAAAAAGTTACCTAAAAATAAAAAGAGTAACTGAGGTTAGCTTTTACAGAATTAGCTACCTGCATTTGTAGATATGGGGTTGATGTTTGATTTCTGTGTAGAATTGAGGTGCCCTCTCCAGACAGGAGGTGACCAAGGGTCATACAGAGTATAGTACATAAAGCATATGAAACAGCAAGAGAGGTGCAGGGAGGCAGAGAGTATGTAAGAATACTTACTTAATGAACCTGCTCCTGAAATTCATTATTACTGCCACTGCCTAAGCTGCGTAATTTTTCAGCACGTTATCTGAATTTTATGGGTCCTAGTTTCCTCACTTGCAAAGCTAGGGTCATAATACCAGTGTCATAGGACTGTTGTGTTAATTAAAATTTTTTTAATTATAATAAAACATTTTTATAATAAAAATGTTTACCAGTTGCTTGAGATTTGTGCCGTTTGCTTGAGTTCTGGTTAACTGAGAGTCTATTTACATTTATCTAGCATCTACCAATCCCCATGGGTGCCGATTAACAGAGAGAGTCTATGTAAGCACAAATATAGGAGACACATATGCATTTGAAAATATGAACTCCAGAGGTTCCCTGGTAGTGTGGTGGCTAGGCTTCGGGGTTCTCAATGCCTCGGCCTGGGTTCGATTCCCAGCCAGGAAACTACCCCACAGGAAAAAAAAAAAGAAAATATGAACTTCCTACCTATACTTTCCTACAGGATAAGCTGCAATTGTGAAGGAGAACAGTTTGGGAGGGCAATGGGCGCCTAAAGAAGGTTTTAAAGTGCTGCCAAAGCTCGAAACGTCTATGCTGATTATTATTTTTTTAATTCATTTTTATTGTTAGACTTACTGGGGTGACATCTGTTATATGCTGATTATTAATAATAACAGGCTTTCTTCATATAACGGTTATAATCAGTGCCGGACCTCAGCTAGGGATTTTGGCAAACTTTTTCCGTAAAGGGTCAGAGAGTGAATATTGTAAACATTGTCGTTCATAGATTGTCATAGCTGTTTATGCCAGAAAAGCAGAAAAGCACCCATAGACAATGCATACACGAATGAGCTGGCCGGGTTCCAATCAAACACTTACATTTGAGTTTCATGTAATTTTCACGTGTCATGAAATATTATTCCTCTTTTGGTTTTTTCAGCTATTTAAAACTGTACACACAATTCTAAGCTTACAGATCACACAAAACCAGGGGGCAGGGCCGAATTTGGCCTGTGGGCTGAAGTTGGCTGACACCCCACCCCCACCCTGTTCTGGACACTGGATTATTTTCTTTATATTCATTATCTCCTTTCATTCGCATATCAACCTGATGAACTAATGTCAGGAAGGGAACTCATTTTACAAAAAAGGAAATTGACCTTGGGGGTCAGCTGCTTGACCTTGGGCAAGGTTCTGAATATTTCTCTGCCACAGCTTTCTTATCTACCTTGTAGGCTTGGTGCAGGATTAAATGAGTTCAGACACAAATAAAGCCTTAGAACAGTGCCCCCCACACAGTAGACACTTCATAAATATTCATAATTTCCTAAGCATTAAAAGCTCTTCTACAACATGATTTCTAATGACTACATAGCATTTCATAAATATTTTCATTATTTATTTAACAAAGTTTCTAATGTTGGATATTTAATTTATCCTTTATTTTCTTTCCTCAAAAGGAACTTGCAATTATTTTGAGGAAAAACAAGAAAAAAAAATTGCTCATTGTGTCATGATCCAGAGATCATCATTGTATGTTTTTCCAGGTTTGTTTTTATCTTTAAACAAAGTTGGGATTGCATTGTACATACTGTTCTATAACGTGGATTTTCACTTATCAAGAAAATAAAGGATTTGTTGACCTCTAAGATCCTGATCTTGAACTCCTGCCCTCTGACTTCTACTTTCTGAGTTTAACTTGTGCCTTCCCACTCACTGCCTCACACCTAGCCCATAAGGGAGGCTCTGCTTACCACCTGGTCTTATTGGCAGTGGATTTCTTTTTCTTCTTTCTTTTTTTTTTTTTTAATGCCCTCCCAGATTGGCAGTATATTTCTTACTGTAAAACTACAAATTGGCAGCTTGCTTGCACATCAGTCTCTTAGGAGTTTGGTTACTGTTAGCTCCCACTGTGCCCCAGAGTGATCACCTCCAAAATAGCAAAATATGGGGCTTGGGGTTCTTCAAAGCTTAGACCCTTACACTTTATGACTTAAATAACATAACACAGTCCTTGCTGAGCAACCAGTCAAACCCTGTCAGCCTCTTTCCCTGACACCTGTATTTTGCTTTATTTAAGTGCCTTATCAACTATTATACAGGATGACTAGTATTTATCAGTTTAAATGTCAAACAACTCTAAGGGGCTCTGGTAGAGGGCAAGTTCAGACCATGCTGATAGAGACTGGTTGAAAGTAGGTGACCCTTTGGAATACTAGTATTTGAGGTGCTGACTTAAGTTTTACAAAACGTAAAATTACTTCTTTGTCAAAATGTCTTTTTCTACTTCTCCTTCCTGTTTATACTATGAAGGAGGTGGTATATAAACTCTAGAACTCAAATTTGCATGTGTACGTGATTAAATTGTAATTTACAGAAATAAGGTCATTTTTTACACTGTTGAGGAAAAGTTAAAATGTTGCAATAATGGATTTTCTGAGGGTCTAGAAACTTCTATAGTTGATTTCAATGTCTAAAAATTTCAAAGTAATGTTTTTGGCTCCTCTTCTGATTATGCTTCAAGTCAGGCACTAACACACACAAGACTGTAACTTAACTGATTGGAAAAGACCCCTGAAATCCATGACTTGCTATCTTACCCACAGTGTCCACTCTGGACAATGAAAAGAAAGTTGCATGCACTTCATTTTCAAAGACAAGTGTTTGTTGATCTGGAAATTGAAAGATATATGTGTCCTAAAAGTTGCATACTTGATAATGGCAGAATGCATGCAGCATGTTAGCTATTGCTTTTTATGTGCTCTTGGAGATGCAGGCACGTCCCTTTCATCTGGGACAGGGCACAGAGACCTGAATACAAATGTGAAAAATACCTTACCACCCGGGAGTTAGTGGCAAGTTCAGACACATCCATTCCTCAGGCATTTATTTCAGCAGCTGGTTCCCACAGCATTACCTCAGAACAGCAGAGACAAGAGCGTCAGATTAAAAACCAGTAAGACAGTGTTCCCCTAGCATCACCCCGAACCTTCTCCTACTCCATCCCCTGCCAAAAAACAAACAAAACCCTCCTATAGCACTTTGTCAAAATCTCCTTTTGCTTTGTGCATTTCTAAAGAAAAACTGCAAGCATTGTTAAGGTCCTTTGAAACATACATCATCGATTGCACACTTAGCACTACGACAGGCCCTGCATTGTCGTACTGGTGGTCTAGTCTCAGGACAACTGGGGAAAGAATGTATTATAATAGTAGGTCCAATCAGAAGATGAGGCCTAGGATGGCCAAGTAACACAACCGGGGTCAAAGATCATAAATGGCACAACCCATTATAGATGGCCCTCGCTACCCATCTAGAGCACAGTTGGTGAGCATAACCTTCTTAGCAACAGTGAGCAGCTAAGCAGAAAGCAACTGCAGGAGGAAGGGCCAAGGAAAACCGCTGAGGGTGCTGGCGTGGGGCAGAGAGGACAGAGGCACACAGCACAGGGCAATGTTACTTAGAAGCCTTTTGCTTACATAGACAGAGCTATGTTCATACCCAGGCATGTATCTCAAACGTTCATGCATCCTCCTTGGGCACAAGAGACACATTGGCAGATTGTGGCCACCGGGGTTGCGGGGGGAGGGAGGAGACTGGGGAAGTTGTCACCCTTGTAGTGTACAGCGGGCACAGGGTAGCAGAAAGGCTACGAGGACACAGAGCTATCCTCCATGTAGCAACGGGCAGGAGAGTGAACCAGAGCCCACAGGACAGTGCTCTTACCTATTCCGAGGGAGATGCCACCAGACAATCCAGGAACTGAGGCTGCGCCTCATTCAGATCTCAGGGTCAGGTCGGAGAGAGTGAGTGACTTGTGGGCGGAGTCATCAGAAAATGAAAGCAACAAGAAGCACCAGGGTTTTGTTTGTTTGTTTTTACAGAGATACACAACCATGTACTCCTGGAACAGCTGGAGGAACTGGGTGCTCTAAGGTAGAAGGCTCAGTCCTGGGGTGGCTCTCTCTCCTCATCCATCTTTCATTCAAAAAAGCCACAAAGTGTAGCCTGAGGGTGTGTGTGACAGGAGCAAGGAGTGGCTCCACCCACCCTCCTCCTGAGGAAAGGGCAGTGGGACCAAAGTGTCTGAGTGTATGCACGCCTGTGTGTGCACGTATCTGGGCCTGTGTCCAGGGAGTTGCGGGTGGCAAGACTTGGCTCCAGCTGGCCTGAGCCCCTTCCTGGGGTTGCAGGTGTGTTGCAGGGACACGTGTGTGTGTGTGTGTGTGTGTGTGTGTGTGTGTGTGTGTGTAAGGCCAGAAGCAGAGCTGGGAATCAGTCTTGAGAAGAAAAATGGTGACTTTCTTTCCTCCCTACTTTTCCCAACAGGGCCTACAATCTGAGGGCAAAGATATGGACAAATCCCTAAATATAGTAACAACGGCCAAGTACTGGGGATGACAGGTAGCAACACCACTGCACTGGTTCTAGAACTCAGAAGGACACTATGTTTGGCATGGAGGGGCAGGGATCCAGAGGTGGTATTGGTTATCTATTTCTGTGTAATAAGGAAAACATAGCTACTTAAAGCAACAAATGTTTATTATCTTGCAGTTTCTTTGCATTAGGAATCCAGGTATGGCTGAGCTGTGTGCCTCCAGGTGAAGGTCTTTCCTGAGGTTGCAGTCATGCTGTCACCTGAGGCAGCTATCTCAGCGGCAGGCTCAGCTGGTGGAGGACCCAAGTCCAAGCTCCCTCAAAGGGTAGAGGGCAGGATTCAGTTACTCATAGCTGTGGGCTGGAGACCTCCCTCTGTTCCCTGTCACTTGGCCCTTATCTCAGGGCAGTTCACAACACGGCAGCTGGCTTACCACAGAGCAAACAAATGAGAACCCCAAGAAAGAAGCCACAGTCTTTATGGAACCTAATGTCAGGAGTGACACCATCCTGTTTCTTCTGCCATCACTTGTTCTTTAGAATCACATCAGGAAATTCAGCTCACACACACAGGGACATGAGTCCTGGGAGGCAGGGATTGGTGGGGCTGAGACTGAAGACTGAACACAAGCTAGAAGGCAGGAGGGGAGGGAGCCTTGGAAAGGCAGGTGTAGTGAACAGCAGCTGTGATTCAGTGTAGCTGAGCAGACTGGGTTCCCATGGGTGGAGATGTGTGGTGGAGAGACCATCAGGGCCCAGAAAGTATAAACCCTTACAGCCCACATTTGTGAAGGTGAACTTTATCTGGGAGAAATGGAGAGCTAAAGATGGGGACTAAAAGGTAAGATCTGGCTTTAGAAAGATTATACTGCTGTGGGGAGAGAGGGCTGGAGGGAGTCAGAGGGAAAGAGGGAGGCCATCAGGGGGGTTTTGACTAAGGTAGTGCCTTGAGAGGCAGAATGAAATCTAGAGAAATGAAGGACTAGGATTCATTAAATTTAGGGACTGATTACTTGTCCGTTGTCCCCTTCCAGAATACAAGTTCAGTGAGGGCAGAGATTTTTGGTTTGTAGCCTCTGGAATCCCCAGTGCCCAGAGTACTGACTTTAAATGAATAAATGGGTTACCCCCAGGTTTCCACGTTGAGTAATTTGGTAGAGCCATTCTCTAAGATATGAAACACAAAGGACAAACATGGCTTAGAAACTGAATATTTGAGAACTATCGAGTTTGAGGTACTTTGTGGGACATTCGAGAGTAAATGTTTAGTAGGCAGTTGAAATGTGAGTATCTGGAGAACTTCCCAGAAAAAATAGGGAGAGATGCGGATTTGAGAATCATAGCACCGAGATGCCAATTCTGGGAATGGATTATGTGGCCCAGGGTCAGTTTGCCCAAGTTTCTAGAACACGCTGAACAGCAGCAGTGATTCGAAAGACAGTATAAGAAGAAAGGCCAATTGTCATTCACAAAAGAAAGCCCAAAATATGCTGCCAGAATGAAAATACGGGACTCATGGGAAACCAGAGAGAACATTGGGCAGTGACAGCAACAGCACAGAATGTTAGGTGAGGACTGAGGGGACAGACCAGTGAGCTGAAGCCCTCAGTGGGTAGGGAGGGAGGTGAAAAAAAATGTTTTCCAGAAATGCAAAACATTAATATTAGAATATTAGTAGAAGTTAAAACTACTACTTCCAAACTTCTTTTAAAAATAAATAAAATAGGTAGACATCGGTTCCTGAAAATTGGTCTTTGTGGGGGCAGTGTAAGAATCACCTAGGCAGCTTTTCAAAAATACCAGTTCCAGAATATGTCCCAGTCCTATAAAAGTATTCTCCCAAGTGGGAGGCAGGGAAAACTGTAATTTTTAAAAAGTCACCAAGTGATTTTGAAGTGTGATAAGGTTTTGAAATCATTCATTTAAACCTCTAAGAACTACTGGTTCATATTTGACTTACTGTATTTTGTCGCGTATAATGCACAACCCTTGTGCCCAAATTTGTGAGGGAAAAATAAGGATGCACATTATACATGGGTAGTACTAATTCTGTATCTATATAAGTGTTTTTAATTCTTTTATTTATGCTTATGAGTTAAAAGTATAACTCTAGAAATCATGAACAATACCCATATGGAAAATAATACCCTGGAATATGATAATCATTTTTTATTGTTAAATTTATTGGAGTGACATTGGTTAGTAAAAATTACATAGGTTCCAGCTGTACAATTCTACAGTACATCATCTGTGTGTTGTATTATGTGTTCTTCACCCAGAGTCAGTTGTTCTTCCATCACATATACAGAGGGTGCCAAAAAAACGTATACACATTTTAAGAAAGGAAAACATTGCATTAAAATTGTAATACTCAATATATACCTATAACAAAAGATGAATACAGGTCATGTTTGACTGCTGTAATTACAAGGGGTGCTCAAAGTGGTTACTGTCAGTGTCCAGACACTTCTGATCACAGTGAGCTACTGCTTGAGCAATGGTTGACCAAAGTGTCCACCTGTATTGCTGCACGTGCCATTTAAATTTCCTCCTGAAGTACCATCAGTGTAGCTGGTTTTCCATGGTACACCACATCCTTTAAGGTCTCCCATAGGTAGAAGTCAAGAGGTGTTGTCAGGAGGATGTGAGGGAATTTGAAACAACGTTCTCAAATTTCAAATATCACTTAAAAATGGTGTTGTACTCCTTGAGCAACAACCGTGCTTCTCCCATTTTCTTTGCCTGTCCTGCCTGTTTCATGGTGATGCTACCGTTCATTTGATCAACACCATCTTTTGAGCAAACATCATACTACACATTGCTACTGTAATGTGTTATTTCATTGAAAAGGACATTAGTTGATCTAATTATTGTAGTGTATGCACTGACAGAGGGAAGCCTATGTCAGGCTGTTTTATAGGCCTACGTGGCTAAATGAAAGAAGTAGTTCTGCATGTACCATGGAGTCACTGCAGCACTCATATATAAAGTCTTGCATCCAAGCCTCTTCCTAGTGAACTGAAAGATGTTCTTGATGAGACTGTAAAAGTTGTAAATTTTTTATTAAGTCACAACCACAAAACTCTAGATTGTTTAAGCACTGTGTAAAGAAATGAATTGCATTCACAGCAAATTACTTTTGCACATGGAGGTGAGGTGGCTATCTTGTGACAAAGTACTTACACGGATGTTTGAACTTAGACATGAAGTCCAGGTTTTTTTGTTGGTTTTTTTTTTTTTTTTGGTATGTGGGTAGGTTCCCTGGCTGGGAATCGAACCCAGGCTGCAGCGTTGACAGTGCCAGCGCCGAAGCCTTAAGCCACTACACCACCAGGGAACTCCACCAGGTATTTTTTTGAAGACCATTGTTTCCCTCTTGCTTCCAAGTTTCAGGACAGTGATTGACTTCAAAGTCTTTCATATTTATTGGATATTTTTCTAGAAATAAAAAAACTCAGCTTGGGACTTCAAAACAGCTCAATCACTACATTCAAAGTAACCAACAAAATTGAGTCAATGATTAAAAACCTGGACTTTTGAAAAGCGTGTATTGAAAGAGGTCAGCCTGAAGTTTTTGAAACTGTACTTCTTATCTGAGAATGACTCGCACCTATCCCAAAATGTGAAAGAGAATATTTATTGTAAGTCACTTGGAAGGTCTTAAGATGTCCTTTTATAAGTACTTCCCGCAACGTGAAAAAAAACAAAACAACTTGATTGTAGATCCCTTCACTGAAGAATTCTTCAAAGAAGCTAAACTATCAATCAATGAACAAGAGCACTTAATCGAACTTTCAACCGATTCTTCTTCCAATTCTGATTTTAAAAGAAAGCATCTTATTACCTTCTGGGTAGATGTCAGCAAGGAATTCAAACAGCTCAGTGAGAAGGCACTCAAATGCCTCTTGCCATTTACTAATAGTGAACTAGTGGAGAGAGCTTTTTCTTCTTACACCTTCATAAAAAATAAGTACCGCAAAAAGGTTAATGCAAGCCCAGACTTAAGACTGTAGCTTGCATCTTTTGAGTCTGATTTCAAGAAACCAAGGGCAGCAAAGCAAGCTCAATGATCTTATTAGCAATGTTTCAATTGGCTAGTGATCTGCATTACAATTATTACAGACTTTTCAGGTAATACAAATAAGTATTATTATTAATAGTAAGCTAAAAGTTTGTTAAATACTTGATCATCATTATCAATATTTAACTGTTACAAATATTGCAAAATTAAATCTGTGGTTGTACTTTAAGTGTAGCAATTTTTCTTTCCTAACTTTTCTTTACCTCATTTCCACTGTTTAACATTATGATAGGTACTGAACAAAAGTGTCAGTATATAAACAAAATTTGAATTAAAAAATTAAAACAAGATATTTTCCTCTGAAAGTTTTGGGCAAAAATATGTGTGCGCATTATACACGGGAGCACATTTATACCCAGCAAAATACAGTTAAGTCCTTTCAGAGAAATAAAGTGGCAGAAAAATTCAGAGTGCTAAGCTCTCAGAAGCTGATTGTTAAATTTCAGACTATAATAGGAAACTTAAAGTAATCAATAAACTTGCCCACAAAATTTAAAAACAAGTATAAAACACACCCTGTATGTTTATTATCAAGAAACTGCTGACTGTAATTAGGACTATAAATTTAGTTGAGAGTACATGAGCACCAGATTCGTAAATAAAATTGTCTATAAACATCTGTAAATCAGTTATCCTCCTGGGTACAGTTTGCAGAAGAACCCAGTGGCTGTCTGAAGAGCAGGGGAACAGTTCCTGGCTGTGACTACCCCGTGAGAAGTCCTCATTGTTTCATAGCCAAGGAAAGCTCTCTAGCATCACCCCTTCTCTGGGGAAACGCCAGAGCTGCCTTCCCACTCCTAGATCATAGCCTGAGCAGCACCGCTGCCTCCATTCCACTTCCTTGTGACCTTTCTTTGTCCCTGGCAGTTTAACTTTGATCCTCAAAAATGCAAAGCCCTTTCTGGGTCCTCAGGGACCCCTGGCCTTGTAGGCGCCACACAAAGCGGCAGCCTCTCCGGTACAGTCTCCAGAGACTCCCCAACCCCCATCCCTGCAAGCCTCTCCCTCACTCCTCCCCACCTCCCTCCCTGCTGGCCACAGACCCCCAAGGACTTACATCCCATCTTCTGGAAATACCCTTCAAAGCTCCCAGTCACCCCTCCCCATTCTCCAGGACTTCAAGTTGAAGTCGTTATCCCATTTCTACCTTTTCTTGCTGTCCTTAAAATTTATGCAGGTTTTTCTTTGGTTTTATAACCTTTTGTTGTCATCATGAAATGAAAATAAACATAGGAAAGCAGGTAAGTCACAGTTCCCTTCCTTGGCTCAGGGGAAGCCTGGCTAGCAAGGAAGGCTCAGGTGTTTCATATCTTCAGGTCAAATCACCCCAAACACAGGTGCTCTTTGGTTTCACCTCACTGGGCAGAATGTACCTAGTTTCACTGGTCTCCTGCCCTGCACAGGATGTCTCGGGACTCCGTAGAGTGTTTCTTTAAAATCAGTTCAATTACAATCTAATTAGTTCACAAAGAGAGGCAAATAAAATATGATTTTTGTTCTGTCAAGATGGTAAAAAAAAAAAACACAAACAAACCCAAAAATGAAGCCTGGTAATTCCCTGTTTGGGCCAGCTTGCTGGGAAGCTGACTCATTTTTGAACTGCTGAAGGGGTTCTGAATTAAGAGCCTTAAATATATGCATAGCCCTCCACTCAGTAATCCCACTTCTAGGAAAATATCCTAAGGAAATAATCAAGAGATGCAGTCAAGGATTTCTGAACAAAGGATATTCATTGCAAAGCCATAATTGAGAAAAAACTAGAAGGGACTTAGATGCCTCCCAAGCGGGGCTTGGCTCCCCAAATCCTCCTACATCTCCCTGATAGAACAGGGTGCATCTAGCCATGCAATGGTCTAGGCGGCAGGTATTTATTAAGTACCTGATTCATATTAGGCACTTAACTGGGTAAACAAAACAGGTAATTTCCCAGCCTCCTTGAAGATGCACTCATTGAAATTCATGGTATCCTAAAGAAACTTTAAAATTGTTCACATTATGTGTTTTTGGGGGGCGGGGGAAGCAGGTTATACCTTGTACCATCCCTCTCTCTCACTGAGACCCTGCCATAAGCAGTTAACTTCTCCTTCAGTGGCTCTCCCTCGTCGACCTCTTCTCTCCTTTTCAAAGCAGAGCCCAAGGCTCCGAGGTAACCTGATAACCGCGGAAAGAGCAGCACCGTGGAAGTCTTCCGATTGGTTTCTAGTTCCAGGAAGTTGCAGACTTTGGGCAAATCAAGTCACCTCTGAGACTGTTTCTAATCAGAATAATGAAAGAAAGGGCTGGGCCAATCTTTCCGGTTCTCTGAGTCCAGTCATTTTTGGCACGGTGACAGAACCATCCATAGATGAGGGGTCTTAACCCTGTGCTAAAGGGAGAGGGAGACTGTGAGTGCCTCCAGGAACCGCGCGTTTCTGTTAGGAGGAGCTGCAGCACAGAGGAAAGGGAGGGGGCCGTCTAGCAAGGAGGAGGGTAACAGTGCTCGAAGACAGGCCTGTGGGTTGGGTCGTGGGGAGGTCGAGGAGTCCCGCAGGCTCAGTCTTAGGCTAGCTCCGTGCACTCTGCCTACCTTTCTTCCCCCACAGCAGACCCCAGGCCCACAGCCAGCTTTGGTAAGCAGGCAATGTCCTTCCTTCGAGTTGCTATTTCATTATTAATAAAGAACAGCTAACAATTAGTGGGTGCTTCCAGGTGCAAAACCTTGTGTAGGCTATTGACAGTCACCTCACTTCCTCATAACGAAAGTATGAGGTCCCTTCTGCTAGTCCCACTCTTCTTACTGGAAAATGGAAGTTGAGGGAGGTTATAGAGTTTAATAGGAAATCATACGGCTCGTCTAGTCGTCTTGCCCAGGGAGCTCCACCTTTGTACCGGGCAGTCTTCCTTTTTCCCCCAGAAAGGGCTGTGGGACAGTCTCCCATTTTATCCCTCTTCGTGCTGCAGGAGACACAAAGTCATGGTAGTCAGGGTTTGTTGATTACCAGTTGGGAGACTGACATAAATAACACTCAAGCATGTAGGTTAGCAGTGTTGTTGGCGTTTATAAATGGTCTTGGAATCTACTAGAGACCCCTGCTTCCATCTGGAAGTGAAATGCAGTCTGGAAGGGAAAGTCTGCATCCTCTCCCCAGAAAGGAGAGAGCAGTTTGCATCTCAGAGGATCCCAATTTGGACTCTGAACCTTGCAAGTGAAGATCTCCCTGGGGACTTCCCTGTGACTTGGTCTGAAACAATGTCTTTGATATTAATGTCCATTTGATTCAGGAATCTAAAAAGTCAATTTTATGAGCTCCCTGAAATTGTAAATTAGAGTTTGTGTGTATGTGCATAGGTACATATTTCTGAGAGTTCATAGCTTTCCTTGGATTCTTAAAGGGGCTTACAGCTGTCCAAAAGTGAAGCACTTCAAGTGACAAGTGCTACTAAGGGGGGAAACAACGCTGTAAATCCTGTGGGAGACAGAGGAATGAGGGAATGACTTTTAACAGGAAGGTGGGGGTAGGAGGGAAGACTTCATAAGAGAGGCAAGATTTTGAGGGGGTTGATGGAGGGGGAGCTGACACTTCTTGTGCTCTGTGTGCCAGGTGTTGTTCTAGACAAAATTTATGAGGATTAGTTAATTCTTATAACAACCCTATGAGGTAAATAAGATTATTACTCTGGATTTGTAGATTCATTCATTTAGTAAATATTTATTGAATGCTTACTATGTTTCAAGCACTACTGCCAGAGCTGGGGATATAGCAGTTAACAGAACCATAAAAAAAAAAAAAAGGCAGCTTTTTTTTGTGAGGCTTACATTACCGTGGGGAGACAGTGATAATCAGGGTCCTCAGCTAGTAAGCAGTAGAGACTTGAACCCGGCCAGTATGACACCAGAAGCTTTCTTTCTTTCTTTTTTTTTTTTTAAGGAACAGGCATGACTTGAAACAATTGAAAACTAAAAACTTCTGTGCAACAAAAAACCCTCCAAAAATTAAAAGGAAAGTAAGAAATATTACATTTACATCATATAGAATAGATAGAATTGCTTAAAAAATTGTTTTCAAACTACAAATCAAATCCAGAAAGGTACATTAAAAAGTGAAGAAATGGGCAGGGATCACTGAAATGATTCATAAGAGAAAATATGTATGATCAATAATGTGAATACTTCCTGAATTATCAAAACAATCTTTATTGCTTACAAAGTTAGAAAGAATATTACCTTCATGGAGTCTTAGCAGCTAACCAGAGGGCAAAGGGCAAAGTCTGAATATTTATTGAGGTTTTGAAGACAGGTTAAGGCACGTCTTTCCATGGGGAAGGGCGTTTGGTTAGGATTGGGTACAATCATAATATAATAGTTTAGGATTAATGGACACAGCCAGGAAATGATTTTAAGGGGAGAATTTTAAAGAGTCATAATAGCATGCTATGTGGAAACCTAGAAGCTAAAATGCAACTTAACTTTCTTTGTAGGCGTGTATAACTGTGGCTGCTGTCTTGTGTGTTTTGAAGGGGCTCAGAACAAGTTTCCTCAGAATATGCCACTTTGGCATGGAGATAGTTTTGAGATAAAGGCAATTAAAGCTTAAAAAGACTGGGGAGGAGCTTATTACCTCCCCTTGAACTGCCTAAAAGAATTTAAATAGGGGGCCTAATCCAGGAAGAGAACTTTCACCAGAAATAAATACAAACTGTATGGGCTAGGTGTGGTGGGCTGGGGGGAACTAGGCAGGACCTGGAGATCAAAGTCCTCTTCGTGTCTCATGGTTTTCTCTGCATGGCATGGCAAACATTTGTTTACCAAATATTTTCTCTTCCCATCTTCCTGTCAATTATCTTCCTTCCCTCTGAAGCCCGAGACTCCTACCCACTTCTCTTTAGCTCAGAATAGCATATAAACTTTTTTTTCACTCAACTGCCTGTGGGTTTCATTATCTTATGGGGCCCTTGTGTGTACATAATTAAATGTTTTTTTTTTCCTGTTAATCTGTTTTATGTTAATTTGATTATTAGACCAGCCAAAGAACCTACATGGGCAGAAGGAAAATTTTTTTCTCCCCAACAGTTTCTTTACACTAGGCATTTCATCACTGACCCACAAACACAGTGTATCTGAGGTAAAGAAGTTTGCTGAGTTGTTTTTTTTCCCCAAAGACGTGATTAAATATTAGAACTTATCTTTTTTGCAGCTTCGGGTGAGTGTATAATTTACTTTCATTTTTTGGTCTGTAAAAGTGGTAAATTATGTTGCTTGATTTTTGAATGTTCAACCAACTTTCCATTCGTTAATAAAGCACTATTAGTCACAACATATTACTTTTATCACTGGATTTGAATTGATATGATAACATTTTGTTAAGAACTTTTGTATCTATAATCATGATAGTTGTTGGTCTGTAATTTTCTAATCTGTTTGGTACTAGTATCAAAGTAATACTGGCTCAGGGAATTAATTGGGAAGTATTACCTTGCTATAGACTGAATTGTGTCCCCTCAAAATTCATATGTTGAAGTCCTAAACCTCCAGTATCTCAGAATGTATTTGGAGATAAGGTCTTTAAAGAAATAATTAATGTAAAATGAGGTTATTAGGGTGGGCCCTAATCCAATATGATAAGGAAATTAGGACACAGACAGGTATAGAGAGAAAGTGGCCATCTACAAGCCAAGCAGAGAGGTCTTAGAAGAAACAACCCTGCTATCTTGATCTCAGACATCTAGCCTCCAAAATTAATGAGAAAATAAATTTCTGTTGTTTAAACCTCCAACTCTGTAGTACTTTGTTATGGCAGTCCTAGCAAACTAACACATACTTCTTCATCAATTTTCTGAAAGAGTTTGTATAAAATTTTCATTTCTTCCTTCCTTAAATTTTTGATAGGATTCACCAGTAAAGATGTCTAAACTTGGAATTTTCTTTGTGAAAAGGTTAACTACAAATTCAATTTTTTAAACCGACATAGGTTATCCAGGTTATCTATTTCTTCTTAAGTGAGCTTTGGTAGTTTGTCTTTAAGAAACATCCATTTCATCTAAGTTGTGGAATTTATTGCCAAAAAGTTGTTTATAATAGTCTCTTATTGTCCTTTTAATATTTGTAGGGTCTGTATTTATGCCACCTTTCTCATTCCTGATATTGGCAATTTGTGTCTTGTCTCTTTTCTCTAATCAATCTATTAATAGCTGTAGGGATGTTCAAGCTTTTGGCTTCTCTGGGCCACACTGGAAGAAGTGTCTTGGGCCATACATAAAATACCCTAACACTAACAATAACTGATGAGCTGAAAAAAAAAAGTTGCCAAAAAAATTCATGTTTCAAGAAAATTTATGAATTTGTGTTGGGCCACATTCCAAGCTGCCCTGGGCTACAGGTTAGACAAGCTTTGAGCTAGAGGTTTATCAATTTTATTTATTTCTCAAAGGACCTGGTTTCATTGATTTTTGTTTTATTTTTATTTTCTATTTCATTGATTTTTGCTCTAATCTTTATTATTTGTCTTCCTTTTTTTTTTTTTTTGTTTCTTAAGATAAAAAGCACAGTTCATTGATTTGAGACTTTTTTCCTAACAAGTATTCAGTAGTATTATTTCTCTTTGAGAGCTGTTTTAGATGCATTCCACAAATTTTGATGTACTTTGTTTTCACTCAATTCAAAATATTTCTGGTATCACTTTTTTATTAAAATTCATTTTTATTGTTAGACTTATTGGGGTGACATCTGTTAGCAAGGATTACATAGGTTTCAGGCATACAATCCTACAGTGCATTGTCACCTTGTTGTATAATAAGTTCACCAACCTAATGTGACTTCTCTTTCCATCACCTTATATTAAGCTTCTCCCCTTCCTCTCCCACCCCCTCCCCTTTCTCCCCTCCCTAACCCACTTGTCCCCAAATAAACATTAAACTATTGATTGTGTCCATGGGTTATTTGTTTGTTTGTTCATTTCATTTTTCTTTGTTGCTTTCAGTTTTTTATTCCGCATGAGTGAAGTCATACAGTTCTTTGTTTTTTCTGTCTGGCTTATTTCACTAAGCACGATGATCTCCAGGTCCATCCATTTCGTTGCAAATGGCAATATTTCATCTTTCCTTATAGCTGAGTAGTATTCCATTGTGTACATGTACCACAGCTTCTTTATCTAGTCATCTGTCACAGGGCACTTTGGATGTTTCCATGTTTTGGCCACTGTGAACAGCACTGCGATGAACATTGGGGTACATAAGTCTTTGCGGACAAAGGTTTTCAAGTCTTTTGGGTAGATCCCCAGAAGAGGGATTGATGGGTCACATGGTAACTCCATTCCCAATTTTCTGAGGAACCTCCACACTGTCTTCCACAGTGGTTGTACCAGTTTGCACTCCCACCAGCAGTGGATCTGGTTTCACTTTTGATTAATTTTTTGATCCACGTGTATTACTAATTTCCACATATTGGAGATTTTTCAGATATATTTTCATTGATTTCTAATTTAATTCCCTTAGGCCAGAGAACAGACTTTGCATGACTTGAATCTCTTAAAATCTACTGAGACTTGTTTTATAACCCCAAATATGGTTAATCTTGGTGAATGTTCTTTGTGTACTTGGAAAGGATTTGTATTCTGTTGTTAGATACAGTAGCCAATAAATATCAATTAGGTTAAGTTGGTTGATTATGTTGTTCAAGTGCTCTGTGTATTTATTGATTATAGAGAAAGAGGGGCTGAAATATCCAACTATAATTGAGAATTTTTCTATTTCTCATTGATTCCATATATTTTTGCTTCATGTATTTTGAAGTTCTGCTATTTTTGAATAGAATATGAGAAGGAAAAGTTTTGGGGCATTTAAGAACACAAGTCACACAAGTTATGGATAAGTAAAAGACAGACACCAGGATTATGTTATATTGGAGTATAGGGAACATCTGGTCCACATGTTGGCTCTAACTAGAGTGATTTATTTTTAGGCTTTGCAGCCCAGAGATTAATTGCTTCATTGAGGTTATAGTATCAATTTTAATCAGAGTATAGTGCATGTCAGGATAAAGAATCAAAAGAATTATAAAAAATATTAGGTTGAATCATATGGAGTTGTTGACATTACCTTTGACTTACAAAATGGTAGTTTCTCACAAAGCAAGGATGTTTGTTCATTACAGTATTGTTCAGAACAGTGAAACATTGGGAGCTACTCTAGATGGTTTTCATCATAGCATTGTTCAGAACAGTGAAAAATCTAAATGTCAAACAATAATATGGATATCATGCCATATCCATATTATGAAATTAAAATTAATGTTTTGGGAGATTATTTAATAACTCACTCCCTTTGTGTTCTCATTCAGATTTGACACTGAATTCTATCTACATGTGCTGGAAATTGACAAATTTATATCTGAAGTCTAATTGCTCACAAAATCCAGACTGAGACATTCAGTTTTCTGCTATTTCCCCTTGGATATCTAATTAATATTTGAAATTTAACATGTTCAAAACTGAACTCCTGATCTATCTCCAAAGCCTGTTTTTCACACATCCTTATTCATCTCAGTTAATGGAAATTCTAGCTTCATCTGTCCAGTTGTTCAGGTCTAAATCCTTGGAGTCATTCTTGATTCTTCTTTCACTCATCCCTCACATTCAACCCATCAGGAACTTCTCTGCCATTAACTTCAAAATGTACTCAGTACCCAACATTTTTCACCACCTTTATTGCTACCAATGTGGTCTTCTTTCCCTGAGACTGCAAAAGCCTCCTAACCTCATTAACCGTGGTTAATCCATATTTTTAATTAAAGTCAGTATTTTAAAGGGCAGTGATGAAAACTGAATACATCTGGACCAAGTACAAAAGAACACGACAATGTCTGCTTGAAATCACTGCCTCATAAAATTTGGAGACATTTGCTCTTTTTTTCTTCTTGCATTTCCCCATTCCCTTCCTGTTTCTTCCTTAACCAAACACAAAGAACTAAACTCTTTTGGGCAGTTACCAATCAAGACAGCCCCAAATCTATCCTCAATTGCGTGCTTTGCACCACGGAGCTAGACCCTCCTGTAACATTTCTCCTGCCAGCTAGCACAGTTAACCATTGTGAGAATGCACTGGAAAGATACCAGAGGAGGGTCTTTTCCTGGTTTAACTCTGCTCCCCACTGCAGGCTCCTGCAACGTGCAGTACCTGCTTTGGTTTGTGGTACTCAGCAGCTAACCTCACACAGCACTCCCCTGGGTGGCTCTGCAGTGGGTTTTACTGGTATGGCGCCTCTCCATGGACGTGTTCTCTAGCATCCCCTCCAGTGGCTTCCTAGACAATTTGGTGGGGTGGCACTTTCCCATGGTTGCTTCCCTAGCACCTGAGGGCAGATTTCAAACAAGTGCCACTAATGTAGCATCTCTGTAAACTTTGCCATCTGGTGGGCCACAGTTGTAACTGCTCTAATAAAGTCTGTAACTGCTCTAATAAAGTCTGGCTCGCAGCTTGAGGGGGAGAGGACTGATTCTTCCTCAGCCCTCAGTTCAGTGGCTGCTCCTCATATATGCTATTCTTGTATTCTTTAGAGTTCTTTTTACTACTTATTAGTAAATCCTCCATTATTCCAATCTCTTGTTATAGTTTGAGATGATTAATTTTGTGTGTCAACTTGGCTGGGCCATGGTGCTCAGTATTTGGCCAAACATTATTCTGAATGTTTCTGTAAAGGTGTGTGTGTTTTTCTTAAATGAAATTAACGTTTACATTGGTAGACTTTGAGTAAAGCAGATTACTGTCCATAATGTGGTGGGCCTTATCCAATCAGCTGAAGGCCTTCATAGAACAAAGACTGACCTCCTCTGAGAAAGAAAAAATTCTGCCAGCAGATGACCTTTGGACTTCAACTGCATCTCCTCCCTGGGTCTCCAGCCTGCCAGCCTACCCTGTAGATTTTAGATTATGAAGCTTCCACAATTGCTTGAGCCATTTCCTTAAAATAAATCTCTCTATGTTTATATATAGATATCCAGTTGGTTTTCTTTCTCTGGAAAACTCTAAAACATAGCTCTTTACATTACAGTACCCCTGGTCAAATTGCCTTTTTTTTTTTTTTCTTGATTGGACCATGACAAATACACCATTGTTCTCCCCTGAACTCCCAATCCACATGTGCAACTAACTGCCTACTCAGTATCTCTAGTTGGGTGTTGAACAGGCATTCCAAACTTTGGTCCAAAAGTAAGCTCTTGGTGTTACTCCTGGAATCTTATTTCTCCTACACGTTTTCCAATCTCAGTTAAAGGCGGCTTCATTTTCAGTGAGACCTTTCCTAGCTAAGCCATTTACAATTGAAGTCCTGCTCCAAGCAAGCAGCCCCAATCACACATTCAATCCCACTTCTTTGCTTGTTTATATTCTTATTACCTCAATACTGTATGTATTAATTATTTGTCATGTTTGTGTAACTCCTTCATTTGAATATAAATTCCATGAAAGCAGGTACTTGATTTTTTTTTTTTTAATAAATTTTATTTTTATTTATTTTGCTTTTTGGTATGTGGGTAGCTCCCTGACTGGGAATTGAACCCAGGCCGCAGCGCTGACAGCACCAGCGCCGAAGCCTTAAGCCACTACACCACCAGGGAGCTCCCTACTTAATTTATTTGTGTGCTTAAACTGCTGTATGCCCATAATTTAAAGCAGTGCTTAATAGTGGATAATCAATGAATCTTTGCCTTCTGTTTTCACTATGGACTATAATGCTAGTTATATTTGAGTGTCTTTTTTTTTTTTTTTTAATTTGCCGGGGGTGGGGAGCGGGGTGGTGGTGATATGTGGGTAGCTCCCCAGCTGGGAATCGAACCCAGGCCACAGCGTTGACAGCGCCAGCGCTGAAGCCTTCAGCCACTACAGGGTCTTGTAAAAGAAATCTTTCCCTTTCCCAAGTTCATAAATACATTCTATATTTTCTCCTAAATTTTTTTTCCATTAAAATGTAGGTTGTTAAGCCACCAAGAATTGATTGTTCTGTATAGTGTGAAGTAGGGTTCAAATTTTACCCCTTCTGGATAACCAGTTGCTCAACAGGCTGTATTTTTACTACATAATGGTTTTGGTTTTCTCTCTCTACTTTCCAAATTTACTCATTCTGTTAAACACTCAGTATTAAGAGTCTATAATAATGAAGCAAAACAAAGTATCAACCCCACAGTTTTATTTGTAAAGAACAAAGCATGAAAAGTCTTATTTAAATGTACTCCAAAACGTGAAAAACCCACGTCAGTTTCTCTGATATGTATGCTAAAGTGCTTGATATCACAATACTGTTTAAATTTTATATTATGTTCAGATGAGAAAAAAAAAATCCAGTTCGGATGCATTTTGTTAACAATACAAAGAAAAACAATATAATTTAAATGCAGAAATGCTCATTTGTTAAAAAGATATACAGGGTACATTTATACATTGTTCAAGTGTAACAAAGAGGATTCTTCTATATGTTTAACACCTTCATTTGATCGACAATAGGAATTCCTTACTATAATCTCTACTGTCAACAAGATTTGGTGTTTGGGATAAAGACTGGAGCCACACACAAATACATTCAGGTAATTAACTGCATCAAGCATGATTCCCATCCTTAAAAGGAAAGGATACTCTGGATTTCTTCAAATGAAAAGAACTTTTTTTCATTGTGGTATTAATTGCTAAGCGTTATACCTTTCTGGAGCCAATCCTTATTTTGTCATTAAGAGGATGAGCAGCTCTAGTAAAATCTGAAAGCATGAGGTCCTCCCTGAATTTTCTGATCACACTCTATTAACACCCTCCTCAAAAAGCTTGGACATTAGTTTGGTTCAGGAGATTTATAAATGTATTTTAATAGGAATAAGGAAACTAGTTTATTATTCATTTCTGTCTCCTTTTATGCTAAATGGTAATATAACAAATACCTAAGAAATGGGACTTCAAAAGACAGATGAATTGAAAATAGGATTCACTTTATAAAAGTAGAGAACAGCTCAAGACTCCATTCTCAATCAATGAAGGTGTGTTAATACTGAAATATAAATAGCTAAGGTTCAGATTGTCCTTTCAACACGGTGAAAAGGATAGACTAGTTTCTGTAAACCTCACAGAGAAAATACTCACAGTTCTCCAGATAAAAATCTTCTGAAAAATCTAAATTCTTAGCAGAAAGAAGATATTTCCTTGTTAGGAGCTACACTCTCAATGCTGTCAAATAAATATTTCCCTGGGGCTCTAAGGTCTTCATCTGTTGTCTCACGTTTCAAAATGTCTTAAAGGTGTCAACATATACTACACACGAACTGTTATGTATAGTCTCTACCCCTCTCATTTACATTGACACACAACAGTGCTTTATTGCCAAAAATAGAAATAGAAGCAATTCTTAGTATTTCCCCTGTATGATTCATACAGTACAACGGAAGTTCATTAAAATGATTTTTCAAAAAGCTGTGTTAAAGTAAACACAACAGGGTTACAAAAGATACAAAAATGTGTGAAACATTTAAAATAAACTTTAGAGGGAGTACTCAAACTTCTGCAAGTTTTAGGTTACTTATCCCAAATTCTAGCCCCCAGTGGGAAAGAGGAAGGGGAGGCCTCCTTTTGTTAACAGCCTGCCTGGAACCTCACTTCACGCTACTCCACACTGAGCCTCAGTCAATCCAAGGGACTAATGAGCCTCGACCAGGGCACAGCTGTCAGGTTTCACATAATACCAACACTGGTGTAATGCCACTGTGTCACAGGGCTGAGATCAGGAGTTTCAGGATATAAAAACACCTGGAAAAAATTGTTTCAAGAGGTAATCCTTTTGGCAATTTAATTGTAAAACAATTTCCTCTTATGCTATTACTATGTAAAAATACTAACTATAGCATTACTTTTAACTTAATTTGAGGGGGAAAAAGTCAATTACAAAATAATTTTATTTACTTTAGCTTTGAGGTGTGATTATAAAGCAATATACTAATTTTCAAAATTAACAAAGCAGAAAGGATACCTATAAATGGGTATGGCCCTTCCAAAAGTCAGCTTGGCCACATATATTTATTCCAAGGATTCTGCTACTGTCCTGCTCAAAATATTTCAGTTTTGGCTCAGAGACAGCTATAAGCTACGTAAGAATTAAGTCTTAATTTCTTTAGAATTGTGTTTCTTATGTGACCCCAAACTCTTCCCAAGCATCATTTTTATTCACCAATGTGGATCCTAAGGACTTTTTGTTGTTTCCAATATTACATCCTTTCTTGAAGGCCAAGATTACCGTCACTGGCAATATTCAGAGGAATGGGCTGTAAGCAGCTCACAAAGAGGTCCCCATTTGTCTGGCTGGAGTGCTGGCTCTGTCACTAGAGTATGGGCTCCCTGGGTGACACTTTAAAGGGCCTAGTATTGTAGAGGGTGTGTCACTTCTGATGGGATTCTTTTGAAAACAGTCATTTCACTTTCATTCTAACACAAAGTGGAATGAAACTTTAGGTATAACTCTTCTTTTGGATATTACCTCTTAAAGTGATAGTTTTATTCACAGGCTCCAAATCCAATTTTCTGCCAGTTTTTGCAACAGATGTAATTCTGAACAACTTGAGAACAATTTGTTAAAATGAATTTAATCCTAACCAATGATTATACATGAATATTAATCCTTATTTCCTATCTGTATAGGTGAATGAATAAAGAAAGATCCAAGGCTAGAAAGACTATTAACATGAACGCCTTGGAGGTCAGTCTCACGCAGCCTGGTGTAATAAAAAGACATTAATTCTAGACCCTGTGTTGTCAGTGACCAGCTGTGGGAGTAAGTATTTAATCTCTTTATTCCTTAAGTGTTCCCATCTATAAAATGAGAAAGCTGGACTGGATGACTCAATTCTACTGTGCTAAATTCATCTCTGGTTGCCCAGAGTGTGTCAGAAACACGGCCTTATGCAAAAGGGAATACGAACACAACCCTGGACTGGACCATCCTATGGTTTCTCACCACTGAATCACAGAGCCTGCTGTAAAACAGGTTCTGGACGTCTGCCATAATAGACTTTCCATGTCCCTGAAGAGCCACACCACTATAGACACACTTTACTTAGCCTCCTCAGGCAAGCAAATCTCTGGTCCCTCATGTCACCCAGAAACATCTTCTTAAACCTTTTCCATGGGTTTCTAAATACTCTACCCCTCCTTTCCTCTGCAAGTACTAAGTCACATATCAACCTGGGGTGTGCCTTGGCTGCCCTGGCTGAATACAGTGTTTGATAAAGGAAGTGAGGCACTTGTTTCACTAGTTTCTTCCTCTAGGAAATAAGGGAAACAACACTGCTGGCTAAAGCCCAGGACCCTCAGGTGGCACAAGGGTCCTAGGAGACCAAGGCTTTGCTTCTCAGCCCTAAGTGGGAATAAACCCCAGAGCTCCGGCTGAGGCAACTTCTCTGCTCACAGTGTGCAAATGCCTCAGCAGTTACAGGACCTACCATACGATGCAGACGTAAGCCGTAAGGTAAACTATTAATAACTATCTAACGCCACATTTATTTAACTTCCTCATAAAATACCGAACTGGAAGGTTACTCACAACATTTTGGTTTTTCAGAACTGTTGTCTCTTTTGCTTCCATGTTGCCGGCTGTGCTGGACCGGCTTTTACCTTCTCTGGGCTGGTTGTTTCATCATGGCCCTTCTCACAAAGGAACATAAAATTTGCCCTGAAACACCCAGAAAGGGTTCATTCTCTGTCTCCTCCTGTTATTTGCATTATCATGGTCAACAAATACTTCCACAAAAACATTCCAAGCCACAAAGAGCCCCCCTCCTTCTCAGACATTCCTTCCATTTCCTGAGAGGGGGATGGGCACCGGGAAGCGGGTGATTGGAACCAAACAAAGGCAGGGCTTATGGTTATCCTTAAGAGGTAAGGGACCTCTGCAGAGTTTAGACGGCCCAATAAAAAAGTACAGAATCAAACTGCTATTTGCAGTTGTTATGACTATGGGGAAAACACTTTGAAATTCACATCTGCCCAAAGTACCTCAAATAACAAGAATAAAAATGCCAAGAACGAAGTTAGTCTGGGCTAATCTTTCCAAAGTGTAAAGAAGTTATAATCCCACATTTTAACACACTTTCAGGGCTTCGTGTGTTCTCTTTCCAGTTCAGCCAATCTCCTGGGGTTCCGTATTTAAAGTACTTAAATTATATCTTCATCTTGTGCTTAAAAAAAAAAAAATCCAAAAGGCTGGAAAAGTGACTCAATTCCTATGTATGAAACCATTTGTAACTTAAATGATACAAGTGAGAAAAAAAAATGATACAAGTGAGGACTGCCCCATACAGTAGGTAAAGCTGTTTACATTCACAAAACAAAGGATCAGACACCGGGATGGATGGCTCTGACACAACAGTGCATTCTGCGCTCCTTTGTGATACACGGAGAAAAGAAAAAGCCCCAAAGCCCGACCGGGTTGCACTGTATTTACGTGTTTCCTGGCTTCTTCCTGACGAGCACCACTCTTGCCCTCTAACTCCCAATGCTTTTAAGCTACTTATTTTAAGTCACAGAAATATTCAGTCTAAGAAAAGTATCTTAATAGAGTAATATAATTTCTTAAAGAAGATAGCATATTTACACACATCTAACACATGAAAATACTCTATTTTATACTAAATTCCTGGTTCAAATGAACTACAATACAGCATTTTGCCTTGTCTGTGGTGCAATGATTGTTCAACTTGGGGGATACAGTGTAGTGCCCCCTGTAGTGACTCACTACCTTGTCAGACAAGTCCAAATAGGTCCCGTCGATGGGGAAGGTTCTGAAGCAAGGGGTCTGGACTGAGAGTTTCTAGCCGACTGGGTCACACATCCACTCCCTTTATGAGAGAGCCCTCTAAAACGATGGTGAAGTCCTGAATGGTCTGCAGAATGCGGATGAGGGAGTTGACGGTCATGTGGTCCCGCAGGAGGGCGCTCTCCTCATACATTCGGGTGATGGCAGGACACTCGGCTAACAAGGGAATCCACTGTGGGAGCAGGCGGTCCCTACAGACCCAAACAGAAACACGTCCTGAGCACGGCTGACCTCGCTGCAGTACAAGGCACACACTGGAGCTTTCAACGGGAAGGTGGGTGTGGGGCTGGATGGGGCAAAATCTATTACAGCTAAGCTCTGAGGTCAGCTGACAGGAAACCAAAGCCAAGAAGCTGGATATTTGCTAGTTAAAAAGATACAGTAATGAGATGTGTAAGCTAATGCGAAAACTCATATTTTAAAAGAAAGTTTAGACAAGTTGACCATAAGGACTTCTGCACATTAAAGAAATTCTCTATTCTGATTTTACCACTTTTAAAAAGAGGCAGAATGTCATTTCTGTATTTCTTTTTTTACAGGGGTGTTACTCAGGCATGTGTGGTAAGGCATGCCAAAGTATACCGACCTTTTGGAAAGAGATTAGCTTTCTTTCTTTCTTTTTTCAAAATGTATGCAGCATAACAAGGTAAGGAAGAAAATCAAAGCAGAAGAACATTAAGTAGATTTTATAAACCAAAAGAGGGGTTGCACTGGTCTAATAAATCAGAACAGTAAAGAGATAAGAGGAGATAAGGATCATGTTTAAAAGGAACTTTAAAAGCACAGCTGAAATTGGGCCTCTTTTATTAAGAAGAAATTCCGAACTCAGTTCTGTAAAACCAGTTGTTTCAGGAGGGCAGAGTCTCAGTCTTCAGAGTTTCTGATTAAACTCTGACATTACTTATCTGTTGCTAAGTACCTAAGACATCCTTACTGAGCCTCTCCCAATATGCTTTTCACAAGGACAGCCATAACTAGGTCACCCTGCACCTCTCCTGGGGGCCTCTAGGGGTTTAGAAGAAAACAAATGCTGAACAAAAAAATCTTCTAAAGGTCTGTGTTTCATTTCTTAAATTCAGAGAGCTGGTTCAAACTTAGTGGATTATACAGTTTGTATGTGTCATTTGTAAGAAATAAAGGGGTAGGAAATTAGAAGGTATTTTATAGTAAGAATTCCACATTATTAAATTTAATATGGTGGTATATATACACTACACAAGCTCTACCGAGTACATATTTACATGTGTATGTGTTGGTGTGTCTGATTATCTACCAACGTGCCTGTCACCTGTCTACGTATCTTTGGAACCAGGACAGTGTAATGGTTGAGAGCCTGGACTCCGGAGTGAGACTGGATGTGAATCTTGACTGCACCTCTTTCTAGTTGTATGACCTTGGGAAAATTTGTTAACCAATTTGTGCCTCATCTATTTTCTATTTTCTCATCTATATAAGAGGGATATCAGTTGCTACTATAGGATTAAACGAGATAACATATAAAGTACTTAGCATAGTGCCTTATCCAGCACATACCAAGTACCCAATTAACAGAAGTCTCATAATGAAACGTGGAATGAAAGAAACCCATGGGAGAGCTTTGGAAGGGGCATGATCTGGTTTTATCCCTTTCTGGACTCTTTTTTTTTTTTTTTTTGTATGTGGGTAGCTCCCTGGCTGGGACTCGAACCCAGGCCGCAGTGCTGACAGCGACAGCGCCGAAGCCTTAAGCCACTACACCACCAGGGAACTCCCCTTTCTGGACTCTTGTTCAACACGTAGCAAAGATACAGAAAGGCAAGAACTGGCTTTGTACCGTGTTCCAAGGCAAACTAAAATCTGGAATTTGCCGTCCTTCCCAATGTTCCTGGGTGCAGTATTAATAGCATTTACATAGTGGCAGAAGGTTTTGCAGGATGATTTCTGAATAAGGACATCATCTTCATTGTCTAGAATCTGGTCAGTGGTTTCAAAATAAGCAACCGCTTTCTCTGGGGAAGGAAGTCAGAATCACATCACAATACATATCAATACTTAATAATCGAAAGATTAATCACTTCATGGTGAAACAATGTGCTCCTGGGAGTTTATTTTCTAATCTAGACTGTATTCTAGAGGGCTGGAAAGTTTACTCTCTTTAGAATAGTTCATAAAATAGAAATTGGTAAAAAAGAAGAAAATAAAAATACTCCACTGTTAAGACTGGAATCTACTAGGAGTAAGTAGCAAAGACATGGTAGCCACTGAGAAGGTGCCCTCTGTTTCCATGAGAGAATAGCTGGCTAACACTTTGCAACAAAATCCTTGAAATGGAACTGAATCAGTAAGGAAGAGGTATGTGTACACGTATCAGAAGCGGAAGCAATAATATTCTAGGCATTCTAGAAGGGAAAAAAAAATCACTCTCAGGGGCCTAATCTGTCAACTTTCCTTTCTTTGTCCAAAAATTCTAAGTTAGGTGAAAACAACTACTTCATCTAGACCTTATTTACAAAATACAAAATGACTGATCACTCATTTCAGGAAACTGGGAATTCTAGCAGAACTGCATACCAAAATAAAGATTACAAAGTTTAGCAAGCTAGAGCAGCAACACTCCTATGGAACTTTTTGTGATGATGAAAATTGTTCTCTGTCTGCAAGGTCCAACTGATAGCTACTAGTAGGTTCTGTGTGATTAAGGAAGTGAATTCTAAATTTAAATTTAAATCAGTTTAAATTTAAATAGCCACATGTGGCTAGTGGTTACCATATTGGATAGCACAGAGCTAGAGCAGTGGTTCTCAACCTTCTTAATGCCGCGACCCTTTAATACAGTTCCTCATGTCGTGGTGACCCCCGCCATAAAATTATTTTCGTTGTTACTTCATAACTGACATTTTGCTACTGTTATGAACTGTAATGGAAATATATGATATGCGTTTTCCAATGGTCTTAGGTGACCCCTGTGAAAGGGTCGTTCTACCCCCAAAGGGGTCGCGACCCACAGGTTGAGAACCACTGAGCTAGAGTAATCCTTTTAAAACATGTTTTATCATTTCACTCCTTAGCTCCAAGCTTCCCAATGACTTCCCATTTCATTCAGGATAAAGACCCAAGTCCTTCCAATGGCCTAGAAGGCTCTACACAACCTGTCTCTGACAGTAAATACCCTTCTCTCTCAATGTCCTTTCTTTCTCCCTCACTCTGCTTCACCACACTGATCTCCTAGCTATTAATATTTCATGAGTAAGCCAGGCGCACTCCCGCCTGGGGGCATCTGCCCTGGCCGTTTGCTCAGCCTGATACTCACATGGCTCAGGCCTCGCTTTTTTTGCTCAAATGTCACCTTGTCAACAAGCCTATAACGACCCCATTTAAAAGAACACTTGCCACTCCATTTCCTTTTACCTTGCTCTATTTTTTGCAGACAGTGCTCATCTTCTAACCTACTAGATGAATTGCATGTTTGTTAGGTTTCTGTGATTTAGGTATGCTCCCCGCCCCGACCAGAATGTAGGTTTATCAGCCAAAGGAATTTGTGTGTTTTGTTTACTTAAATCTTTTTTTTTTTTTTTTTTTTTTTTTTTTTTTTTTTTTTTTTTTTTTTTTTGCTTTTTGGTATGTGGGTAGCTCCCTGACTGGGAATCGAACCCAGGCCGCAGCACTGACAGTGCCAGAGCCGAAGCCTTAAGCCACTACACCATCAGGGAACTCCATGTTTACTTAAATTTTGATGTATATCTTGAGCATCTAGAACAGTGTTTGAAATACTGTGGGCACTATAAATCTTCGCTGACTGAATGAAAAGTCAGGGTAGTGCCTATTTGATATTTATTTTTTTAAAACCATACTCTCTTTTTAACTCTTATTTGCTCAATTCCTGGATCTTTGAGTTTCTACAAAGACAAATTTCAATGACCTTATAATAACATACATCTGCTTTAATTTACCTATGAAGTCCCAGATGAAGACGTTTTTATGAAAGATGCGGGCAGATTTGAACCCATGGTGGAAAACTTGTTCGAGTGCTGCGACCAGGCCATTTTCTCCACACAACAGCACCGTGAGGCTTCCTCTCTGTGGGACATAACACACAGGGCCTAAGAGTCATCTGCTGCGTCCATGTACAAGAAAAACACTACAGGACACAAGCGCTTTGCGCAGCTATGAAGCATGTCTTTTTGCAGTTATTAGAAAGCTTAGAAATGAGAATTAAAATACCCTCTATTGTCTTATGTATCAATGTATAAAACCGGCTTTAAAATCTACTAGACCAAGTTTTATAGCTCATCATACCTCTTTTTCAGGTTTGTGAAAATGTTTAACAATGTTGTTCACAGCTTCACCAATTCCTTCTTGGATCTGTCCAGCATTGGGTTCTGAAAAAAAAGGGAATAGTGTCTGAGTTCTCATGCAAGGGGAACAAACCAAAGTCCTATGGAATATTACTGTGTCCACCTATGCAGAAAACACTTCAGTGCACAGGCTGGCCTGTGCCAGGGGCTCCAGGAAACTGGCCTGAGGCCAGTTTGGCCAAGTGAGGGCATCTTAGCACAATGAAAAAGAATCCAAGAGAACCCTAACTTCAACCCCCTGCCTCACCACTTGTAACCTATAACCTCAGTCAGAGGTCTCACTTCCTCTGAGTCTGAGACTCCTCAACCTCAAATGGGGAAAAATGCACATCTCACATATGGGTCACTGGGGAAATCAATGAGACATTAGGTGTAAATAACCTGGCCTGGTCCTGTCACAAGTGCTAGCAAGTCCCCGGGATCTGAGAAGTGAGGTGGGGAGGCCTGCAGCTTCATTCCCTGGGTACCCCACTCCCTTATCCCATCTCTTCCAAGTTCCTTAGTGGGCACAGACCAAAGCTGCTAAGGCTGAGCATGGCTAACCTGAATCTGTGTGCGTGCTGCTGTGCTTAAAGTACAGAGAAGATGCCAGGTACACAGGGCACGCTGCCTGAAGAACAGAACACCTCCCTTTCCTGTCCCGTCAGTCTGTCTGGGCACTGCTTCATTCTCCCAGCCAGCACTTGCCCCTCGAGGCACTGGTCCTGAGGGAGAACTTTGTGGGCTGCATGCATGGGATCTAAATGGCCTCTGCCTCCCCACCCCAAGAATCGTTTTTTAAAAAAAGTGGTAAACAGGTTTCATCCAGGGATAAAAGGAGGTTACTCGAAAAAATTTACATATTTGGCATTTTCTTGTGGTGATTACTATATCTAATTCCATATCTACTATACAGGACAAATGATAAATTCTAGTGTTTAAGAACCTCTTAATTCATTTTATATAAAACTCAAGTAAGTTTTCTCTTTCATCAGTGCATAAAAAGTGTTAAAATGAAAACCTCTTATGACTGAAGTACTGACACTGGGGCCTCTTGAGCTCCTAGTAGTTTTATTTTTACTTTTATAGTGTTCTCTGAATACTTCTCCTTTTAAATGTTAAGATATTTTGAAAGCCTTCTTTCATTCCAAAAGAGCTCTGTGCTGATCAGTAGTTTATTGAAACTGATCTAAAACTTTCAGTTCTCTAAATATCACCTTGTACACACTATGAAAAAATACCAAGTTACCCATTTCTGAGTTTCAGGTTATTTAAATTTTTCTGTGTATTGAGTAAGGAAAGAAAATATGACCGAAAGTGGGGATAAGACTTTTCAAAACAGTAATATCCCATGAAACTGGACTGATTCCGAAGTTGTACTAATTTGAATGGACTGAGCTGAAATCTATTTTTAAATTTTAAATCAGCATAATTAAGGTATTGCATGTAATAAATTCAGCAATTTTAAGTGTGCAATTCGGTGAGCTTTGATAGACATAGTCATGTAACCACCACTACAATCAAAATACAGATTATTTCCCTCCACCAGGCAAGTCCCCTATGCTGCCTTTTGGTCAGTCCCGCCCCCAGCCCTCAAGCCCTGGCAAGTGCAGATCTGCTTTCTATCATTACATCACCCTTTCTAGATTTTAATGTAAGTGGAATCACACAGGACATATTTCTCTGTGTCTGGTTTCCTTTGCTTAGCAGAATGCTTTTGAGATTCACCCATCCTGCTGGATGTATCAGTAGTTTGTTCATGTTTATGTACTGCTGATAGACGTACCATCCATTCACCAGTGGTGGATACTACGGTGGTTTCTGTTTTGGCTACTACGAATAAAGCTGCTATAAACATCTGAGTACCAGTCTTAGTGTGGGTACAGGTATTCATTTCTAAGAGTGGAGTTGTTGGGTCAAGTGTATGGTAAGCATATGTATGTTTTTATAAGAAATTGCCAAACTGTCTTTTCTTTTTCCACTAGCAGTGTATGAGCATGCCACTGCTCTTGATCCTCAGCAATGTCTGGTATTACTAGTCTTTTAAATGTTACCTATTCTAGTGGGTGCGTAGTGTAAAGTTTACTTTTGAATGCAGAAAAGATTTATGAATCAGGGGAGTAATTTAAGAAAGAATAAGGGGGCTTTTTAGATAATATTCTAACAGTGAATATATCACCATGTGCTTATAAATGGATTGGGACTAATATTACGGAAACTGCTTTGTTAGTAAACTAAGGACCTCTTAGGTACTTTTGTTATTCTACTTAACTATTATTGTTCTATAGCTGAAATAAAACCACCTCACTGATAAACTTTTGTTATTTGTGGCTCCTGTGATAGATTACTACAAACTTGGTAACTTAAAACAACAGAAATTTATTCTTTCACAGTTCTGGAGGCCTGAGTCAGAAATCAGCATCACAGGGCAAAAATCAAGGTGTCAGCAGGGCCACGCCCCCTTCAGAGGCTCTATGGAAGAATATGCTTCTCTCCTCCTCAAGCTTCTGGTAGCTGCCAGCATTCCTTGGCTTGTGGCTGCATCACTCCAATTTCTGCTTCCATCTTTATACTGTCTTCCCTGTGTGTGTCTGATTTCCTTCTGCCTCGCTCTTATAAAAATATACGTGATTGCACTTAGGGCCCATCTGGGTAATATGGGATAATCTCTCCATCTTAAAATTCTTAATTATATCTTTTTCCAAAAAAGGTATTATTTACCGCTTCTAGGGATTAGGCTCTACTGTCCTTGGGAGGGACATTATTCAGCCTTCCAAAGTCTACATCAGTATAAACAGAAGTTTATTGTTCTATTAAAAATGGTATATGAACAGAGTATCCCATCCAAAGAACTCACTCCTTCATAGTATCTAGTTTCATCACTGCTAATAGGAAGTTGGGTATGGAGAAAGGAAATTTTAGAATCCCTCTTGGTATAAGGGGCTCTGGACAGGCAGATATGGCTGTCTGGGAGTACTGTAATAAATAAATTGTCCTTATTCCTCCTTTAGGTTTCAGGCAAACTAATTATTCATATTTCCATAGCTTAATTAAAACAGAACAAGCAGTTTTTTATTCGATTTTAACATCTAAGTTCTTTAGGTTTTTAATTACTTCTAATGTCTTGCCTTGTTTTTCCTACTTTTCTAAAGTCCCTTCTCCCAATTAATTTTCCTCAGCTTTCTTCTTTTTAACCTTCTTACCACAATTTACTAATGCGACAGTTGGCTGTGAAATGGCCATGTGATGCCTGCAACATTTGAGGCACACTGGTAACTGAAAAAAGCCTACTCCTTACTGGTGGTTTTTCCTGTGAGCGAAGTGATACTCAGTCTCCGTGCCGTGGTGGGTGATTTCTGCTGGGGTGGAGTCCGACACTGCTTCACTAGGTCCTCATCTGCTGCTGACGCCATCAATTCTCCAATAAGAATTCTCTCTAGGCTTCCGTCATCAACGCCTTTCCCCAGCCACCGACCACATGGGAACCTAGCAGGACAAAAAAAAAAAAAAAAACAAAGCAAAGCAAAGCAAAGCAAAACAAAACAAAACAAACAAACAAATGAACAAACAAAACACCAAAAAAACTTTGAAATCACCAATACTTTACTATTTTGCTATTTTAAAAAGAGCACCACGGGTGAAGCCCATCATTTCAGTGCCTGTGGGCTGTTTCTTTCAATTATGAAACATTTCAAACATACAGAAAAGTAGAGAGAATAGTGTAATAGACACCTGCATTCTTACCACCTAAACTGAACGTTTTGCTACATGCTTCATTTTTTGTTGAAGCGTTTTAAAGCAAATCACACACACACCAGTAAATTTCACTCCTAAAAACATTTCAGTACAAATCTCAAAAAACATACACTCTCTCTTACCTAGCCATACACTGTTACCACACCCAACCACATTAAAATAATCTTTAATATTTTCTTACAGTTAGCCTTTGTTAAAATCCTGTGATTAGTTCTATGAAGAATATTTTCAAACTACAAATTAATGTGGGAGTTAGTTTACCGAAGAGGAGAATATTCCCAAACGCGAGTGCTAGCCTTTAGCAGCAGAGTCCGAAAGGTCCTTTCCTCACACTGAAATGATTTTAAGCTTCTTTTTTCATTCTTTCTTTTCTCTCAGTTACATCAATTTTTTTTTCCCACACAGTGGACTAAGCATTAGAAGCAAACACAATCAGTTTTTGTAATGTATTTTTTTGGGCAATTTTATATTACTTAAGCAAAAAACTAAACTAAACTAAAATCCAAAAGGTGGTGTGAAAGCTTTAAAAAGAACATAATTCTTAAACCTTTTCTTGTCTAAAGAGTCTCACACAAAGAATTCTGCACTCCCAAGGGCATTTTCTTACCTGTATGTATGTCCTGTGATCTCATTTCTGACCATGACACAATCCACCAGCCATTTGGCTAACAGTCCTGAGTTATCGTGACCGATCTGAACAGTGGTCAGCTTCCCCAAGTTCTGGCACTGCAGGGACAGGACCATCAGTTATTCTGTACCTGATCCCACCCTGCTACCTCTCAGTTCCACCTGTGATACGCTGGTTCCACCAAATTTAACTTCAGAGAAACTGCTCTGCACAATGTGCTCTGCTATGCACTAGAGAAATAACATTCACACCTATTGAGATAGACAAACAGACATTAACTCCCTAGTGAGGACGGCACAAGGTGCCAGACTAGAGATGTAAACAACTGCTAGAAGAACACCGGGAGGGATGATTACTTCTAACTAGGGAACCCAGAAACATCACACAGACTTTGTGATTTGTGCATTCAAGGATGAGAATTTCAATGAGTGGAAAAAGGATGCTATTTAGATTCAGTTACAGAGAGGTCGGAAAAACAACTGCCGATGTTAAAAAAAAAAATCACTGATACAGCTATTTTTATATTTCTAATAAAATACTAAGGCAGAAGTGACCTCAAACCTCACCTATTAGAAGTCTTTGAAGCTATAGTTTCAAAAAAAAGCAGAGTTGTAACATCCTTCCTGGCCCTTTGTGAACAAGTACAAGAGAAAGAGCTAATAGGATTAGTAAAAATAAATGTCAATTAAATCCTGACTTTGAAATTTTGATAAAAGATCACAGACCCCAACTGACTATGTAAGGGTGGGAACATTGGAGCTAGGAACTCTTAAAGCCCTTGACTTCTTTGTATCGCAGTGAGAAGGCTTCACGGGCGACCCAGGTGACGGAGGATGACATCTTAAACTAGCTGTGACTGCAGAGATGGAAAGAAGTAGGCAGATTGAGAGAGTCTGGAAATAGCAATGATGTATCTTAAAAAGCAGTTTATAATCCATACCCGGCAGTCAAAGAAAAGCCAAGGGTTTTAATCTTTTATATACAGATGGCTGCAAATCCACTGGATAGATAGGGTCAAAATGGGCTCTTGGGGGGTATCATGACCAAGTGGAAAGTGCTATTCTTAGACTGCAAGGAACAGGAGAACAGGGTGTTCTGTTAGTACTAGTTCCCTGCTGAAACAAGAGCAGGTATTGTCTTTCTCCTGCATGCCAGGATCAACCTGCCTGTGGGCTCCAACATATGGAAATGCTTCACCAGGTGAGGGCTGAACACTGACTACAATACTGAAAGGTACTTTTACAAAATCACTTGATAAATGTCATCATGTCGTCTAAAAGCCATAATCGTGGATGTCCGCTCTCCTGTCCTTTTGTCCAGGTGAAGGCAGGGAGCATCTCACAGTAAGGGAGAGAACCACTGTGGAGAAAGCATCTAGTGCTAAGGCTGGGAATCAAGGAACAAATCCCGGCAAACACCCAAAGTGCACGGTTGCAAGCAGAAAAATAGAACTTATCAATCCCGGCAAACACCCAAAGTGCATGGTTGCAAGCAGAAAAATAGAACTTATCAATTAAAATAATAACAATAAAAATACAAAACAAATGAGCGTAAGTGTTTAAGGGAACTTTAGGTCTATGATCACAAAAATGATCCTGCGCACGGGAGTGTTCTCGTATTCTATCTCAATCAAGCAAAAGTGAGAAAGTGCAAGTGGAGTCCTTGTACATCACTGCATGTGACACTTTCTGTTACAGAAGCTATCAGCTGGCCCTACCTCAAAAGTCATTTCCAGGAGGTTTTTGGGAATCTGCATTACGCCTGTGTCTCCGAGCTCCCCCGATACACAGATCCAAGGGTTCGATGTGATGATTGCATTGCTCAGCTTTTTGATGGGGATGATTATGGACCTGTATGGAATCACTGAAAGAAAAATGCTGAAATTAATGAAGAATTACAATAAAATTCTCCCGGTAATAAAACAGATACGTGTTAAGAACTCTGTTGGCTATCACAGGTAACACTTTTTATAATCTATCAAGATGTATTTAAACGAAAAGATGAGATCATAACCTCTCCCAGTCTAGAAAGATGAGGTCCAGCTTATAAGCCTAAATCCTAATTCTTGTGGTGGCTTCCCTGGCATATACATTACCACGTATGCATGGCAAGTGTATCGCCATCGTGATATACACCACCACTACATTTATAAACAATCTCAGGAATTAGCACCAGATTCCCTAAGGACATGAACACTGATGGTTCTATGGAGTGTTTTCATTGCTTTAATGTTTTTATTAGTTTTGTTCCAAAACTGAGTACAAACGACCATGGTTCCTGGCATGGTTTCATATGAAAAAAGGTGTGGATGACTTCTTGGATAGTATCCTCTTCTTGCTGATTTTCTTGGGCAATGCTTTAAAGAATCAAGATAAAGAGCTGTGTGAAAGCTCTGCTTCCGAAGGCTCTTCTAAAGGCACACCACTAGATGGCACTGTCCTATCACCATCTTTTGCGCAAATGTGGAAACACAATGAAGCTACATATTACAACACTCGTTTCATTTTCCTTTAAAAAATGGGGATGGCTCAAACATATTAGCACATTTTTATCTTTCAGAGCCACACACTCTTTTTTAAAGCAGATAGAATCAACATCTTTTCTTTTAATTCTTGGGATTTCTGCTCACTTATTCACAAGAGGGCATATTAGATGCCATCTCTGAAAGAACTAACTACATGTAGGATGAAAACAATTTACTAGACAGGGTTCCCAGATACAGTCTTACCATGTGGGCTCATGGTTCAATGTGTTCTTAGGTGAGGCAAATGAATGGGATAAATGGTTTATGTCCTTACTTTTACATACCTCCCTTTCTGTCCTTTTACTTGGCTGAAGCAAAAGAAAATGTCAGAGGAAATGCTATACTTTCATGGTTTAGTAATCACCAAAACCAAATGGTTTTTGAAAGTGAAAACAGAAGAGGTTAGTGCAAGTCTAATTCAGGCGCCACACGCTGCTCTCATTTGAATCTTTCATCGACAGGACTGGAAGAGCTGCAGAAAAAGGCCTATGAAGCTCAGCAGTTGTGTGGCTCAAAGGGCCCACAGATGCACGATTGTTATTTAATAAAGTATAAAAAGAGTCGTAGTACTTAAACTCAGAATATTTCCTTCATGAAGTGCCTCAGTGAAAGTTTGTCAGATGAAATCTGCAGATATAAGGAGGATCTTAGGAGTCCTCACCAACCCGCTATTTCTTCTTTTTCGAAAGCGTATGTAACATCTCAGCTTCTTATACATTCAGTAACCTAAGAAACCAAGAGTAGCTTGACAGATCCTAGAGGTTGGCCAATTACCACTCCAAGTCCATTTTTCCTTTTCTGCCTCCACCAGAGAATAGAAAAACTAAAAGCTACACAATTCTGTCCAGTGAAATGTTAGTGATGTTTATTGTGATTTCTTGGAAAACTAAGTTTTCCTAGCAGATTCTGACCTCTCTTCCTTCTTCCTGCTGGAAGGTGGGTTGACAGTAGCCACCTTGTAACCATGAAGTGATTAGCATGTACTGAGGACTGTCTAAGAGGAGAGGGACAAAGAGGCTGCATCCGTGATGGCATTGTGGACTGACGACCTGAGACTTCTTGTTATGTTGGAAAAATAAAACTACCAATTTGTTTAAACCACTGTTTCTAAATTTCTGATACTTGCAGCTGAATACAACTCCAAAGTTTTACAAGTGAAAATTCTCTAAAATACGGAGGGGGACCCATTGCAAATAAGAATTAGCAATGGCGAATAGAATAAATGCTACGACTCAGCTTATTCAAAACATGTCTCTGATCAGTATTTCCTTCCTCTGCAGAACTACAATGTCCATCAAGATCCTGAAGTCTTTCGGAATCATCAAAGTTTAGTGATGTTCCGTTACAGAAGTTTGTTTGTTTACTGGGGAGGGGCGGTGTAGTTCCCTGACTGGGAATCGAACCCAGGCTGCATCATTGAGCGCACCGAAGCCTTAGCCACTACACCACCAGGGAACTCCAGGGGTTTATTACCATATACTGATTCTTTGAATTTGTGTGTGTTGGATTAAGATATAGGAATATTTGGTTAATAAAATGTTCCTTTTTCACATCCATCCCATTTCCTACTGCAGACTGGGTTTCCAGGGAAGCAGACTCTGAGTCAGAAATTAGCATTCAGAATGCTGCTTCTGGAATTGACATGTGAGCATAAAAGCAGGACTGGTTAAGGGAGAAGTGGAGCTGCGATGCAGTTGCAATGAAGTCCTCCGCTGATCAGAGGGTGAGTGCTGGGCCCATGCTCTGACCAGTCACAGGAGGCTGGCTGCCCCGGCAGAAGGGCTCACCTGGGGTGAGGCAGTTTGCGTGGGCAGGCACTCCCCACAGGGCTGAGAGCTGAGGGCTGCCGTCCAGCAGCACTCCCAGCAGCTGGGGCATACCCTTCATCGCTAAAGGGAGGTGGGGGAAGGGGGGCGTCACAGTGTCTAACTCACTGTACTATGGTATGTCTCACTTGTAAAAATACAAACTCTTATTCTGTTCATCACCTGAGCAACTCTTCACTTAACAGTCAGTTCTCCAGACTTACTGATAGTGGTGAACACACTCGTGAAGCAGAAATAGTCCACAGCATTGAGGGAAAGCAGATGGTAAAGAAACTGTTCTCTTTCCTCTTCACAACGTAGAAAAGCATAACGCTTATAAAGCTTTCTAGGAAAGGATAAGACAAGCACAAATCAATAGTATAGTGTAGTTTTCATTCTGTCTTCCATTAAAGTAACACCTCCACTTAGACAAACTATGGGTAGAAACTTTAATCTGGAAAGAACAATTCACAAAAATGAACATATCAGTTAATAATATATTTTTAAATTAGTAATTAAAGGAAAAAAACCCCACATGAATCTGTATTGTCTATCAAACTAATAAAGATTTAAAAGTGATGACCAGTGCTGACAAAGATGAAGGGGTAGTGAACAGCTATTCTCACAGATAGTGGGAATGAAAATGTCAGGAAAGCGATGTGTCGGTAATACTTATTTTATACCAGTCATATGCTCTGACTCAGTAGTTTTTACAAGAATAGCCATCTTGTGATCCTGAGGCGATCAGCACGTACGGAGGAGAGGGACAAAGAGCCTGTGTCTCCGATGGCACAGCATGCAGAATGCCTCCCTCAAGACTTCTCATTACATAAAAAAAATAAAACTACTGCTCGTCAGTTTATGCAATTTGCTTTTGTAAGTACACGGGTCATAGAAACAGAAATGCCTCAAGAGGCGAGCTCTTACTTGGTGAGTGGCTGGTTAGAAAGCAACTGCTTAAGGTGCTGGGACAAGAGTTTCTTTTCAAGAGACAATCTAATCCATGCCCGAGCTCGTCCAACATCAGTCTTGATCTCACTCATGTTTTGAATATGCCTAAGGAATAGGAGCAACAGCAAAGAGGTAAATCCTAAGAAAAACCTTGATCTGGAAAAGAACTAAGGGTTACAGCAGTTTGTGACAGGTAATACACGATTCTCATTGATTAAACCTTCAAAGGTTCCATCTGAATCATGAATTTAGTCCCACATGACAATTACCATTACAACACAAGCATACAGGCAACATGCTAAGATAAAGCATTTAACACTCTTTTATTCTTTCAGGTTTTATTATGTTCTTGTTTCAGCCTCACAGATACCTGTAAACTAGCACTTGCTTATTCTTGATCCCCAGGAAAATAAAATAAGGAGGCTAAATATTCAAGTTTTTATTCAAAATACCTGCTCTATAGTTTACCTAATGTCTGCCACTTTTATCCACTGAATTATTTTTCAGTCCTGGAAAATACATGAAAAATATGAAATCTTACTTTCTATGGCATTGGAAAACAAGCTGATCTTCACTGATAAATTCAAAATTCTTAAAAATTTGAAATACTTGGAAAACTGTGGCTACAAAAAACCCCCAAAACAAACAAACAAGCAATAACAACAACTGTGTAGTTGAACTCCAGACAAATGTGTAAATTAGTACTCTGTGCAGAAGTAAGTCAATGCTATGTTGAGTGGGACCGAGTTAATCTTCCTACAAGATTTTCTTCCTAAGCGGGGAGGACTGGGCAGGAAAGGCAAGCCTTAACGGAGGGGCCGCTGTAAGAGCCCTTCCGCGAGTCACATTCCTTCCTTTGATTTTTTATGTCTAAAATGACTCATCCTAGCTATAATAAATATTGCAACCAACACTTTACTCTGATGATTCTAAGCATTCAGAATAAGGAATAGCCTTCCCAGAAACACACACACACCTTCTTCCTCTCTTCCTTTCTTCCTTTCTCTCTTCCTTTCTCTTTCCCTCCCTCCCTCTCTTTCAATCCCTGGACCTAAAGATTAGGCCCTCCATCCTCAGTGCGGATTTATGATCAAACACTCTCGATAAACAAGTTCTAAAGCATTATATCACATCACACAGACACACTAATGAGGAGGCATAAACACAAGTCAAAATGAGGAGAAAAAAGGAAATACTCTTGCTATATTTGTGGCACTTGGCCAATGTCACCAACCTCTAAGAATTTTTTTCAGAAATTATGAGACTTAACCATTACACATGGTCATGACTGGAGAAAACTGGTGTCAAGCAAGCCCCCTCTTACACCTTAGTGCTTAGAGGGGTGGTGGCAGAAGTGGGGCACTTGACAACCCAAGTATGAGCCCATGAAACAGCGCTGGCTGTTCCTCAACCCCAGTGACATTTTCCAAATGATGACACTGCATCCATTAAATAACTTATTCACTAAAAGCTGACCAGAAGTGACAAGGCAAAAATGCTAAGCCATTTAACACTTGAAGTTCAACAGTATTTATGTGGTACCCCTATGAGTGCAGCCAGGTCATAGCTCACATGATCCAGGAATTCCAAGGTGACTCAAAATGAATTCACTGAAAAGAAATCTATCTGAGGATTGATAAGTACATACGTTGTATAATGTTTCCCTAAGTATTCTTCCTACCCTAAAACAGTAAAATCTACTGAAATTAGTTTTATGCTGGCCTCAAACAAGTGTCTGGAAACACTGTAAGTGAAGAATGACGAAATGGAAAATAATTATAAATTGAAAAACAATCTATGATTAAGGAAAATGGGAAGGATTGGAATACATAAAATGAAACCTACTTTATTTAGGTGGAAAATTATAAAAGTATTTGTTTTTGTTGGTAGGAGACAAGGGAGTTGGGAGATGAGGCCACCAGATTCATTGACCTCGAGCCAGGCTGACCAGACGTCTTATTTTAAATGGGACAGAAAACAACGAGACGTCTGGTCAGCCTACCTCAAGCCCATCTTGTTCACTGGTACTGGGGCCATTACTCTGCCTAAAATGATGCCTCCTTAATGTAATTCCTTTGTTTCAGAACTTTCTATTTTATTTTATTTTTATGTGGGTAGCTCCCTGGCTGGGAATCAAACCCAGGCCGCAGCACTGACAGCGCCGAAGCCTTAGCCACTACACCACCAGGGAACTCTCCCAGAACCTTCTAAAGCTCACAGAATATAGCCTGAACTACCCCTTAGCCTCAACATTTTTTGCTACTGAAAAATTCCATTCAAGCAGTTGACTTGAAGTACTTACTGTCTTCTAGCTCCCCTGTTTCATGTTTGAAATCCCAGCTGCTTCTGAAAAGCGTTCCTTGACCATGAGAGCTGTCAGTGACCTCTCCAATTTATGACATTCTGTAGTCTAATCTGCATTTATCATTCACTGCCTATTACTTTCATCATTTCCTCTTGGTACACATCTTTCTCAGCTTGCTCCCCTAGGACAAGAAGCCCAAGACTTCTTAGTAGCCTTAGACCCTTCTTTGAATCTTATAAGACCCAGGACAAGCTCAAAAAACTGCTGCTTTGTGTATCCATATCTAATTTTATGCTTTAAAACAATTTATATGTGTTGTGTTATCAAATGTTAACCCAAATCTGTTAAAATTTTTTCTGTGTAGTTATAACATTTGAATGTTTTAAAATGGAATAATTTATTATACGTAATTATAATGGCATCCAGCAAAATATTATACAAGTATTACTTCCAAAATAAATCCTGTTAATTTACAGAAAAGCATACATGGTGTGGCTTAAATAACTTATTTACTTGATTTATTTTTTAATTCTGATACAAAGCTTTCAAATTTAAAAATCCTTTTTTTGCACTTTGTCTTATTTGATCACCACGATAGCTAGTGGGAAGGACATCATCATTATTTCACTATAAATATGAGAAAATGAGACTCACTGAGACTAAGTGACCCACCCAAGGTCATGGCGATAGTACATACTTAATTCTAGAGGTACTACTCATTTTCTCCCATCACTTCTTCCTGGCACTCACATTCCTGGAGAGGCTCCCCTTCTATAGATCCTGGAGACACAACTGCAGGTACCACCATGGACTACGGTCTTGTGCTCCTAATTCCTCAGCTAGAAATGACTGGATAATAGGCACATACCCATCTAAGGTGAGCCCATCAGACTTTCTCACTGAAACTGAAAATATTAGCACACTAGAAAACCAAGCAGGTTTTTATTGCATGCTTAAAATAAGGAGGGATGTTAAGGCCAGGGCTTGGGCAAGCATGTACACAATACAGCAGAAACGGAAGGGTGGGAAGGAGGGGTGAAGCAGATGTGAGGAAGCAGATATGAAGGGAGAAGCAGGGACGCTTTGCTTCTCGTGAGACAGAGAGAGTAACCTGGAACAAGACTGTTTCCAATCCAGCCACAGTTCTTATACTTGGACACTGGAAAAATACCTTATACGACTCCAATAAATCCCCCTTTTTGCTAAAGCCAGTTTAAATGGGTTTCTGTTCCATAAAACCGAATGATTTCGAAGAGTGGCAGCACCTAAATAAATTTGAATCTATGTTTCCTGACTTCAAGCCTAGTGCTTTTACTTCACTGTATCACCAATGAAACCCAATAATATTTATTAGAGAAATAAAAGAACTAGTCAATTTTAGTATAAGTTCATATCCTATACAGTCATAAAAATTCCTTCCCAGGGAAAACAAAATCAATCATGACTACTTAATTTTAGTGTAGACTAAAGCCAGATACTCCTAAGTGCATATATACACATTATTTATAAAAAGGCAAAGTGACCTGCCAATTTACCCTCAAGTAATTTATTCCCATCTTTATATGTAAATAGAATATTTCTAGGATTTACTCAGCCATCCTGTTCATTTGTTTACATATTCAGAATATCTATATTTGAATTATAAAAGTCACAATCTCCTAGGATTATATAATGTTCTACTATGCCCCTCATCATTAATTACATCTCGTCATTAAGAATGAAAGTCTCAACTGCTAGATGATACGTGCATAGCTGCTCTGGAAGAAGTTGCTAATAATGGTAACACCACGATAACAGTCCTCTGTTCTACACAGATAACCTGTATAGTTATTTGTTGTCACCGGCCTTTCTCTTTGGAACAAAAAAATCATTCTGTAACTGACAATTTGGTAATACTTGGCAACTACGCAGGTCTCAGGGAGTCATTTGAGCTACTAAGATGAAGTGAACAGCCTTCAGATGTGTCTGTCTGTCCTGGGCTCATTACAGCTGCTGAGACATCTGGTACCAAGACTCTTGACAACTGTAAGGCCTCAAAGTCCCCAAACTGCCAATGTCTTTGCCTCAAGAGATAAACTTGGGAAGATATGAGGTACTGACAGAGGCATGTGCACAACAGCGGGCATGGACTCAGAGATATATACTGGCTAATCTTTAGAAAGTAAGCTTTTTCTTTAATTGTCCAGCTCAAAAGAAATCAAATTTAGAATATGACTTGGGAGTTTTCCTTAAGGAAAAGCGTGTACATCAACCATCTGGGAACCATTAGGGACTACAATGGAGAACTTGTCAAGAATTTGGAAATAGGATAATAAGCCTGTCCACCGAAGAATTAAATTCTAAAGTAAATATATCATGAATAAGAACAATAATACATAAAAAGTCATCTTCAAAAGGAAAAATGAAGCAGAGAAGAGAGAGGCAACCATGGGCAGTGTGGGTGCGGGCTTTCCCGCAATGACCTCAGTCCCGTGAGCATGAGGACGAGTCAGAGCGAGACAGTCAGGCTTCCACGTGCCTGCTTCGGACAAGAAGCTTCGGACTTTATCTTGGCTTCCAGGCCGAGCCTACCCAGACCAGGGAGAGAATATCAAGTCAGCTAGTCAGGGAAACAATAAATTGGTTTCACTGGCATCCTGTGACCCTGTCCTTCCCTAGTGACAGAAGACTAGACAAGAGTGGAGAGGTGATCCAAATTCAGCCCATTATTTTTCCATCTCTCTTAGGTATGCATTTAAAGTAAACCTCTTGGTTAGTCAGAGAAGGTATCATAAGAGAGTCTGATTACCTTTTGGTTCACTGACTTGGTTTCTGAGCTTATAACGCTGCAGACTAACACATGGCCTCTGAAGAGCTATGACTACGCATGCCGCGTAAGACACTGGAAGGTCGTACTCATTAGGGTGACTACTGTCAAATCAAAAACAAAAACGAAAACAAAAAAACAAAAATAAAAAACGCCTGGAAAGTAACAAGTGTTGGTGAGGGTGTGGACAAACCGGACACTTGTGCATTGCTTGTGGTGCAGCCACTGAGGAGAGCAGTGTGATGGTTCCTCAAGAAATTAAACATAGAATTACAGTATGATTGAGCAATTCTACTTCTGGGCACATAAACCCAAAAGAACCGAACGCAGGGACTGAAAGAGATATTTGTACACTCACACCCATAGCAGCATTATTCACAATAGCCAAAAGGTAAAAACAGCCCAAATGTCCACTGTTAGATAAATGGCTAAACAAAATGTAGCACACACACACAATGGAGTATTATTCAGCCTTGTAAAGGCAGGAAATTCTGATACATGTTATAACATGGATGAACCTCAATGACTATGCTAAGTGAAATAAACCAGATGCAAAAGGCATGATTCCACTTACATGAGGTACCTAGAATTGTCAAACATGGGGACCCGATATAATCCAGGTGAGAGATCTTTGGCGTTTAGCCTGGAGAGGTCACGCAGCTCAATGATCTGACATTCAATGGAAGAGGTGAGCAGCAGTTGTACCAAGAGTTGTACTTATAGCCCCTAGATGATGATAAGTTATCTACCCCTGCATATCTATAATAGTAGCCCTTATTCATCTACTTTGTACCAGTCTTGATTAGAAAAATACGCATGTTTTATTTTGAAATAATTACTTATAAAAATGCTGTAAAATTAGTACAGAGTGTTATATACCCAGCTTCCCCTAATGTTTATATCTTATATAACCAAACTATGTTTATGTTTCCATTAAGACAGCTGGAGGTCATCTTTCCCTCATAGTTAAAACTATTTCTTTTATGCTGACCATCAAAGGAATCCTAAGTCACATGAGGACAACTACATTACATCTACCAAAGAATAATGATATTCAAGACACAAATATGTAAATTGAGGGAAAAAACCCAACATTTACTGAACTCTTACTATAAGCCAAGTACTTCTTGAAACTGTTTACAGTAATGGAGTAACTCATTTAATTCTCGTAACAATCCTATAAGATAGATAACTGTTTTTATCTCTATTTGAGAGGTGGGAAATTGAGGCACAGAGAAGTTAGAAATATTAACTAATGTCACATCGCTAGTAAGCTGCCACTAATAAAGGTTATGCTTTGCAGTTGCAAGTATCTGACAAATCGAACAAACATCAATGATTAATATTAACCATAAAAAGCAATAAACCATAAAAGTTACAAGTGTTATAAATGTTATAACATTCACTATAAACCCACATATTTTGAGTTGTACCTAAAATATGTTTAAAAGAAAAAAACCTGTCTTCCTCATTTAGAAAATCTTTTGAGATATCCTGATGCCTTCTATGATTTCTAAGACCATTAATTGCAAGTGATAATTCTCAGATCTGTATTTGCTTCAAATTTAATCTACATGACAGTACTTTTTCTGTCATTATTTCCAGATTTTTTTGGTCTATATCTATGAGCAGTGGGTATTTAAGGAGGTTTTAAAACACTGAATAAAAGAAATTGTAAAATAATTTAGGGATGCTTTAAAACTCTTCTTAGCTGCATTTTCCCTTTGGATGTAATGTCAGGAAAAATATTAGCAGTATAAAAGTAAAATAAAGAAATTACAAAAATGTTTTCTTGAGAATAAGTAAGCAAAAAATACATGTAGCCAGAAGCATTTGAGCAATTTAAGTGGAAGCCATAAATAAACATTTCAAAGTTACCATCACATGTGAACACAAGGAACAAATACCTCATGTCTTGGATAAGGGAGACTCTGAGTGTTGGCAACATAACTCCCGAGTCAGACTTTCTTCTTTCTGGTCCCAGGGCAACTATGTAGAAAAATATCAGCAAAGTATTAGAAAAATAACAGTACGGACAAAACAACTGCATGGTTCACATTCTACAAATAAATACTTTGAAATTACTTTGGTAAGGACTAATTTTGAAGACAACAGAAAAGGTAAAATTCTTTTCCCTGAATGTAGCTACTTTATTAATACAGTAAACCTTCTATTTTCTTTATAGTTAATCTGGGGCTACATTTATAAATTTAAAAAGAATCATAAATGCCCACTTAGCAAATAATGCAATGTACGCAAATTCCCGGTCATAGAGGCCAGTCGTTTTCTAAAGGTATTCATTCTAATCACACTGGATAATTACATGAAAGCAATGTCTACAAATTTAGCTACTAAATATGTGAATCATTTCTGGGTTCATGAATTGCAATCACACCATTTCCCTATATAGCAGGTTTCTGAATAACATTGTTTCATTATAGTAACACTGAGGAAATGCTGTAGGAACCTGACATTTCCTTTTCTCTAGCTTACTTCATTTCAAAAATATAGTATATAATACATATAACTTATAAAATATGCGTTAACCAACTGCTTTTGTTATTGGTAAGGCTACCGGTCAACGGCAGACTATTAGTAGTTAAGTTTTGGGGGAGTCAAAAATTATATGTGGATTTTTTACTGCATGGAGGGGGTTGGTGCCCTATTCCCCAAGTTGCCTGAAGGATAAACTGTATGTTGGTACCATGAGAATTTAGGGTGTGGGTTTTGCTGTATTTTTTCAGTTTTTAGATCCATTCTACTTTGAGGGGCTAGGATTCAATACCAGAACATGTATATGCAGTTGACGCTGGCCCTGAAAGAAGACAAGGAACATTTTGGTGTCGTAGGATACACGTTTTAGCACTTGATGGAAGAGACTGGGCTGACACTTGGCAGGTGTAAATGTGTACTGATGGGGCTGCCAGGACCAAAACCTTGCGGCCAGGCCAACCTAAAGGAAGTTCTTCGTGGGGGCTTCCATACCAGGTGGGTAATGAAGAGGCCATTGGTTATGGGAGTTTCGGGAGGGAGTTTCCAATGGGTCACTGAATCGCTGGTTCATCTCGACGCCCAGGAGGTAAAAAACACTGAGGAAACTGTTCCTGAGACTTGCAGGAAATGTGCTGGGTTAGTCCTTGTCTGAGGCTCTCACCACTTCAGTGTTATTAATGAAGGTGCATCTCTCTCTCTCTGCAAAGAGATTGCCTCTGCACTCCAGATGAGGAGACAGTGTGAAAGAGGACCACACAAGTGAGAAATAGATTAAGAGAAAAAAAGAAAAGATCATGAGGCAGGAGAAGGCAGCTGAAACTGTGATCAGTGACGTGGCTAGAGGGAGACATGACAACAAGAAGGTGTCATGCCTCCGGGAGCAGAGAACAGGTGAGAGACTTAGGAAGAGCCTGACATTTAAGAAAGCACCCCCCTAACAGCATGCACAGGCCACAGCATGTTCTGGGAACCCTACGTTGGGAACCTACATTCCGGCCACTCTTCACTGATCAATGTTCCTCAAAGATGTAATGTACGTTTCATGTCTGTGCAATTTGTTAGTCTTTAGCTTATCCTTTCAGACTTCTGTATCTTTCTTCTTATTTATAGTCTGTTTATCACTTTAAATTGGGAGCAGTATAGCTTAATAGTTAAGAACATGGTTTTCTCAAACCCTATATAGAACTTAGCAGCTCACTGACTTTGGGTGAGTGATCTCATCTGTCTATACACAGTGTGTTTCCTCATCTGCAAATTGGGAATAATAAATAGTATCTATCTTATTCAAACCAATGTAAAGCACTTAGAATAGTGCCTGGTATAAAGTTAGTTCTTAATAAATAAAATCAAATAGAATAAAATCAAATCAAATAAACTGAAATTTATTTTTAATTTTACTTGAGTTTGAAATCTTTCCTGAATATTCTCTCTGCTCTAGGTACACTATGAGCTGTTATTCCCTCTCTATCAGAATGTGTAAAACTGAACACGTGGGAGTTCCCTGATGGTGTAGTGGCTTAAGGCTTCGGCGCTGGCGCTGTCAGTGCTGCGGCCTGGGTTCGATTCCTGGTCAGGGAACTATCCACATACCAAAAAGCAAAAACAAAACAAAACAAAACAAAAAAACCAAAACTGAACACGTATCATAAGCGTATCACAATTTAACATTCCTGTTACTCCTATGATACTCTATGTCTCTTGAGGCTCAGTCATATCCTCTTCTCAGAACACCAGAAGGCCTAGCAGAGGGCCGCGCAGACCCCACACAACGTACATGCTCAACAAATACTCACTGAGGAAGAGGAGACAATTTAGGGCCAGATGGCAGAGCTTTAAAATGCAAGTTGAAAATTTACAGAGATCCTAGGGAGGGGGTAGGGATTTTGCAAAGAAATGATATGCTTCTAAGTACTTTTTGGTTAGTTAACTAGAGTGATATGTGATCGTATAAAAGAAGTAAGGGAGATGAGCTAGACGTTATTCCAAAGGCCAGTGTGTGGAGAACTAAAACAGTGGCAGCCAGTGAGAACAAAGAGGAGAAAACCAAGGAGTTAATGAGTAAATGCAAAGGGTAAGCAGGATTCGTGAGCCATAAACAATAGGAAGTATGGATATAAAATGTTTCAATATATATTAACTTACCTAATTACAACTTCCCTTTGACTTTTTTAAATCTTAATTTTGCAGAGGAAGTAACTGGGTTTCAAAGAGGTTCGGAAACCAGCGCAATTGTATACGTTCGTTGAAAGGAGCAGAGTGTTTTGATGTCACGTCCAGTGGGTTTTCTGTTACATTATGATGACTTTCTAGCTTCTAAGTTTGACTGCGAGAAGGGTGCTGATGCCGTTAAATAAGATGGAGAGAGAAAGCCTGAGAGGGACAGGAGGGAGATGTGTTCTAGCCATTCATCCTTCTCCCCAAATCCCTGGGGCTGAGATGATGAGTCTGTTTTATATGTTGAGTCTGAGATCCTAACGGGCCATCAAAGATGGCTGTCTAGGAACTAGGGCTGGAGACAGAGATTTGTGAATAATCTCCTAACTGGATAGGTGAATGATGACATCACAGTGGGCAATACCTGTTATGGTTTTAATTATGTCCCCCAAGAAGCCCTATCCAATGTCACTCATGTCCTTATAAAGAAAAGAAATCTGGACCTAGAGACAGATGTGTAAAGGAAAGGAGATTTTGTGAAAACACAGGGAATGGCATCCACCTGCCAAGCAATTCTTGAGACTATTAGAAGCTAGGGGAGGGGCCTGGGGCGGATTCTCCTGCATAACCCTCAGAAGCAACCACCCCAGCTGACTCCTGGATTTTGGACTCCCAGCCTCCAGAGCACTGAGACAACACACTTCTGCTGTGTGGTACTTTGTTACCGCAGTCCCAGGAATTATTAGTGACTTTAGAGGGCACAGTTTAGAAGACTATAAGCAGAATGCAGATAGGAGGTAAGGAGTAAAGCCAAACTTAATTTAGAGATCTAAAATCTAAGGTTTCCACAAAGTCTACTCCAGAAGAAAAATTTATAAACTATTTAAATGTGTACTTTTATTATTATTTCTTAATTCAATATACGTAAATGCAACAAGCCACATTCCCCTTTAATAAAACACTGGTGGATTAATACTTAGCCACAGGAATTCCCTCTACATATCTGCCTGGATCAATGCTACTGCACAGGCAGCAAGTTTGCAGAGGGTGGGGACTGGATGTATTATTTTTATAGACCCATCATATAGTTTACAGGCAGGTAAGTTAGAGAAAACTTTTGATGAAGATGATTTGAAGAGTGACTCAAAATCCTTGGGCTAGATCCAGAATAACCACTTAAAAGTTGTATTTCCACCCCTTTCTGCATCCTATCCCACCCCCTGCCAATTGATCTAAAAATCCATTTAAAATTTAGTGGAAGCTTGTCTTCAGATGGAAGTGTTAAGAACAACACCTATGTCCAAGCTGGCTAACATTTTTAAAAGTAAAATTATCTGTGTGATATGTCAAAAACAGTTCTCTTTTTAGGATCAACTGCATTCTGAGATCCTTTCTCTGAAATAGGACTTCAAACTCTAGGTGCATTGACTAGGTCAAAATTAAGATAGTCTGAAAGACATGGGGAAACTTAAATGCATATTATTTAGTGCAAGATGCCAATCTGAAAAGGGTATATACTGTATGATTCCATGTATATCATGTTCTGGATAAAGCTGAACTATTCAGTCAGTAAAAACGTAAGTGGCTGCCAGGGGTCAGGGGAGAGGGAGGGATGAATGGGTAGAACACACAGGATTTTTAGGGCAGTGAAAGTACTCTGAATGATACTATGATGGGGTACATGTCATTATATAAACTCATATTTCAACACCAAGAGTGAACCCTAATGTAAACTAAGGACTTGGGTGATGATATGTCAATGTAGGTTCATTAACTGTAAGAAATATACCACTTAGGTGGGGGATGCTAATAATGGGGGAGACTTTTCATGGGTGGGGGGCAGAGGGTATGTGGGAAATCTCAGTGTGTCCTGCTCAATATTTCTGTGAACCAAAAATTGCTCTAAAATATAAAGTTTATTAAGAAAAAATTAAGATAGTCTACCCGGCTATGGTCCTCTTATTAAGACTGGCAATTTCCATTCTTCTGCAACCCTTAAATTGTCTCTGACTCCTGCTTAATGCTGCTTCTGAAGGAACAATACGATCTAGCACCTAGTCTCATCCTGGCTCAGTGCTAATTAGAGCAGTGTTCAAACCCATGGTGACTCTGAGGACTTGGAGGAGTTTCCCTCAATATGAAAGTGCAGTCTGTTTACTGTCATTAATTAGGAAGAATAACAGTTGGCAAACAAAAAGTATTTTTTGAAAAAAACCTAACCAAACCAAACAAACCACCCAGATTTAAAAACAGAAAAGTCAATGCTTCTCGGTAATGAAATATTTATTATTTTTAAACTGATGTTTTTATATGTATTTCACACTGTCATGGTTTGAAATCCTAACTTCATGGGCTGAATCATCAAAAGTGTTAGAGCAATATTTAGAAAATCCATTCCTCCAAACAGACAATAAACTGACTTCAAAAGCTACATGGCTTATATTAATTCCATTTAGGATCAGTAAGGTACTCAGCTTGTGTTTGTTCTCTTTTCATCGGCCCCTTAACAACACTTGAGAGCGTGGCACAGTGATGCATGAGGCTTTAACACTTTTGGTGTCTCTTAGCCTTGACTTTAGAGTTTTGCTGGCCCCACTATTGACTGATTGAAGGCCAGTGCTAACAGCCGGGTCTCCACCAGCCAAAGCTATGAGGCAGCTGGTGTCACCCAGCACTGCTTCCTTCCAACAGCTGGACCCTCTCACTTGTGTCTCTGGGCACAGGAGCCATGCCTCCATCTCCTCGCCTTAATTGAGCTTAGCGTTCTAACATTTCATCCTACGAATGGCTGTTTTCTCCTAGGAATTTGTTTTTTCTAATTAGGGTAAGCCACTTTGGTTATGGTCTTAAGGGCTGAAAAGGTGCATTTTCTATGGACACAGGTAAAAGAAATTGAACATGACATTCTCAGAACATCTGCCATGCATTTTTGCTTTTTTCAGTAGAAAAAAGGACAAAGGAGATGGGCACTAGAGAATGCTTTTAACATGATCTATGTTTTTATAAATAGTTACATTCTGGGACGTTAAGACTTTCACATCCTGTTGAGAGGGGGCTCCTGAGAAGTACAGTATCAAATTCATATTCCTAGCTTTTCCATTGTATATATTTTAAAACTAGGTTTCCAACAATGAACCCCACATCTAGGGTAGTATTGTGCTCTAGGAGCAGTGAGGGGAATGGAAATAGGGTGCTTCAATCATATTGGCAATGCTTCATTTCTTATACTGGTGGTTGGCTTATGAGTTTCTAAAAATACGTATTTTTACAGTTCTGAATGTGTTAAAAATAACCCCATAGTTTTAGAAAACCTTCCCAAATAGTTGGCTCAGTATAAAACATTTTATCTCTACTAGACTTTCCATTTTTATTTCTACTTTTTGTGAAACAGATGGCTATTTTAGAGAAAGAAAAGCTCTTTGTGAAAATACACAGCAGGTACAATGTCTAGGAACCCCATGTAACTCTAATTAGCTAACGAAGTACAACACTTCCAACATGTGATGTCCTATTATAAACTGAAGGAGAAACCTGACTCCTGAAGATTTGGGAGACACATACACATGTTTTTTTCCTGAAAGATTAATGATGGTCATAAAACTGTTCTTTAAGGAAAAAAATCACCATACATTTTATCCTAATACTAATGAGAGTAAGGTATACAAAGGTCAGGCAATTAATGCTGCGAACTCATCCTAGAAAAGGTGCTACATACCTCACTGCTGAACATCACTACAGTAAGGTTATGACACCATACCGAGTTGTTTGCACAGTACCGTCAACGGAAGTGCACGGTGGCAACACCTTACTGAGTTGTTTCCACAGTGCTGCCAACGTAAGTACATGGTGGCAAGTTTGTGAACTTAATTATCAGATTTGGGGTAGGAGGACAGCTCTGATGGCCATTCCAGAGAGTTCCAAAATTGTTTTGAAGGGTGGACTAAGCGCTGACATCAGTGCGTAGCTTCCTAAGGGGAGTACTTCGAAGGTGACCGTAGTGATACTCAGCAATGAGGTATGAAGCACTTTTTCTAGGATGAGTTTGCAGAATTAATTGTCAGACCTCGTACACATGTCCTCACATGGAAAAGTTCTTAGAAATTGCAACTTTAACAGAAACGAGGTATGATGAAACCAGTTTTACCAGAGACTAGAAACAATAATTAAGTGCCTACAGCATATTTTACAGCATGTTTTCATAAAAATATCACCAAACTTCTAAAAAAGAACTCGTGCATTTCTAATATTAAACACTAAAATAAATGTGAGCTCTGCATACATTTAAGAAAGATGAAAAAAAAAAAGATGATGATTTGCCAACACGCTTATTCTACTTCTGTGTCCAGGTGGCTGGAGCCAATCCCAGCAGCTCAGGGCGCCAGGTGGGAACCAACCTTGGACAGGACACCTTTCTATTGCAGGCCACACTCACACGCACACTCATTCATAATGGGGCAGTGTAGACACGCCAATCCACCTCATGTGCAGATCTTTGAGCTGTGGGAGGAAACCAGGGTCCCCGGAAAATACTCCACACAGACAGCGGCCCCAGTCAGGAATCATTTTTCTTCTCATCAATGTTAAAATGAAACAACATTGAACTAGATGCTGTTAACGCAAAAGCCAGCGGTGCTTATATAATTCTTTTTAATTCACATTATCTTATTTGATCAACATTACAGTCCTGTCACAGTTAATATTCTTTTTCCTATCTTGTGGATGAGGAAGCTGAAGATCTGAAAGGTCAAGTGACTTTTCCCCTGATCTCACAGCTAGTAAACAATATTACTGCTACTTGACTTCACTACTGACAAGATGGGGTATGTTTCAGCTTGAGAGACAGAGGCAGAGACAAAACCACACAGTATTGATTCCTCACATGGTCCAATGCCACCACTTCTGCAGAAACCATCAAATTCACAAACTCACCTGGTGATTCTGCAAGGTGCTCTTGTTTCTCTTCTCTGTCCTGAAACTGAATTAAATGTGACCACAAAGCAGACTTCCCCTGAAAGTATAAGATATATAAAAATATTTTCCATTTTATAAGACATAATTCGTCAAAAAATAATTTCTCACCAAAACCATTCACATTGAAATGGCCATTTTGAAGTTTGGAGATTTAGGCTCATCCATTCCTAGCTGTGTGACATTCTGATCATCACCCTTTGCCTTACCAAGAAGACTGGCAACAGCCTGGGGAAGGGCCACTATTAAGCAAGAGGCCAGAAGTGCAGACACAGAGATTTCTGACTTCAGCTTGGTACTCAGTTGTATGTCATTAGGGCTGTCTACACTGGCCACATGAATAACCACAGAATTCAAAGGCTCTAGCAGCACAGGATGCATCTATATACATCCAACATGCAAACTATGTTTGAATACATAGAATAGCAATGAGGGAAGAAAACTGGGGCAAGAGGAGAAAAAGAAAAGGGGAAGAAGAGACATGCACACAACTACAACAAAAACAAAAAGAGAGACAAGAGGGACAAATGCAAAGAAACCACTTGAACTTTTCCATCCTCAATAACCAGATAGCTTAAAGTGGTAAAAAAAAACAAAAACCCTGTTAATTCTGAGATTATTTTCCTGGACAGCAATAAAAGCACACACTTAATGAGATTTACACGAGATATGGCCTCTGCAGTGAACGTGCTATTTTATCCTTCCTGTTTACCAGGAAAGAGCCCCAAGCCGCCTCCTAATCATGGGTTCTATTTTCTTTTTCTGGAATTAAAACGCCTGTGGTGCACTTCCAGTTATCCTGTGACACAGGGACATATTCTTTCATTTTTGTGATATCCTTGTCTCCTTGTTCCCTTTCCTAACAGGGCTCCTCACTGGCCAGGTCACCAGGGAGGGCCTCCTGAGACTCTTACCTGCTTGACTTGCAGGCCGTGACTCCATATCCTTTCCAGGAGGTCGCAGAGGCTGGCGATCAAGGTGTTCTCCTCCAGGCCCGTTATGTTCGCTTCTCCATGGCCCAGTTCCACTGCTTCGTGGCCCATCTTCTCCACCAACATGCGTTTTGTCTGAAAACATCACGTGTGGTCACAAGTGTTATCCCGGCAGTGAAGCCAAAACCCAGCAAGTCCATTACTGAATATTTCTAATTGCAGATTTTTATTCACTTTGGAAAAAGTGTCTTCATCTCTGTGGTCAACTAACTGGAGTAGTATTATGTATGCTCTTAAAATTTTGTCAGGGAAAGAGAGGGTCACGAAAAAGCAATTATGATACTATTTTAAAGTGTCCCCATGTAAATGTTTATGTACAACAATTTTCAGCTTATACTATTGGGGTATTATTCTAGACCTAGACAACACTGTCAGGATCTAAAACCTCATCCTGCCATCAATAGCAACCTACTGCCTGGTAGCTTAGCGTACTAAAGATATCTGCACTTAGTTTTGACTGCACTTAGGCAGACACCATAATACAAGCAGCAGCTCTACATTTTTTTCAGATCTCTCACTTGTAAGTAAACCAGATCTCTTTTTTTTCTTTTTGCTTCCACTTTTCTTTCTTTTTTTAAAATGTCTTCTTTGCTTATGAGTATGTACCAGGAAATGGAAAGGAAATGGAAATCAGTTTCAAGTAAGTTCATTTACAGCAGTCTTAGCTGCTCTTATACAATATAAACTGAGACAATCTAGTTCCTTCAGGCAGGGACCTTGCCTAGCTGATTCAGCACTATCTGCTGATGCTTTGAAAATGGTACATTTATTGACTACAGAGAAGGTGCTCAAGAAATGACTTTCAAATAAATGAATGAAATTATTGACTACAATGATGTTCTAAGTTTTGTCAATTTGTATTGCTAACTCTGATAAACACAGATATCAGAGAGGAGACCAGCGTGTAAGATACAGAAACCTGCAACATAGCTAAGGTCTTTCTCCTTATGGGTATATACACTCAAGAATGGGCACAGATGAGACCCAACACAGGTGAACATACAGACACACAGAAAAATGTGTTGCCTTTCATGTAAGAGGACAGCATCCCCAACACAATCTCTGACTAGCTTAGTATCTACTCATGTTGGAGAGGAAAATAGCAATGGCTGGAAAGGTGAGAAAAACTGTGCAGGGCTCCCTTGACACTGATTCTGTGGGCAATGGAGAGCCCATGGAGGTTCATGACCTCAGGAGAAAGTACTTGAGGTTTGGGCCCAGTACAAGATTTTTTCCTAGGGAAACCACAGGATCAAATGGAGGGTGACCCTGCTCATTTTAGCCTCACACATGGCGTAAACACAAACGCATCCTGTCTCCTCACATCTGTGAATAATACGTACCTTCATTCTACATTCTTTTAATAAGCCTTCTACGAATTTCCAGTTGGTTTGTGCAATCACAGCAGGAGAGAGGTCTGACAATTTGGGTTGCCTCAGGTTTTTTCCTAAACTTCGTGCCTCTTGCATATATTTCTAAAAAGTAAAGAGTATTATTAATGCATAAGCATCAGATATTCTTCTGAGCTAATTAACTTTAGACAAACAAGTGCAGAAACAACAAGACGCAAAAAGGCCATAAGGGTATTTGTGCAACAACAATTCAGGTTTTAGTGCGCCAAAAGGCCGAGGACATTCGTACTCCCCCACGCCCCCATTGTTAACGCCTGTGAAAAAAACAGTATCAGAAGACCCATCAGGTTAAAACTCATTCAAAATGAGATAGAAGTTCATCTAGTTTAGTCTTTTCATTGGGAATACCCAACACTGTGATTAGTCAGGATCATGGCTGGGATGAAAAACATCTGAGTGTCTGGATTACAGATCCAAGGTTGTGCAGGAACTCAGTGATCCTGAGATCACTGGTTCCCTTCACTCTTCTCTCTCCCCACAGATTAAGTGACTTAACACATTTGCTTCAATGACTCAATATATGTGTCTTTTATGTTTGTTAGAACCCAGAGGATGTACATGTAAGTTTTTAGATTTGCCACAATTCTGTCTTAAAATAAATGGATAAAATGCTATAAATGATTCAATTTCTCTTCAGGGATGTTAAAACCAATACTTCAGGAGGAAGTATGACAATATATTTATAATTTCCCATTTTATTCCATAATTATCAATGCAGGAACCATATGTATATTAGAGCAGTAGATACGAGATGGATGATTGGGCTTTAGTCTATAATATAAGCAAAATATCAGATAATGCTGGTTATCAGGTTGACAAAAAATAATGTGCTACATCACCTTTCACTGCGCACCTCTATGGGTTTTGTTTATTTACAACAGTATAAACTGAGCAATGAAAAATTGTTCAGCTAATCTGGCACCTGCCAGGCAAGAGTCAAGATTTTTAGTATCTTTTCAGCCTCTAAAACTTTGATTATGAGATACATTCTGACTATTATATATTAGTTTTTGTCTAAGATTTATGCAAATTTTAGTAATAATAGTGGACTACATAGTGACTGGAATAATAGTGGATATATGTAGCATTTTTTGTGCAAAACTATGGAGAAACAATGTAATTTATAAGTGAAAACATTCTTGGAAAACTTATGAAGACATTTGAGAAACCTGGAAGTATAGGTAAACTTTATTTTTATCATAAAATGAAGTTGGAAAATTTATAACTTATCATACGTATGTGTGATAAAATATGATACTTTTGACTAAAATGTCAAATTTTTAACTATACACAATCAAAAGTTGAGAACCACAGATAATTGCAAATTGAAAATTGAAAAGTATAAATTATTAAACAGCAAAGTAATCTACCACTTTGCTCAAAAATTTTTTGAAAAATATTAGTTCATTAAAAAGTTTGAACAGGTTTTCTTGCACCCAGCGTAATCTGGCCAAACACCGTGTAATCACCCTGGTCTGGTCCCAGTGTCAGACTCAGTTGCAAATGCCCCAAAGCGAAAGTGTTAACATACTTGCAGTTCTCTAAACCAAAGTTGGGCAGACTTTTTCAGGGTGAGGGCTACTTTTCCAAGTATTGTGGTCCACTAGCTATTTATTTTGTTATTCACCCCAAAATTGCATGGCAGTCCACCAGGGGACCATGATTGATGTCTCACCCAGCCCTGCTTTAAACCAACCCTTTGCTCTAATCTAGTCACAACAGTAAAATCAGGAGCTCTAGAATCTAGGTGCAACTAATTTTATGACCTCAGGCATATATGCTTGTTCGTAAAATGGGCATAAAACATGCCCACCTACCTCACAAGAAAGGCTATGAGATCACTCCGAAAAGTATCACGAGCTCCAAGTGCAGGAGGCCTCTTGTTTTTTTGTGGTATGTTTGCTACATACCTCCCTTGCCTTCTTCCACAATCAAGACAAAGTAGAAATATCTTATCACTTTCAGAGGCAGTGATGGGTCAGAAAATCCCATAGAAACCCAGTCTACTGCTCTTGAGCTTTGGTTAGTGAACTTTTAGGGGGAAAAAATCCTTACATGTGATTAGCGCAGGATACCTGCTGTCCTATTCTATGCCACCTGCAAAAGCTCCCAGTTACCTTATGTTTGCATCAAGACCGCAGGCAGAATCCCCAAAAAGTCCCAGTGTTTTAGACCATATTTGGAGAATAACTACTCTAAATTATATAGTAAAACTAGCAGTTTTGGGGGAGGGAGAGAGATTGCAAGCCAGTGCATCCTCCCACAGACGCATATGTGAAATCTACCTTGCTATCTTAAGGGGAGAATTTGAAATTGTAAGTGAAGATGTGTAAAAGCGTTTGCATTCTTTAAATAAAAGGGAGTTTGTACATTTAATATATTTCCCTTTGGAAGAAAAATAATCCACTAAATCTGGTACAAATTTTTAAAAAACCCCACTGATCAGGGACTCGACTCTTTAGTTTATTTGCTACTCCCTAACCCTCCTGGTGAAGGGGTGTATTAACAAAATAATCTGTTTCCTTTCCAGTACAATCATTTTAAGGGAAAATTTAAAAAATTAAATGAACTCTACAAGCTTTTAGTTCCCTTAACACTTATGTAACTTCCTTCTTTAAATCTTTTTTAGAGGGTCAATGAAAAAGGAAAAATTGAGAATGAGAAACAAGTATTACCACTAGGGAAATTAAGTGTTACAGGTCTATTAAGACATCTTTAAGGTTAGTTTTCAAAGAAATAAAAGCAGGAAAAGAAAAGTTTCAGAAAAAACAACCTGAGCTATAAGGCAGGGATCCTACGTGAGAATTATGATAACTGCATTTCCTATTATTTCAGATTACACTAATAATATCAATGCTATTTGGAATATTACAAATCAGAGATGAAAGGTTGGTAAAAACAAGTGTTAATTGGTGAATGCCAAAAGGTTTCTGTTTCTCCCCCAGCCTCAACTTCTCTGTCACTAGGACTTGTGTAAATGCAGAAAGAATCACCACCAGACTCAATTCTAAAGAAAAGTTGGGGAGATCCTTGATGGTGTAGTGGCTTAAGGCTTCGGCGCTGGCGCTGTCAGTGCTGCGGCCTGGGTTCGATTTCCAGTCAGGGAGTTACCCACATACCAAAATGCAAAAAATAAATAAATAAATAAATAAATAAAAAATAAAGAAAAGTTGTATCAAAGTTGGCTTAGGAAGACATACTGGCTAGAAGAGAAGAAGTGAGGAGCACTGTCAGGTAGGCTGGCAGGAAGCAGCCTCTGGCATTCTCTCTTTTTCTGAAATATATGAACAATTAGGTTTTTTAAAATCAATAACTGGATTAAAAATTAAGCACTGTTTAAAATTTATGTTCTATTTTATAAGTGAATACAAAGGAGAATGCGGTTGTTCTCTGAGTGGCCATATTGTCTGGCCATCTAACACTATATACATGGGGTGGGGACAGTTACTAGCCAACAGTGATCTCCTCAGGGCGACATGTAAAGTCTCCTGAGCATCTTTGTGGAGCCACATATGGAGCAACATTCTATGGACGTGCATGGAAAGGACACAGAAGGTGGCTCAGGCCCTTGCTCACAGCAAGTGAGGCTGCCCCTGCACACTTCAAAAACAGCAGCGCCTTTACAATAAACAACTGATGAGCAAAACGTGATTTTCTTTAAAGTGCAGCTGGAGGAAAAGGTGTATTTTAGGATGAAAATGGAGAAGAGAAACATTTCACAAGAAATGTTTTTATAATAAAGTCCATTTCATTGCAAAGAGAAGTCACCTCAGATTTCTCAGGATTTCCATTACATTCGTCTTCACTTCGATCAAAGACAAAAGTTAACAAAGCACTGGGAATTACCTATGAAAATACACCCCATTAGACAATAAACACTGATCTGACAGCTCTTTAATACGGTCTGTCCTGAATTTTCTAATAAATATCTTTTTCCTATGACTGGTACTGAGCTTGTGATAAAGTTAAGTAAATGTATGCTAATACGTGATGATGGGAAAAAATAGAGCCAACAGTCCTAAAATACTCTTGTCCTCAGCTGAGCTTAGTGCCAGCTGGTATGCAGGATTACTGGGAAGAGTACTGGTCTGGAAGTCAGGAGTCTTGGGCTGTAGGCCCGAATAGGCCTTTGTGTGTCCATTTAAATTTGGACAAGTCTCTTGGACTTCAGTTAAATCATGTCAAGTGGGACAAGATGACTTCAGGTATTCCCCTTAGCACTAAGATTCTATACTGAAGACCTGATTTTTTTGACCATGTAAACCACAGACTAGAAAGAGTACATTAAAATGCTGTGGAGATAAACCCTAGTCAAAGAAAATCTGATTGAAAATGAATCACTTAAACACAATGCTTAAACAAAAGCAAGTATGAATACTTAATATTTTTCCCTTTGGAAGAAAAACAATTTGTTAAATTTGCCTTCTGCCCCCAATCCTACTGATGAGGGATTTGAATAATCAGTTTTATCCCCAAACAGTATAGAATTACTCATGTTTTAGCACACACCACCACGAAAGGTACCAAACACAAGAGGAGGTGGAGAGCAAAATGGAGAGGGTGATGTGAGGCATGCTAAATCTATGTGCACTCACGCATGTGGGTAACTCAAGGAACACCAAAGCCAAGATTCTCGGGAACCTCTACAAAGCACTTCCAAGCAAGGAACATACCAGGCAGCACTCAGAGAAGGATTTTTTGGGAGGTCGTACAGGAGGAGGTGGGCCCTGATCCCACTCCCAGAATGCCATGGAGTTCTGACAGATTGAAAGGTCTCCCGAAGGCTAAGAGGATGGAGAAGTGCCAATGACAGAAAAGCATAAAAGAAAAGGGCATGGGAGAAAGAGACAAGCAAAACAAGTATGCATATGATAAAGTCACAGCAAACGAAAGGGGAGAGAAGAAGATACAGTAGCACAAAGAAAAGCACCAGAGAGGTTATGCTTCGGTTCTTAACAAAATGTTTAAAATGACCTATGTTGATATGAACACATCAACAAAAAGTGATATATATTAATACTGGGATGATGTTTTCTGCTTTATTTCTACACATTTGAGTTTAGAAAACAGTGAACACATCTTCTGATTTTTCTTCTGATCACAAGAAATAATAAACTTATTTAATATTATTCAAATATATAATTATGGTTTTATTTCTAAGTAGTACAAATAAAGCACAGGATCTTAATCTAAAAATAATTTTAAAAAACTTTTAAAATGATGTTAGCAAGCCAAGGACAAAGCGCAGGCAAATATATCTTTACTAAGTTTAAAATTATGCTTAAAACTTAGAAATGTCTGCATTTCTGGAAATATTTTTCCCTACAGGAGAGACACTGAACAAAAATGTATCTTAAACTTAGCCTTGTACTTGTGGTAAACAGGGAGACTTGTGTTAGAGCCTTATTTTAGATGTACTGAAATTACAAAACTGGAAGAAAAGGTATTTTCTGCTTTAAGTCAGTACAAAAGGATTACTATTTTAAAATACAACTTAACTGTTTTGTTTTTAAAGAATGAGAGTCTACACCATGACACCTGCTGGGCTGCGCGAGCCCAGTTTCGGGCTCTGGCAGCAAGGTACCCCGGAAGGCAGCCCACATACCTCCCTCAAGTCGTTGTCCAGCCCAACGTGCTCGGAATGCTGCCGGAGGCGGTCCTTCCTGCGCTGCGCAGTGGCACTGCGACTCACCCAGCGACTGAAGAAATAGAAGGTGCAGGTGAAAATACCAAAACTAAAAAACGTGGTCACTTACCTTTAAAATAGAATGAACTGTTCAAAACAAAAGACTGACTATAGTTATTATTGTTTAAAATATATAACAGCTTTTTGAATTTATATAATTTAAATACCATACATTCACCCATTTGAAGCATGTAATTCAATAGTGATCAGTATATTCATGACCACAAGCAATACCTTTTTAAAATGGAGGTTAAAAAATGCATAGTAAGTATCTCCTCTAAAATGATCCTCTCCTTTCCATCTTTCCTGTCCAACAGAGCCCCACACCTTGGATGAATACTACCTACCCTCTTACTTCCATATTCTCGTATTTATGTAGATTACTCCTTGATCTCACTCATGACTACCCACGACCCACTCTAGTTGCCCTTTATCAACGCTCCCCCAGGCCCTTCAAAGGCTATTCCATGTCTTTGACTTGTAACTGATTACCTACTTTGACTCCTTCCCCTCGCCCTCTATTTAATGATACATACACAGAGATTCCTCATCTTTCTTCTAATCCCTAAGTATAAAATATGCTGGCCACCTGTATCCCTGACCAATCAATTTTCTCTTGCCTTCTTCAACCTGCCCCATTAGTCACCTCCTTTGCTGTCTCTCCCAACTGAGTATTTACTTTAAGCTTACAACCAGGCTGATCTCCTACCCCTACCTAGATTACGTTTAAATCTTTCTTCACTTTTATGTAAGAATGCTTAAAGAGAAAAGTTTAGATATAAAGTCTCTACTTACTTACTTTTGGATCTTTGGTTCATCTCAAATAAACTTCCCATGAAAATATTGTTGATTGAAGCCACTGATATCCCTACCTGCCATACGCAATGGCTTTATTTTTTCAAAGTTTAGCTTATTCAAACTGTCTGCTACTTTTAGTAGTACTGATCACTCCTTCTACTTGAAAGTCGACTACCTCAATGTTTCCAATGGGATAGGCTCTCTCACCTTTCAGCCTCTGTCCAAGAAGTTTTCTCTCAACTTCTATTCATCTTTCAGGTAGTGTGGATGGCACACACAACACGTTCTATGGTTCCTCCAAATCTAAAGTAGCTACTTGTCTTGTACTCCCCAACTGTAGTACCCATTGCAGTGTGTTATTATTCTTACTTATCCCTATTTTCTATAAAATCCTCTCTACAATAAACTCTTCAAAGGCTTGAATCATGTAGATTAGTCATTTTACTGGCAGTCTACTACATTACCTGCCCCTTCTATAAATACACTTTAAATAAATAATTAGAGATGCAATCTAACATTTAAGTTTACAGATGTTCATCACACCATGTAAGCAGTAACAAATTCTGTGTTTCCCTCATTCCCTCATATTTTGGCTTTTATTAATAAATGCTCCTGAAATTAAGATGTATTTTCACTCCAAAGCAGGCTAAATGCATAATTTTTCTAAAAAGCTTTTGAGTTAATAGCAGATTTTACAGCCAACAGTTACTTAGAATTGAGTAAATGTGTTCAAAGCAACCTAAATGTTCAACAATAGGGGGTGCTATACAATGAAATATCATATAGTAATTTTAAAAAATCAATTTTCTAGAAATATGAATATGGAAGAGTATTTCTGATACAACAATGAATGAAAAAGCAAGATACAACATGTATAAACAATATTCTAATTCTGTGAAAATAAAAAAATAAAAAAGGGTATGAATATACACACACGTGCACACACACACACTGAGATCCATGCACTAGAAAATATTATGGGTGGTTTTAAAACATACCCTATCACTGTCCAATATTCTAAATTTTCAAATGAACATTTTAACATCAAACTATTTCCAAAAATTTCCCAGGTCTTTTTTTTTTTTTTTTTTTTTTTTTTTAGTTTCCCAGGTCTTAACTATGTATTCCCCACACTACTCTATGAATATTTACTCTTGAGTACCTTGACAGCACAGAGTTACACTCACAATTTATTATTTAAAAATTTTTATTAATAACGTATCCAATTTACAAAAAGCTTAAAATGAGAAAGCTGCTTCTTTTTTTAAAAATAATTTATGCATGCCTTTGGTTTCAAGCTTCTGAATCATCTAATTTCAGTCTGCTAGAGGAACACTGAATAATTATGATAAAAATGGTAGCAAGGAAGATACTCTCTCTTAAAAGTTTTTTTTTTTTAAAGGTTTATACCAGGAAAATAAGTGCAAAGATCTAGTGATAGATCTTTGAAGTAGAATCCTTGGAAATGTCCCTAAAGCAAAAGATGGATGTAAGACTGTAAAAAGGATACAAAGAATATTAGTATAACTTTGAAAGACGATACAGAAAAAAACAGAAAGACACTGACAAAGGTTTTTTGCTTGACCAAACTTGAATCAATCCTGAACCTTCTCCTAAGCCTATCTGTGTACTTCCTCGTGAAATCAAGTTTTAGCAAGAACCCTGCTAAGTCACTTTAAAAGGAACCCCCATCCTCAGATGATCACTCTGATCTGGTTCCTCATGCGTCCCTATTCCCCAGGTGATGCCTAATCACCTAGACCTGCCTTCAGCAAGAATCCTGTTGGTCAGTTTAGTCAGAATCCCCCCATACCTCTCGTAATGTTTCCTCATGATAATTTTTTTTTTTTTTTTTTTAGTGTGGGTAGTTCCCTGGCTGGGAATCGAACCCAGGCCGCAGCGTTGACAGCACCGAACCTTTAGTCACTACACCACCAGGGAACTCCCAGCTCGTAGTAACTTTTCATCCCCTGACTTGCACTCTGCTCCTGGGCTATAAATTTCTACTTGCCCACGCCGTATTTGGAGTTAAGTCCAATCTCTCTTCCCCATCATAAAACCCCATTGTGGTGGTCCCTGCACCTATCTCCACGGAACTCACCTGAATACAGTCTGTCTTACCACCTTCAACAAGTGTCATGAATATGTTTTTTAACAATTCTGAAGGAGAATATCAACACCAGCAGATAAATAATAATAATAAATAAAGGGGAAGAGTAAAATATAGGTAACAACAATAACAACAAAAAGTATAAAGACCTGGGTATAGATTTTTGACCTGGAGGCCTCGGAAATAGCCCTGTAGCAAGAAAAGTCAGTGTAAAGTAGCAAAATTTGTTCAGGGATTTAAAACATCAGGGCTACTGGGTAGGGTGGTTCAAATAAATAGCAAAAATCTGAAATAGAATATAAATGTCAGCTACTAAATTTATATAATAAAGGGAAGGAGTAGAATGAAAATAAAGGGCAGAACATTTCCCTTGGCAGGCAAAAGAAGAAAAGGCTTTGGGTAAAGAAAAGGATAAATATTAACTTACGTAATATAACTAGCATCTCACTACACTCTGTGGGACAAAATGCCCTATTTAATTTTATTTTCAAAACAGGGAAATGAACATCTGCTTAAGAAAATTAGTATGAAGTCCACACATTCCTGGTCTTGTTAAGTAATTAATTTATTCTTTGCATTATTAAACCTCATTTGCTAAGCATTTTTACCAATCTGCTGAATCACTAAAGATTGTTGTTTTTTTGCTTGTGCCTTGTAAGCAGCATATTAAAATTCTAAGAGTTGATCAAGCACACATACAGGCATGGTTATAAATCTCTGCTCTGAAATTAGTTCTGAGATCTTTTTTCTTTCAGACTACAATCTACCTGAGAATGTAATCCCTGGGGCTCTGTGTGAAAATGGGAAAAATCTTCAGATTATATAATATGTAAGACTAAAAGCAAGATAATATGGCAGTAAGATTTTAAAATTGAAATCTTCCTATCTACGCACTCTCTACTTCCCTTCCCTGCTTTATTTTTCATCACAAATCTTATCACTATCTGACAGGTTACTTATTTTACATTTTAAGTGTCTTTATTGTTTGTTTCCTTCTTTTTGAAAGCAGAAATTTTTGTTTTGTTCATTACAGACTTCCAGTGAACATACAGTAGGGGTTCCATAAATACATGCCAAATAAATGAATGAGTAATTTAATGCTATCAAAAAGGAAATAAAAATTATTAAAATTAATAATCTACCTGTATCAAAGTGATTCAAACCATTAGAATATTTTACAAAATAAAAAAATGCAATGCAACACATAGACAATAAAGAACTGTACACCTGGAACCTATGTAATTTTGCTGACCAATGTCACCCCAATACATTTAATAAAAAAAGAAGAAAAAGAGTAAATCGATGAGTAATCTGTTCTGATGGAAAATTCTCATCCACTTATGAAAAACAGGACACTGTATCTAGTACCATGACCTGGAAAGTCTGAATCCCACAACCGTCAGCGTCTCTATGTTCAGTGTTTATCAAAGCAGGGACAGCTCGTCAATGAAGGGTGAAACACTGCCAATCAACTGTGTGTGCTGCTCTTCATTTCCATTTCAGAGTGTAGTATTTCACATTATAAACTTCAACCCCTTTCAGATCTCAGTTACTGAATTTGGAAAATTTCACCACTGCTTTATTAAAAGTATCTTGGGAAATAAAGAGTTAAGTACCAAAAAATTCTGCAACTTATAGTTCAGCAGATCACCTGAAAGGTAGAACCATCGCGCTCTTAGGCCATCTTTCAAGAACCTTCGCATCACTTACTTATTTAGTTTGGGCCACCCTGGTAGAAAGGTGTGATTCCATCACTTTTTTATTGCCCTCACTGATTCTGTACTTGCCTTCTGAAAATTCAGTGGCTCACCACCACTTCCATTTTGTGTATACCCAGGTCTTCACTTCAGTATTCTATTTCATTTCTTTGCTATGACCTGGCTTCTTTACTCTTTCCTTCTCTGAGTCTCTTTAATAAGGTCACAGATGTCCTAGAATGTTAGAGTATTTTCAGATGAGAAGAAAGACAAGTAACTGCAACTTGTTCAAGGTTCCTAAGCTGGTCAGTGGTTAAGAATGAACTAAATTCCAGAATTACTGATTTCCTATTCAAAGCTCTTTCTTTCCAATTTACCTTATTTCCCATTAATATCCTCCTGTGTCCTTTCTTGTAAAACCCTTCTTTATTACACTTGTTAATAAACACTTGTATTCACTTAAGATCAAGAGCTCCCCTAAACCCAAATAATTGTATTCAATTCTAACCACATTCAGGTATGCTCTGAATGGAATCATCTCCCATAAAGAATGATATGGCTTATCTTTATTTTTGCTTGTTTTGTAATCTTTGCACATGATACTTCTAAGAGTGCAAACATGGTATTACAAGTTGAACTGTGTCTCTCAAAAAGACATGCTTAAGTTCAAACCCCATTACCTGTGAAGGGGACCTTATCTACATATAAGGTCTTTGTAGATATCATCAAGTTAAAATAAGGACATTAGAGTGGCCCTAATACAACATAACTAGTATCCTTATCAGAAGGGAAATGTCCACATAGACACAGAGAGATGACAGCCATGTGAAGATGAAGACAGAAATGGAAGTCATGCTACTAGAATCAAGGAATGCCTGGGGCTACCAGAAATAATGCTTCTTCCACTCATGTGCCAACAAGGAACTCACTCAATCTTTCCAACACTCTGAAATAGATTCTTACAAAAGCTCTTCAGAAATCAGTATAATATAAGTATAAAAGGGCCAATTTTAAGTAAATACTGGATGATTAAGCATCCTCCCCTAGAGGCCTCAGAAGGAGCACGGCCCTGCCAACACCTTAATTTTGGATATCCAGCTTCTAGAACTGTTAAAGAATAAAATTTCTGTTGGTATAAGTCACCGAGTATGACAATACTTCATTACTAGGAAACTAATACAGATAGTGAAATAATACAGATAACGAAAGTGTAACTCTTCTCATTCTATTACATAGTGTTAGCATTACACATATATTTAAACAGTCATTTAAAGTCAAATTATTCCCAAGGGCACATTACCTAAAAAAGAAAAAAAATCTCTGGTCCTTGAGTTTTTTTTTTTTTTTTTTTTAAATTCATTTTTATTGTTAGACTTATTGGGGTGATATCTGTTAGCAAGGATTACATAGTTTCAGGTCCTTGAGTTTTTTTACATGATGGAATTGAAAGTCACATACTCAAGAGTGTCAATCCATATTTCAAATGTATTAATTTGGTATTTGAATAAAACAATCAGATTGATAAGATGTTTAATGGCTAAGCATTACTGTACCCTCGATTTATTTTTCAACCAACTACTCAAGAAAAGAACATGCTTACTTGTTATTAGTTGGTCCTGTTGCCAAGACATCAGACTGCAACTTCGGAAAGAACCCTTGCTCATATTTGCCTTGACCGATTTTCATATCAAGTAGATGTGGGTGGATTGCAGTGTGATCCATTTTCATCAGCCGCTGCTCAATTGACTGGGCTATAAATTAAATTTATAACAAATTAGAGACATTTCATTGGCTAAGACTTAAAAAATAATGCTTCTTCCACTCATGCACCAATAAGGAACTCAATCTTTCTGACATTCTGAAATAGTTTTACAAAAGCTCTTCAGAGATCAGTATAATGTAAGTACTAAAGGTTAATTTTAAGTAAATACTGGATGATTAATTTTCCTGATATTTCTGCCTTTGTCAAAAGCAGGGCAGTGGAATTGAAAAATCTGTAATTTAGTATTGAAACAGTTTCCCGTAAGTGGGAAATTCAATATTCTTAGTGAAAATATGGTTCTAAGTACAACATTAGAAAAATAATGGCTAATAAAGTATTTTCCTTGAGGTGAAAGATAAGTAAAGGCAAGGAAAAAGCAAGCACATAAGCCTTATATTACTTTGTATGAAGACCTATTAAATACTCGTGGTTCTCCATTTGTGAAAACAAGGAACTGTGTGAAGTTTATTACTTTTAGCAACAGTCACATTCGCATTAGTAGGAGTCATTTGGGAGTGTTTATTAGATCAAGAGGGGTAATGTGGAGAAAAATAAAATAAGCAGGCATTTAGAAAATGTCCAGAGGATAAGGAACTGACCTTTAGAAGAATAAAATAGGGCCAACTTAAAAATAGAAATTACTCAACATTTCTATTTTTAAACCACTTAAAGTTACAAGGATGTCTCAAAGACCCAAGAAATAATGAACTATGTCTCTGGTAAAAAAAATCTGATCTTAAATGTATTTATCAACTGAATTTTCAAGAGGAAATGGAATATTTGAGAATCAAGACTGCATCTGCAATCTTTGCCTAGGAATTACTAAAATGGGAGAAGAAGCAGTGATTGTGGTTGTGTGATAAATAGGAGACACTGTAGCAACCGCTAATCTTGGGATTTAAGAGAAGGAAAAAAGTATTTTTATAAATATTTCATAGAATCAGTTTATCTTGCAGATTGAATACTGCTAATTATTCCCCATACATGATCTAAAAGAAATTTTTTTGGGGGTGGGAAGGGGTCTTACATGACACACTCTACTCTTGTCAAAAGAACATGCTCAGGGAGTTCCCTGATGGTGTAGTGGCTTATGGCTTCGGCGCTGGCGCTGTCAGCGCTGCGGCCTGGGTTCGATTCCCAGTCAGGGAGCTACCCACATACCAAAAAGCAAAAAAAAAAAGAAAAAAAGAAAAAAAGAACATGCTCAATACCATCGTATGTGAGATCAATGTTTCACCCAAGCTCGGTGTTGTGTCTCATGATAGTGTTAAGGGAATCTTTGGGGAAGTCACGATTATAATACTGTCTATGACTTAAATGTCAAAATGTTAAATATCTACTTTACACTTCCTTTTCTTCATAATCCATATGAATTTATCCAAAACTTCTGTAAATTTCATTTTATTTTTAATGTGTAACTTGTAACTTCTCTTGAAACACAATCTGTATGTTCTATGCTGGGCAAAAGGACATTGTTTTTATGTGAAATGATTTTTAATTTTCCAAGATGCCCCTGGCTCTCCACAGCCCCTATCTATACTCTTGATGCTTCCTAGTATTTATAAAACACAATTAACAGATGGTTTAGGCAAAATCATGCTTAGATTTATGGCATGAAATTTTCTGAAGTTCCTGTCAATTTTATGTTCCACAAAATACTACAAAATTCCATTTCTGCCAATGAGTGCCTCTGTCCATGTGAAAGGAAAAAAGGAAATATAGCTTCAGTGTTTCCGTTGGATTGAAAATGACAGAGAAACTCATTTGAGTTATTCTCCTTCAGTTAGGAAGCTTTTTAAAAATAAAAATCATAATTCACAATGAATTACTCTCGAGTTTACATTTAAGACTGCCGTAAGAAACATAATGAATGCAATGCTACTTTTCAGTGATTATACAAGTGAATACTGAACATTTAGAAATTATCAAATGCCTGCTTTCAGAGGTCATGGGCCTGTTATATTTTCAAGGGTTTGTGCCAAAATGTATTTTCAGTGATAGACAAGGAAAAAGAAAACTCTGCATTACTATCAACTTGTTGCCTTTCTGCACAGAAATCATGAGGTTCTGGTGCCACAATGTCAACAGCAGATAGCCTCTGCCTAAAGAGTTCACCTGCAAATCAAAATTCTTTTTAGTCAGAGGTAAAACAAAAGCAAAACAACAAAAGACAAAACCAATTACACAATAAAAATCCTATGTTGGCAACAAAATCACAACCTTGATAGCTTTCGTTGGGGGAAGAGGAAAGACAATTTGACCTGATTAAAAAAATAAGTGTACCCTCTTTGAGGGACAGACACTGTCACAGCCAGCTGCCTCCTTTAACTTTTTAAATAGTCTTTGATAAATTAAGTTTCTGGGAGATACTGCTTGAGTCGAATCTTATTTTCATATATGTTAAATCTATGATGATGGTACAGTTTCAAGATTATTATATAATTTCTGTCATGCTAGTGGGAGCAAACTCTAAATGAAAAGATTTTCTGGAAACACACAAAGGAATCAGTGCTTAGCTCCATTAGAAAAAAAAAGTCCTGTCAGGAAGGGAGGAATGAAAATGGCTCAATGAGGTATTATACTATTCATATGGCCATTAAAGCACTGGAAGTCATACTATTCCTGGAACTGGCACAGACAATTTCATTCATTCTACTTCTTCAATGTACAAAGTTACAGAAGTCACTTCCACTTCCTGAAGGGCTCCAAGGATCTCTCTCATAAGTGGGACTACAACAGGATGGTGTTTCAGCGAGTCAGAGAGACCTCTAAGGTTACCTAACAGGCATCATTCACATACTTTCCTTAGATATGCTACAACTATAGCATCGCAACTCCTGTGGCTTTGATCTATTTAAAGGGAGAAAGGCAAGCAACAGAGGCCAAGCAAAGAAACTCTGCATCTGCTGGTTCCTTTTTCTCCAGAGGAAAAACTGCTTTCAAATAGCTCCTACGTTTGAAGGAAAAGCAATGAAAAGAAGGGGCGCTCAGGTGATAAATACCCGTTCATTTGGCAAAGGTATAAAGGTATAAAAGGTATGAAATTGTACGACTGGTACATTTTACATGTTTCTTTATTGAATGAACATGGCAGTAAGGCTACAGGATCTAAAGTCATTCAAACTGAGGTTCAAATCATGACTTCGCCAAATCACTAGCTACATAACCATAAGCAAATCACTTAACTGTTGAATTTTCTCAACCATAAAATGAGGATAGTTACCAAATAAAACAGTAGGTGTGCCTACCCCTGCGTCATCAAGATTGAATGCAAAAAAGACATTTTAAAACATCTGGTATAACATCCAGCACATAGTAAATACTCAGCAAACACTGACTATTTCTATGGTTATTTATTTAGTGGACTATGTTGACAGACAAGGCTGGCGAAGACTCATAATTCTCTGAGGGAAAAACCAGTGTCCGGGTTAGGAAACTTCTAATTTGAATACAAGAATCCAGAGATTTAATTTCAGTAAATGAAGCTATTCTAATTGATGGAACCACTAAAATAAATACACTGTTTTAGTTATGCAAATTAGGCGGCATCTCAGATTTACTATTTTAAATTAATACTTATTTTTTCCTGGTGAAAAGTAAAAAGGCAACACAAACAGCAAGATAGAAATTAATATTTTTTTCCCATTAAGGCAAAGAGAATAAGACAAAGATCATAAAAGAACAGGACCGTCAAGTAGGATTGGGACAGATATTAACTCAGAGAAACAGAAGGAAACAAAACTATAGAAAGCACCTCTTGATAACAGAATAAAGATTAACTATGGAGTCTAAAACTGAAAATTAATTTTGTGATTTATAAAGCCAACAATGTATAAGAAGAAATAATCATGGATTTTAAGTTGCTTTTAAAGGGAATGGCAAATGTACCTGCTTCTTTTAAAGTGTTGCATTTCTGATATATAGATGTCCTCAAGGTGGGTGCCCTTACATTATACAGCCTTATCTTCTCAATCCGAGAATCAAAGACCCGAAGAAAAGGATCTTTCTCCTCCCACTGAGACATGATTTTATTATCAATAAAGGTGGCAAACATCTGTGTTTCAATGAAGCGTGAAAGAAATGGCAGGTATGGCTCAGGCTGGTCAGACAGAAAGGAAGCCTGTAATGAGAGAATTAAAAAATTATTAGCAAAGAGACCATCTCAATACTACATGATAAATCCAATATTATCTATTGCTAAGGTCATTCTTTTTAAATCTTATATAAAACTCAGGCTTGAAATTCAAAAATCCTTAAAAATTCACCTTGCCTTCCTTTCCTCTAAATTCATGGAATTTAGGTCACTTAGGTCTTTAGCACTGATCTTACCTTTCAAATTTGATTTACATTCTTATCCTCAAGGCCATTATGTAGAAAAGAGAGCATCATTAATGAAAGATGGTGTTTCAGTTGCTACATGATCATCAATCACCCTCTTCACTTACCATTAAATTTGACCCCTTTCCCCAGTGAGATACTTCTTTGGCTCCCTATTCCCAGCCTATGCAAGATACCTCCAAGTCATAAGGCAGTGAAGTGATTAACTTATACAATAATGATATAGACATAAGAAATAACCTTAAATAAAAACAACATGGAATTTGTGTTTATAGATGAAATCTTTTTATTCTTCTTTGAGTGGATGTTTTTTCTAGGCCTCAACTCTGTTAGAGACTACTTGATGAGTGTTAATTCAAAAGGAGTTTCTTTCAGACCTGTCCTGACAGAAAAGTATTACCTAAAAAACCATCAGAAGCAAGCCAAGCTTTTGGAAAACATGTGCAACTGGCCACACATTCCTGTGACCTACCAGTTGGTTTGCGGCATGAAATGGTTGTGTATATTACAATCAATTTCTAATCCAAAATGTTCACTTTCTTCAATGGTTCTTCAGGTCTATGTGTGTATAGGGATTCTAGTTGCAGTTTGGTACCAGCTAAAATTTGGAAGTAAATTACTATTTCAGCTGCTGTGCTGGTTTCACTTTTTATTCTTTAGAGTAGATGCAGTGTGGCAGAAGACAGAAGGGGAATGATGGAAGGGTAAGTTCAGACATAAGGCTACTTCTCCTCGATACTCATCACCTTCTTCCTAGAATATGTACTTTTCATTCTGAAATTTAGGAAGCCTTTTAAAAACTTTTACTTACTCAATTTAAGTGCCTCCATGGTTCAGATGTATTTACATAACAAATAGCCAGAGAAAGGTTTACAGTAGTCTCCAACAATCAGTTCACCTCTTCAAAAGGTATTTAACAGATAAACATCAAGTTTACTTTTCATAGAGCAAAAAGCTCCCCCTCCCCGCTAACTGGGCCAAATGTCTGGTTTTTGATATTCAGACCCTCATGGACTACAACATTAATAGTCAGCAAAGACCTGGCTTGCAGGGCAAGAATGTGACTGTCCTGTACAATTTTCTAGTGAAAAATGAGATGATTACAAGCCTTCTGGAATCCAACATGAAACTTTCAATTCTCTAGGGATTATATAAAAAGAATTCTATTTATAGTTTGAAGCTACATGCAGATTAAGAAGGAAGAACGTACTAGTGCTAGATTTAGGTAAGAATTTGAATTGCCTCAAGGATAAATCATGAGTGTACACAACGTAGCTCCAAGCTGGAGAGAAAAAATTGTGGGAAAATAATTAAGCTAATGAGAAAGGAACCTAAGAGCAGGAATACATTTGGGGAAATGAAGGCTTCTGAATTTATTAAAGGAGTGTTCTCCAACATAAAGTGCACCAGAACGTAACTGTTCAACATAGTTTATATCCTCCATTCGAAAAAATATCTGATAAAATCAGAAAATAATCTTTTATACTATCTACCCTTACAGAATTTTTTATTTAATACTTATTTGTCAGATGTTCCCAGATTGTAGATTAGCTTCATAGAATCTATTAGCCTCTTTGAGGTCTTTTATGGCATCAGATACCATTTAGTGAGAAGCCGTAACTCATTCTAATAGCAGCATCATGACTCAGTAAGCACAGAGGCAGGGGGCTTAACTATACCCTGGTAACCTGAAAGAGTTAATGTCCATCCCTAAATGCTTTTGTCTGGGAAAAAAACCTGGTGGATATGTCAAAAATCTGGCACAAGAAGACGCTATAGTAAACCTTAGTTAGAAAGACGCTTCAATGTCAGCAAGACAATCGAAAGCTGGTGTTATTCTGTTTTCCCTTCCCCAGAACTGGAACAAGGCCTTAGACTTACAGTCATAAAACCTAATGTATTTACTGTTTCTCTCTTTTGATCCTAGAATGAAATAAAAATTTGGCTTCTAAAACTAAACTGTTTGTTACCCTTACATGGACCAGTTGTGACTCCATTATAGATTCAAGATAAAATATAAAAATAAAGATTTACTGAAAAGGAGTAGGCCTTATTTAACTAGACTTTACCCTAAAACAAGAGTAAACAAACAAAACTCTTACAAGGTCAGATAGTGTTAACAGATTTGAAAAACCTGTGAAATCTGAGTTTCTATAATTCAAGAACTTTCAAAGTATAAAAAAATTTAAGAATGAGGTTAAAGGCAATTTAATATATATTCAACGACCAGCTTAAGAAGCTGGTTGATTTACTCTCCTATGAAATTATTTTATCTAGTGTAAATAAATACTGGTAAAGGAAAGTTCTTTTTTTTTGCTTTTGGTATGTGGGTAGCTTCCTGGCTGGGAATCGAACCCAGGCCACAGCGCTGACAGTGCCAGTACCGAAGCCTTAACCCACTGCACCATCAGGGAACTCCCAGGAAAGTTCTTAATGGAGAAGAAGAAAGAGAAACATCTGTGCTTCAAACAAGCTAACAAAACCAAGGAATAAAGCCTGCTAAGAACCACAGAGAGGAAAACCAGGGTTCTTTTTACTTTGTCAAAGTTCTGCATCTGTTCCCGGTTGGTGAGCCAGGACTCCATGTCCTGGGCGGTCTGAATCACAAATGCTTCATAATCTGCAAACATCTGTGTGAAGCGGTTCGCAAAGACCTCTCGGAGCTGCACGTTGAGCTGGTAGTCCCTTAGCTCGGCCTCCTCGCACTGCAATTTCAAATCCTTTTCTTTTTCACCCAGAGAAGCAGAGAGGTCCATCTTTTCCATGGTCACACCGGTCCGCTTGGCCAGAGCCTGGAGGCGGGCTATGGTTTCGTTGCCCTTCAGTAACTCATACATCCTGATGTTATTAGTAGAGACATTGCCATTCTTCTTGTCATTGACCAAGTCTTTCAGAACCAGATTCTTCAGTTTGGTGGCATTCTCACTGCAATGCAGGATGCCCTCAGGAGGGATCCCAAACTGAAGAAGAACTTCAGAGAGTTCCTGGATAAAATCCACTTTATTGGGGAACTGTGGAAATTCTTCAGGCAACTCGATAAAATGGTTGTCAATATCCACAAAACACAAATTAGCCTGAAAGAGAAAAAATAAACATAAAGGTTTTAAAATAAAGGCATTTGTTTTCTAAAATATTGTGGCTAACTAATATAAACAAAATCACAGATTACATTGTCTCTTACGTTAACCTTCTCAAGGTTAAGAATTTTTTATTCTCGAAAATAAATCTCTCTTGCAGCACTTCCCTCTACGTGAGTATTTTTATACCGTATTTAATATAAATATATGATTTCTCTGGGTCTCGTCAATTTACTATAATCAGGACATGACTGTGTAATACAAGGCAGCTATCAGGCATTCCTAATCAACAAGGGTGCACAGACGGATAGCACCTTACAAATCAAAGGCACTGGGTAAAATGCTCACTGAATGAGCTTGAACTTTCTATGCCATTCCACTGTTCTATTGCCATTTGTAATTTAGATGTAACCATAATTGCTAAAATTTAGCAGTTGGAGTACATCCAAAAGGGGATGAAATTGGCAAAGAGCAAATCCAATGCACAGAAAATCCACAAATTTTTGCTTTATCCAAAACTGGCTTCAACCTCTTGGACAACAAAAACCATTTCAGAAGTTATTAGACAAACAGCAGGAAGCAGAGAGAGGTGGGGAAAGCAGTGCTTAGGCAACTATAAACAATTAACCCTTGCATAATTAAGAGTTGACTCAGGAGATATTTTTGAGTTGAGGAAAAGAGGAGCTAGAAATCAGAGTAAATGTCTTTTGGAGTTTGCTTATACTCCATCTAGATTTTGAATGAAAAGATTTCAAAATATTTTTCAAGCAGATATGGAAAATTCAAGGAGCCAAGTACCTATATAAAATTCTGATTATCCCTTATATACCTGATTATAGTAGACTCCAAAACAGTATTTTATGTAGTAGATTCCAAAACAGTATTTCACTTTTATTGTTCAGACCCTCTTAATCAGAACCCGGTTGTCAGTGTAACAGAAGACTGTGCTCCTAACCTGGGGAGGGAGTGCGGGCAAACGTCAAGCCCGTCCCATGAAACTGCTCCTGACTGCCTCAGGTGCTGAACACAGGGCAAGGGGTGGGAGTCAACAGACACAATAGGAAGCATTATCTCCTGTTTCCCCATAGCCCCACCCCCACCCCACAATATGTCAGCAAGGAGAGATTCACACTGTTCCCACTGTCCTCTGATTCTGAATGCCATGGCAAGGTGAAAAGTGGAGAGCAAACAGTTGGATCTCCATTTTTCTCTTTTAATCCCTTCTTTTCATGTTAGATACTGATAAGCGAGAAGTACAGCAATGTTCCAAATCAAGCTCAATAAAAACCCCATACAAAGATATTCCTCCATACAAAAATAGAGAATCAACAATGATTTCTTCAAGCCTGAAGTAATCTTTGAATCCAACCCATCAATTCTGCAGATGAAGAAATGGAGGGCCAAGGTTAGGTGACTTCCTGGCACATGTCCCAGATAGGCATCCTCAAAGAGCCTGGTGGCTTAAGGGATTTTTTTCCCTGCATTCTTTCTCATCTTTGATGTCAACAGTTTCCTCTAAATAAAGTTAAGAGCTGAAGTCACATCTTAATGAAGACAGTAGTGCTGCCTACAGCTTTCTTTAAATCCACATCTTTGTATGTTTCTACAGTCGCTAGAAAGCAGGATATAATGAAATGCTTAAAAGAAGAAAGTAGGTCACCATAATTCAAATGGATGATTCAGTATCTTTAAAAATGGAAGTAAAAGAAATCCACTAACTTGCTAATCTAAATGTTATCCAGCAACCTCCCACCACTTGGATTTCGTACTATCCTCTTCAGTCATGCTTTCCTGCTATCCTTTTCTATCCCTTGTCTTCTCCTATGAAAGAAAAAAAATGATACATTTTTGGGAAATTGTAAAGCTTGTTATGCTCATGTAATCCCTGCTGAGCTGAAAAAGTGTGGCAAGGTGGGTGTTCCAGCACCACATTTACTGATCTGTGTTCACGTTCCTACAAGACTCTCACACCCTCCAACGTCTGCTTAGAAGGGCCCAAACTGGGCCTTTGGTTATTTACTAAGTAGATGTGAACTCTACTTTGGAGAGAAAAATTTATTGACTAAAAGCTGCAAAAGCCATTTTCTAAAACAAGTAAGAACTTCATAAAACAGAGTGTTTTGATAAGTCACTTTCTCATAGTTAATACCATTAAATAAAACAATTCTATGAGAATAGCTCAAGAAGTATTAATATACAATACAAATATACTCAACATCTTAATCTTATGTTGTTTTAAAACTAGATATTTATGTAATTTTACTAATCAATGATGCCCAGAAATCCTTCATAATATGCAATTACTGCCAATGAAAACAAACATTCCTCAAAAGGAAAATAAGACTTGAAGCTTAATTTTCTCTTCTGCCATGAAGCCTTGCCATGTCCCTCTCCTAAAAGCATTTGATTTCCTCCGTATATATTCTTAATTCATGCATTCCTCTTACTAATATTTATTTTTGGTCTGTTTTATTGATATTGTTAAATGACTTGTTTAGGAAAGCAGAAATCACCTCTTAGTTATCTTGATGTCTCCCAATGTGTCCTTCACTAGTAGTGCAGGATCAACTATTTGCTGAATGAATGAGTAAGACTGAAGGAGATGGGCACTTAGTGGACCTCTGAAACTGTTGGCACGAGGAGGAAGTACCCAGGAATGTAAGGCCAGGGCAGCTCTCTCCATGTTGAGTAAGGGATCTAGTTTCTCAATCTCTAAAGTTAAGCTGGCATAAGGGTAAGCCAGAGGAGAACATGTGAAATACCCCCACAGGGTCTCAGGGAAAGATATAGTAAAAAGAAAGTAGCAGGAACAATTCCATTTCTGTTTTCTCTTGGTTGTTTTGTTCACCATTTACTGTAAAGATGAGTAAGAATGGTAGAAAGTGAGGTGCCATTCTATGCAATTAGTCCTCAGTGTTTCGGTGTTACCTATCTCCTCCTGCCACCACTTCCATCCCCTAAGACACACACAACAAAGGCCCACCTGTGCTATCATTTTGGAATCATGGGGGAAGTGAGTGGGTAGTTAATTATAAGTCTATGTAGTTACATTAGTTAGCTAACTAAAATTATACCTTCTTAAAATAATCATTTCATAAACATCATTTTCACAACTATTCTAAGAAGCCCTGTCACTATTTTTAGCTATTTTATTTTACAGTTTTCAGAAAAAGGGAGCGGGGGAAGGTGAGTATTACTAGGGGATATATTTCAGTCACATTTTTAAATGGCTATTTTTATACCAACTTCCTCTTCAAAATTACCTGAAGTAGATTATTTCACCTCATTGTAAAATGATAAAAGAGCAAAGTGATATACTGTTAGTCTTTTGTTTTAAAATAGTCACATACTAATTTACACTTTTTATACAGAAGCACCGCTGATTCAGGTAATTTCACGTTCTTCTACTCCATGAACAGATAGGTTTGTTAAACACTGATTTAATAAATGAAAAATTAGAAAAATCAGACATTACTATAAGACTTTCAGAATTTTTAAGTTTATCTTTAGAGTCAGATGATACACACAGATAGACATAAAAATTTCCTGACTACAAATACATCAAGGTTGTATTTAAAAATTTTCAGTAATTATGAGTCATGTAAAAATGGAAAGATATTATTTATACATCTAAACAATCTTATATTATTTGTGTACATACAAACAGACTAGATACTCAAGAAACTGAAACATGTTACTAAGTCTTTAAAACAAAATGCATTTGGCTAGTCTATCTCTTTGTCCTTGAAAATGCAAAGTATCTATCTACCTCTTTGAACCAAAAAGATAAACTTAGTGGGAAGAACTCACACTGGGTGATGAACATATAATGCAACACACAGATGATGCACTGTAGAACTGCACACCTGGAACCTATGTAATTCTTGCTAATCAATGTCATCCCAATAAGTCTAACAATAAAAAAAGATACTCAGATTAATTTAATAAGAATGGAAACAAGAGAATTCAGGTAACAGAGAAAAGGTGTAACAGGGAGGCAAAAGCACAGAACATGCACAAGCTCAGAAAGAGCAAGACAGTCTGCATGTTTATTTTATATGGTCTGCATCCACCTATTTTCCTCTGAACAAAAATGTTAATTTTGGTAGGGAAACAATCATTAGAATAAAGTAAGCAATGGATGATTACAGGAGTCATTACTGGGTATAATGGCTGTGGCTTAAGTGTGTTATTTTAAATTCACTTATTAAAATGAGAATCTCTATGGGAAATAAGAAAAAAGTGAAACTCAGCATGAAAGATTTTATTAAGAAAGGTGCTAATTAAATAGCTAATAAAATAATGTAATCAACCACTTTATGTTTTTTAGTAGGCCATGGCACTCTCACCAATATTTCATTTCATTTTTATACTGGAATTGTGAGTACCACGAACAACAGCTAAAATTTAGATTCAAAATGCTTGCAAGAATTCCTGTTTATTTCCTTCTTGAACAATGTTTGAAAATACAACATACAGAAAGCATAGTAACCTTAAGATGTCCTAAAAGCTAGGGGTTAGAATTTTTATTTCAACCACCAGTCACATTGACATTTTAGAAACAGGTAACTAGCCTTAGGTCTGAAAACAAAGAATAGTAAAGTATTTGATATTTCCATTATGCCTGGCATGCTAAAATGTGTTACTTTCATTTGATAGAGGTCAAGAATCAAATTCCACAATTAATGCGATGATTTTAAAAGGTGTTACAATTGGGCTATATTGTTTAAAAAACCAAATTTATAACGTGAATGAGGAAAACAAATGAAATGTTATTAGAACAATAAAGCAACTACATAATACTACTATTGTTCCAGCTTCACAAATTTATAGCTCTGAAAATATGCCACTGTCCTATTTTGAATCCTGTTTAACTAATGACTATGTCACAGTAACCACCAGGCATCGGATCTGCGCTCCATGGCTCCAAGCTCTGCTCCAGACCTGCTTGGGAGATTCAGAGCAGGCTGAGACACTGTTTGAACACGGACAATGCTATGTAAGGGAGGGAGCCGTGACCTAAATCACCAAACAGCAAATGCTTCATCATTCATTGTAAGTGTTACCTCTTGAGGAAGTTCTAGTTTAGAACGGTCAGTTCCTTCTTTTGACTGAAGGCCCATCAGATAAGGGACAGGAGCGTCAAGAAAATGTAGCAGAGAAGCAGGGAGGATGGGCACATAAACATGCTGCCACTGAAATGGGAACAGAAGTGTGGTGATGCCTTCCGCCACAGTCATCAGGCGTTGGTAATCTGCATAGAACAAGGAGAAATGGGGGGAGATTCCAAGTAAAAACATAGCATTGCGTTAAGCTTGAAGACAGCGATTTCCAGAAAAAACTCTTGTGCTAATGAGTAAAATCTTTACTTATGACCATTTCGAAAATAGGTCAGTTCCATCCCAGCATATTATAAGAGTTAAACGGTTGACCTTGAAGGCTTTAAAGGGGTATGGGTAGGTGGAAACCTCATCATGTTCTTTGCTACCAAATCAATAGCATGTAATTTTACATTCCTTTAAAATGTGCAGGAAACAAGGACTAATACAAGTGCTCTTGGCAATTCTTCCATTAGAAATGGACAAGAATATCACTACTGATCACTTTTTTTATATATGAGGACTGTCCAGAAAAAATCCAGCCCTAAATGCCTCTAGTTTTCATATTATATGGCTGGGTACTTTCTGGACAGCCCTCAGATACCTATTTAAACAGTCCCCGATTCAGAGGCTCTTTTTTTTCTTGTATATATGATCAGGGTTATAATCTATAGTTCCCCTAATTATATCTATGTTAGCCTTCATTTCGTTCGTGCAAGAAATCAACAGACACGTGCATTCATAGTCACGCTGCCTGTATTTCACCCCCAGCTACGAAACTATCCAATCTAGGGACAAAGTGAAAGTTACCAGAAAATGAAAGGTTTTTTTCTCTTATTGTGTTTTGTTTACATAATTTGTCCAAACTAAAAACTGTCTACAATATTAAAGTGCCCTCTTTCACTCCCAGTTTTATTGATATAATTGACATACAACACTGTATTAGTTTTGAGTGTACAACATGATGATCTGATGTATATATAGCAAAATGATCACCACAATAAGTCTAGTTAATGTCCATCACCTCACATATTAATAGTTACAAATAAAGTATCAAATAAAGTATCCTTTTAAACCACTTGACCATGGATGTTTTACACATGTGTCTATAATCCCTTGGAGGCAGATATGTTTCAGAATTTAGATTTTTTAACTTTGAAAAGATAATATTGTACTTGAAATACATGAAATATCTAGAGTAGCATCCTGTAATCAAACACGTTAGTATTTCTGTAGCAAACCATATTAGTGTCCCAGTATGGCAGATAACCAGATAATTTAAATAGGCTTACTTTGGTTAGGTCTGGTATTGCCAATAAATGAGTTACAAAAAAGAATGTTTGGTTTCCAGAATATTTTTGAATTTGAGGTTTTGAAGAGAAGGAACAATATAGAATTGTAATAATCTCTCACAGAACTCACTGTTCACAAATACAGTAAACTCTGGGGGAGTAAGACTTTGGGGAGTCTTCTTAAAAATGTTGAGGAAAATGATCAGATATGAGCTTGGTTCACATCAACTCAAAGAACACTTAACCAAGCAAAACAGAATATTTTCTATTAAAAAAATTTTTTTATGTTATTTTATGACTTGTAAATGACTATCTTTAATAGTCTACAATGGGATTTTGGTAATGAATCATCAGCTATCCAAAGCCCAAGTGTAATATTTTCCTTACCTGATTCATTATTAAGACTTAAATTTTAGGTACAAATCTGTTTACAGGAACTAAAAAACCAATACCAGATGACCTGAGGGGTGGGATCAGTCATATGAACGCAAAGAGTTGACCTGAGGTGGTGATACAGGAACATGGGGAAACAGACAGACAGACAGACAGACAAATACACTAGGTCAGCTGAGGCTCAGAGAAGAACCCCGGCTGATACGGTTGGTACTCTGTGAAGGTGGGGTGTTGGGGTGGTGGTCAAAGAGCTCAGACAATCAATCACCTACCTGTTACTCTACAAGTGATCAGCAGATGTTTGAGTTGTAGGAGACAAGGTTCTTGTATCACATGGCTGGGGTTAGGGATGGGCAGCTGACATAAAACCCCTGAAATCTGTCACATTCTCTAGGTTTAGAAACTGTGGTATAGGCAGAACTAACAGCAGCTCTGCACTGTGACAGGACTCCATGGCATGTGTCCCATGGGCTCTCCCCTCACTGTGGGCTCCCTTAAGGGCAGAGTAATACCCTTTCATCTCATTTTGCCCACAAAGCACAGGGCCTACTTCATAGCCAGTGCTGACTAAAAATTACTGATGCTACTGAATGTCATTATTTTTCTCTTACTGCAACAGAGAGTCCTACACAAAAGGAGTAGGAAGGCATACAGATAAATCACTATAAAAAGACCAAATCCAGGGAAATGTTCTTAACTCTCTCTTCTGTGGACATCCATTTCAATCAAGGATTAGAGTAGTTTTTAATTTTGTAACCTCAGCACTTAGCACAGTATCCAGATATAACAGATACACAAAAATATTTTTGAGTAAATAAATGAATTAGTGGGATAAGACTACAAAATTTTGCTGGATATATCAATTTGTAAATCAATTGTAAATCAATTTGATTAGATTTTGTCCACATGAGATTAAAGAATCCTTTATTTCTCAGTAGGAGAAAAAGGTAACTACTCAGACAAGAAACTCAAAAATCACACTTCCCAGGTATTCATATATTCAGTTATTATGGGCATGCTCAGGCATATTATTAAGAAAATTCAAATATCCATTTACTGAGCCATGGATGTTGTTCATTACACAGAGAACTGTTACCAAGTGACTCATTCTAACTATGCACAAGTAGACCTTACAGGGATCAGAACTACTGTTTTAGAAACAAGTATCACATTTTAATAGTTTTTTTCCTCCTATATATTAAAAATGTAGAGATTTTAATGGTGAAATGTAATGCAGGTTTCTCAAGGCCTTTCCGAGTGGGAAAGGACTCTCAGGAAGCTTCCTTTTTGGAAGTGACTAGAAAATGAAAGTGCACTGTCCCTCCACTAGGAAGATGTGTTCCATGTGTCACTCCTTAAGTTTGAGGAGAACTGAGCTCACTGAAAATTAAGAGAAAGGAAAACAAGTTTATATTCACTTAAGTATTTTATGATTTGACAGTATTTAAAATATAAATGTCTTACGTAGATGAGCTATTACAAAAATGACTGCTCTTGTCTATACTTGCTAACTTTTAAAATTTGCTATTAGCTTTACTCTGAGTTTCTATGGAGTTCTGTTGTCATAAAAATAGTTACAGAAATAAACTATTATCAGGGCCTTTGGGGGGGGTTACTGTTAATTAAAAATTAGTATTCTAAGACAATCACTTCCTTAATAAAAGTCAATGTTTTTGACTCAGCTTCTTTAAAAGAAACAAAACTAAGCTAAAATCTAGGTTTTTTAAAAAAAAAATTACAGTTTTTAAAACACTAAATCGGAGGGAAAAAAAACTACTTAGTAGTTTTTAAATAATTTAATGTCAGGGGATATTCTTTCTCCAATCCCTTACCATCTTCAACTTCTGAATACCTTAATAGATTTTTTTAAGGAAAAGGTGAATACTAATTTGGTTAAGAAATACTTAGTAATCATTTATTCTGTCAGTGCTCTTCAGTCAACCGCCCCCGCCCCCAACACACATTATTTGAATAGTTAAGTTTATTACTCACTGCAGAGAGGGGGACTGTACCTGGCTAACTGTGGGATGTGTTAGTAAGAGGGCCTAGACAAGCCTATTATAAGATTTGGGATCAGATAATTGGGGGGATGGTCTAAGGAGGAGGGTCCTATCAAATCAGGGCAGTTCTGTGACTGGGCATCTCAATGAATCCGACACACGACAGGGCGGGCAGACTACAGGGAAGATAAAGCTGTGATTGGCAAGGAAGGGAAGTAGCAGTTACTCGCTTGGCGGGAAGAAAATGGTTGGTATGTTGTGACTTGTACAATGACCTCGCCTGAAGTGGATGTCCCTGTGAGACTGCTTATGTTCTTTAGAACAGCATGGCTTAGTTGTGAGCATCACATTAGTTTTCAAGAGTGAGGCCTAGATGTGAGAGCTAGATCAGTTCCTGGACATCAGGGGCTGCTTTTTTCTTTCTTTCTCATTAAGTTAAACAAGGATGAAAAGCTGAGTGTTTTAAGCAGTCAGATCCTGTGTCTCTCGGCTCCAAATTCACTCAGTACACGGTCTATGATAATGGACAGGACTGTAAGCATTTCTTTTACCATGAGCACAATGTTAAGCTCTAACAGGAGCGGGCACTAAGAGACACTGAGAGGAAGGGGCTTCTCTTCTCAGTTCAGGTGTACAAAGTGCATGTTGTGTTTGTTCTTGCTTCTGTTGCATGGTTGATCAGTAGTGTGGATATCTGAGGATGTGGTGGTACACTTCCCCAGCCACATACCCAGAGTAAGTAGTCTTCAGAGGCGGGTCAGTGGTGACCTTCACATGGCCCTCCTAACACAGATACTGCACACTTAGATCCCAAACCCGTAACGACATCCTGACAGCTCCTGCATGCCCACCCACCACCCACAGCTCACTTGTGCCTGGGAGGTTTGTTTTCTACTTGTCCAGTGACTGAGGATCAGCACTGGCCCAGGCAATCCATGGACCTCCTCCATCATCCAATGACCTGCAACCACATTTTCTTCAATGAGGTGTGAACCTCAGTCTTGGGAAGTTCGTCCTTCCTAGGGTACTCTTTAGGATTTTCCCTCATTTCTTTAGAGTTACTTTCCTAGGATAGCTTCATCATTCTTTATATTACATTCCTCTCTTTAAGTTACTATGTGGTTTAATCTGTCTCCTGATTGGATCTAGACTGGAAGATAGAGGGTTTTAAGCAGTCAAATCAAATCCCTAACAGCTTGGCTACTTTATTTAACTGTTGATGGGAAAAATGTTCAATCCCTTAGAAAACAAATTCTGGAAACTAGCATCTTGGGCTATTACCTTGCTTTAATTAAGGAAAACTTTCACAAAGGAAGTCTTTAGTATTCTACTAGTCACTGAAAGACTGATAATACATGGCTAACTTTTTCTTCACCACAATTGCACCTACTTGTTGTGGGTGTTCTATGTTTATTCTTCTTTCCAGTTTCTGTGTTCCCTTTCAAGAAGGGATGAAATGCCAACACTTTTAAATCATGCAATTACTTAGCAGAAACAAAGACAATTCTTAACTGAATTAAGAAATAAAGGTAGAGTTTTTTTCTTAAAGCATGCTTTTAAAAATTTAAGTATTTTAGGAAAATTATTTTTTCTTTGATACTCCATGTGATGAAGGTATAGATGTTATTTTCATGTTTAAGACATGCCTCAGCAGAGCATATGAACACTTCTCAATATTTGGCCTTTGCTGCCTCATTTCTTACCACCCCATCTGCAGTCAAATCATCTGCTTGCAATTCACTCACTGAATGTGACAAGTTTTCACAGGTCCCTCTCTGTCTTCTGTATACCCTTTTCCTCTACCCAGAATGTCCCTACCCTTTGCACTGCCTGGCTAAGTTCTACTTTTTTCTTAAGTAATGGTTCCTTTGGAAAGCTGTCCCTATGATAATAACACTTCTTATCATCACGAGATTCCCTTCCACATGCTTTCACAGTACCTGGTCTTTATTTCTATCATAGTAATTATTCATCTCACAGAACTATTAACTTTCTATTATAATTATCTGTTTCTGTGTCTCTCTTCTCTACTATACCATCATTAACTAAGTCCATAAAATAAAAAAGTCTAAGTTGAGGGATTATCAAAATTCTGAACAATGATAATAAGTGAGTCATGATGGGAGTGACTGGAGTCAAAACATTTCACAGTACCTGCATTTTAAAGGTTTTGATTAACATAAGACTAAATGTTCATTTACCATCAAGAAAAAGAAAGAACATATAATATCTATACTAATTAAATGGAAAAGTGGCAAAGAGAAAAAAACATGTTAATTATTTCAAAGAAGGCAAAAAAGGGGGGGAAAAAGCAGGACAAATGGTCAAAATACATGAAAATTTAAAAATTTTTCTAACTGAATAATAAAAATATCAGATACTAAGACTTGTGGGAAGAAGCTAAGACAAGACTCAAATGCGTAAGACACCAGTATTTCGGTGGTGTGTGTATAAAAATGAGCCCAAAGGAAGTGAACACCGAACCATAAAGTAGAAGAAACAAAGATATAATACCAACACTTCCATTTGGTTGTTTCTGAGTTGTAGCCTTTATAAGCAAGCCAGCGACAGTAAGGAAAGTACCTACCTGAGTGTGTCAGTCATTCTAACATTACGGAATGCGAAGGGGGGATGCAGAAACTCCTGAATTTGTAGTTGGCCGGGCAGAAACGTAAGGAGCTGGGCCCTCTTCATGGCTGGTGCCTGAAGTGAGGGCAGTCTTGTGGGACTGAACCCTTATACCTGTGGAGTCTGATGTTAACTCCAGGAAGTCACTGTCACAAATGAACTGTTGGTGTCAGAACACACCAGTGTCAGGGAGGAAAAGAGCTCTCATTGGTGTCAGAAAATGTGGGATTTGCTAAAATGGCCCAGGCCCACAGAAGCATGTGCTTTGGGAAGAGAAAGGGTGAAACGGCAGGGGATGAGGAACCTTTGATTCCCAAGTTAGCTGCTGCTCCATACCTGGCACCCACAGTGTGGAGAAGCAGCTATGCCAAGATAAATTACTGAAGGTAAAAGTTACCAACGGAATTTATAGATGGATCCAACTTCTGGGTCCAGAAATAAGAAAAGTGAAATATACAGTCCCTTGGTTACTCGTATCTATAATAGCTAAACTGAAAGTGCTGGGTCAGACTTTGATGCTGGACCAAGCTCAGATTTTGGTCAATCTGAGCTTCAGCCAACTAGAGTCAAAGCTGCCTCCAAAGAGAAAAATTACAGAAGGACAACGAAGGGCACTTCTAAGACCTCTGGTCACCAAAGTGCATGAGGGGGAGTGGGGGGAGGCAAAAGAAGAAGCTATAGAAACCAGGGCCATGATGTGAAGGAGCTGTCTCATTCTATAGATCAGTGTTACCAGTTTCCTGAAGAATCTGCACTGAAGTGGATTGAGAAAGCAATATAAGAGCAGTGTCTCTGTTTTAAAAAATGCTGCAGAGTAGAAGGGCACATTTGGTTTGGTACAGGACCTACAGCTAACTATGGGACAATCACAGATGGCTATCCATGATCCAGACACATAGCAAGTTATTCCTGAGGGAGGCAGCCTGGTGACCTGGATAAAAGCTTCTGTAAAGTCTATTAACCCCGAGAGTGGGTACTGCCAACTCCCTCCACAAATGCCAAGTGGAGCACCCCAGGTGAAGCAGTAGATATGATTCATATACAAGCTGTGTGGAACTGGCCTATGACAATTGAGACAGTTACCCATTGAATATGCCCGATACCCAGGTCATGGTAAATACTGTGAGTTCCTTTGCATTGGCACCTCATATAACCTGTCACAAAATCAGTCAGATTTACTGCCTCAGCTATCCCTCAAGAATCTTAGAGCTGCTAATAAAAACATTAGCTTATTTAACAAGAAAAGGCAAAGAGACAGAGAGGAGAGTCAAGGGACTCATCCTAGCAGGGTGGAAATTTTTAAACAGTTATTAAGAAATCGGGTGAACACAGCAAATACTGATAAGAGCAAAACGAAGAGGAAAAAGATAGGGAAATGTCAAGAAACTCCTCCCATCAGAGTGGAAATCTTTAGATGGTTATTAAGAAATGGAATGAATAAAACAAACATTGATTGGTTGAAACAAAGTTCTTAATATAGTACTATATAAGATGGGGTAGACCAAAGGGACCCCTGCTGGTCCCCCTACACTGAATATCCTCAAATAAATTTAGACTATTTACCCCTTTTGTAGAAATTTTTTAAATGGGGAAGGAATCTGACCTGGAATATCCAGGGGCACCAGTCAGACTGATTAATCAAGATGAAGACTGACAAAAGGACTAAGGCAAACTTGTCCAACCAGTGGCCATTTTGAATGCGGCCCAACACAAATTCATGAACTTCCTTAAAATATTACAAAAATTATGCACTGACCCTTTTTAGCTCATCAGCTATCGTTAGGGTTAGTGTATTTTATGTGTGGCCCAAGGCAATTCTTCTGGTGTGGCCAGGGAAGCCAAAAGGTTGGACATCCCTGGGCAAGGGTCTTTTGGCTCAACCCTCTGCTGGGGACCCAATGCCTAATGCACAAAAGTGGGTAAAATGGTCATGGGCTAGAGAAGTTTCTGGGACCCTTTTACACAGAAGCCTCATGCACTGTGGTATCAAAGCCCTTTGGTGAAGTCCTAATGCAGGCTACAACTGGATTGATAAAATACAAAAATTTTAAGGCTGACAGGATTAAGGTGAAGTTTGGGTGAAAACTGGAATGTTTAAGCAGGCTTTATCTGAATGTTTCATGAGAATGGATAACATATCTAAATGGGGAACACTTCCCCCAGAAGTCAAATAGAAGGCATGTAAAAGGCCCTTTAAGCAATATTAATGGAACGTGCTGAATGGAAATAAGGCTGCCTGAGCCCACAGTGTAGAAAAGAAGCTGGAGTGCAGGTGCGAACAAACTTTGCTCTATAACCTTTTGTGGAGCACAGACCAGGGCTTGTGGCAAAAGCCTGTGAGCACCTCCCAATGACAACAAGTGGGATGAATTTCCATTTGAAAGGCTATTGGACATTAAACTGTCCCTATGACAAAAAGACATAAAATCATCTTGAAACCTGAAACACCATAAAGTCTTGCAGCATATGAGAATGCTGTGGTCTGGCCGAGGCTGGGCCTGTCACTCTCTCTCAAGTAGATCTGGCTTTTTGAGATACAGATCCTAAAGCCTTAATTTCTCTAGAAGTTTTTTTTTTTTTTTTTTTTTTTTTTTGTATGTGGGTAGCTCCCTGACTGGGAATCGAACCCAGGCCGCAACGCTGACAGTGCCAGCGCTGAAGCCTTAAGCCACTACACCACCAGGGAACTCCCAATTTCTCTGGAAGTTTAATTCTCAAACTAAGCAGGTATAGAAATGGTGAGGTGACTGGCTAAAAGTGCATGGATTAATTACAAAAGACATTGTTTAATGCAGTTATATAATGGTTGTACATCTAAATGCAGATTATTAATATAATTGTATCAGACATAATTTTTCCTATTGCCCCTACCAAACACAACTGAACACAACAATAACAAAAACACCACCACCAACACCAACAACATAAGAAAACTCTAAAACATGAAGAAAAGAAGGGAAATTTGCTGGAGACCTCAGAATCCAAGGAACAAATCCGTGATGAGTTCCCTGGGTATTCTTTTCGTCTCATGTATCTAGACGCCAGCGCCTAGTCCACCCTTTGAAGCAATGTGGAACTCTTTTCCTGGAATGGCCATCAGATAGGTTCCCTAGGGGAGTACTTCGAAGGTGACTGTAGTGAAATGCAACAATGAGGTATGTAGCACATTTTCTAGGATGAGTTCGCAAAATTAATTGTCCGACCTTGTATATTGCTGAGACCACTCCTGCTTTTGGAACCTGACAAGTCTGAATGGAAACCTGCAAACCTCAGTGGCCTTGCCCTGGAAGACATTTTCATACAATAGGATGACGGAATGAACAAACTGTTAATAACTGAATGAGACTAGTAACGTGCCAGCATCTTTTAGGATCCCTTGGCTATAGGAGATCCCTAGTCAAAGACTGTGTGTATGGGCGGGGGGGGGGGGGTCGCCTGTGGTATAGTAACATCTTCCCAACAAGACAAGTTTTCTCAAATAGTCATGGAACAAACAATTCCAACCTTAAATAAACTCTTCTCCACTTCATCTTCCAGGGGAAAATGGAACACTTTCCAATTATTTCTATGAAGCTAAAATAATCTTAATACCAGAAAACCAGACAAGACAGTACAAGCAATGAAAATTATAAACCAAAGCATTAAGAACCATGTAAAAATCCTAATAAAAATATTAGAAAAGTAAATCAAGCATATATTAAAAAGGGAATAATACATCACGACAAATCAGGTTTATCTCAGGACTATAAAGGTGGAATGTAGCTTTTTTTGGTCACCTTACTAAATGATTAAAAAGAGAAGAACATGATCATTTTACTTGATGTAGAAAGAACATTCAATAAAACACAACGTGCATTTGTGGTTTTTTTAAAAATTGCAACAAACTACAAATAAAAGGAATTTCTCCAGCTTGGTATAAGGTTATTTATCAAAAACAAAACAGCAAAGGTTACACTTAATAGGAAACTATTAAAAGCATTCTTTTTATAATCAGAAAAAAGATAAGGATGTCTGTTACTGTCAATTCCGTTCTATATCACACAGGAGAGCCTAGTTAGTGTGGTAAGGCAAGATAAAGAAATAAATATGACAAAGACTGGAACAGAAGCAACAAAACTCTCATTATTTGCACATTATTACCTACTTTACTACTATAAAACTTCACTGTAAGTAAATCCTTATAAATGGAGATGTGTATCTTTTCACGGAAGGGGAGACTCAATATTTTAACTATGTCCCAAATTGAATTCAATGCATTCAATAAAGGAACGGCGGTGAACAGACTTGCCCTATCAGATAACCAAGACTTAACTTTAAAGCTATGGTAATTATTATACAACAGTATGCTTTAGTACTGAGACAGAAAGATTGGCAGAATAAACGCAACGCCTAGAAATGCACTCTGACATATAGGAACTTACGTATGACAGAAGTGGCACTGCAGATCAGAGCGGGGAAGAATGATCTGGTCTGCTCAGTAACTAGAACTAGGATAACAAGTTACAGGTATTTCTAAAATACTAAATTCGATCTCTTCCTCATAACATAAAAATCAATTTCTTACAGACTGAGGCCTTAAATGCTGAATGTAACTAAAATATTTAGGAAAAAAGTAGACTATTTTTATGATCTCAGAATAGAGAAGGACTTCTTAAATAAAATAGTTAAGTCATAAGTTAAAAAAATTGGTAAACTGGAACTCATGAATTTTTTTTAATTTGTGAAAAGACCCTTTAAAAGTAAATTAAGAGCCATAAATGAGAAAAAGTGCTATACATATACTGACCAAGGATTAGTTTTTTGAATATATAACAACAAATTATTAAGAAAAATGTCTTAATATTAAGATTCTATTGTTTATCTAATATTTATCACAAAATAAAGTTAACAGTATAAAAATACTGGCCAAAGCTGTTCAAACGCTACCGCTTATAAGGTATAGCTCATGGGAACCACTTTCTGCCATCAAAATATCAAATTTGTTTTACGATTTATAAACTCCATAACCAATGAGCCATGCTGTTCACTTGAGACTGATTGGGAACCTGTGATTAGAAGACTCACAACTTTTTCAAGAAAACCCCAAGTAGCTTCTACTTCCTGACAAGGTCAATTGCGGTACAACAGACAGGAGGGAGGGGAGGGGAGAGGGGTGCTGTGAAGGCACACAAGCAGGCAGTGCAGTGTGGGCCCTGGGTAACTGCTTATCTCCACTGCGAAGAGTCAAGAGCGGGTGAGCAAGGCCCAAAGATGTTTCGGAAAGCTTAGTTACTGGTATCGTAAGTGCTTTAATTTCCTTGTCTCTTACTCCTCCACTATTCCTTGTGGATCATCCTCCAGTCTTCTTTGTCTTGCTTCAGGTATTTCTGGGCTGCAGAAGAAAGTGCTCTTTTCTGATTTGGGGTTCTAGGAAAGAGCTTTGACCTCTTGGGTGCGTTGTCTACTTAAAATTTCTAGCTAATTACCGCTGCAGAGTGACTGTGATGTACACATGCTCTCTAAATAACACACTGAATCTGTTTAAATGGGCTGTGAACCAGAATTTCAAATCAGTCTAGAAGGACATTTTCATCACTGAAATCCATCTACTTTGATTCACTTTGGGAATTTTTCAATACCTGCAATATTTTGAAATTTTACGGCAAAGCTTTAACAGTGAACAGGAAATGAAGTATCTCATGTGATTAAAAACCCCTTCACACAGGAGGACTGAAGGAGGGCACCAGAGTACAAATCAACATAACGACTCCTTTATTTTCTTCCTTTAAGTGAAATGTCTTTCTTTTGATGGCAGAGACATTGTCAATGTTAAAAACCTGCATTTACACTGAGCTTTCATTTTATACTCTATAATTTATTTAGCAATGTACCTTTACAACAGACCTACAGAGTGAGTTTATAATTTAAAAATAAATATTGAGACAGATAAGGAAAGGTTAAGTGCAGTGCCCAATACAGTAATGTGGTTAAGTGCTCTGTAGAAAAGACAGATCCGAGGCCCCTTTTTAGCATTCACCGCATTATGTAATAGCTCTCTGTAATCTTGGGCAGTTTACTTAGCTACCCTGAGCCTCAATTTCTTCCTTGATAAATCATGTAACCGTACTACCTCATTGCTGAGAGGGTTAAAGGTAGGGACAAAAACCAAAACGTACAAGGCATTTTTGTAGCACAATTACCTAACACAGAATGATCGCAGTGAATGATTATAAAAATATGAGACTTTTTTTTTGTATTGCACTCTTAATATACAAGGGCTATCTGGAAAGTATCCAGCCATGTAATATTAAGAAATATAGGCATTTATGGATGGAATTTTCTTCCAGACAGCCCTGGGAATATATAGTTCTATAATCTCAGGAATCATTCTTATTCTCAGCATAAGAACAAGTTACCAAAAAATATTCACTTGAGTACAAAAACATGCTCATAAAAAATCATTCTTCTTCACTTGAAACTGAAATACGTAGATACTAATCTGTTATAACTTTTCAACAGACTTCATAAACCAGATGGGATAAGGTAAGCAAACAGAACAGAAATATGAGAGCTCAAGACAGACCACAGGCAGTGAGACGTACAGTGCTATTTAAAACAGGAAGTGTGAAAATAGAAGGTTTTTTCCCTAAAAAAGCATGACATTCAGTATAAGAGAATATTTATTAGGTCTAAACCCTGAAATAGATGCCTTAACTATTTAATTTAACGAAGTTATACTTTAAATGCAGTAATGTATTAGACCCTCCCAATTTAAGATATGCATAATTCATATTATGTAGGATTATGTAGGACTAATAAAATTAATAATTACAACAACACCAGCTATCATTTAGTCAGCTAATTATGCCCAAAGTATTTTGTACAGGTTTTCTTATTTAGCCTTTACAATAAATCAGTGAGAAGAAGAAAAATAAACCTGTTATCCCCATGTAGATGAATTAACTGACACCCAGGAGATCACGTAATTTGTCCATGGTTACAGTCGGTCAGTAAGTGACAGAGCAGAGCTCTGAACCCAGGATTGTGATGACTTCAAAAACCAATATTCTTTTGGGTCCACAGAGCTTCTCTAGGCAGAACATTAAGACACTGAAGTTAAGTGACCCTGAAGATTCTTTGTAAATCTAGGATCTAAAATTCTTTTTCTTTAATGGGTTCACACACCTAAGGGTATTAAGCTCCAAGCCCCTGCCCCTTTCAGCAACTCTCCAACCCCTACCCTTACCCTCTTTAGGGAAAAGAGCAGAAAGGAAAAAATGGATAGTAGGAGAGAATGACTTCAAGTTAAATCTTTCAGATACAAAAGGGGGATCTGCAGAAAATGATGAGCACTGTGAGGTGAGAGCACGAGAAAAGGAAAGAATTTATACTGGCCATTAGAGAAGATCTTCCGGACAACAGGAATGGAGACACTGGAACACATTATCAAAGAACATTACGTAGGATGAACTGAAGAAACACAACCTTGTGAAGGACTGTCAACACACAAATAGTGTCAACATACACACAAGATGGGGAAGTACAAAAATAGCCTACTTGGCTTGGCCTAACTTATAATTTAAAATAGAAAAGAAAAAAAGGAAAGTGGTAAAATAAGCTTGACAGCAGCAGTCAGGAGACTGCACTGCAATTCTGCCAGCCTAAACACAAGTTAGCAAAATGCTAACCCAAATATTTGTGCTACGTTTCTCAAAAGACGTATCAATGCACAGGTACCATTTTATATTTTCCTTCAGTTCACTGTCCATCAAGACATAGCATCTCTACTTCCTCTGTAAATTCATATGCAGACTGGAACCACTACCCCGTGGAGGCTCAACATTAGTCGTCACAAATGTGTTGCTAAATAAAACCCAAATTTTGTTTGTTTCTGAAGTATGTGTTGGGAGAAGTCTAAATGAACAGTATCACAAAGATAAATTTCTTAAAAACAATAAAATAAAACAAACCCCAGAGAACTGGGTGGAACTGTTAGACCTAGGAGAGTTGTGTCTGTCTCACACCTGCACCCCTTTTGTCACCATGTGAAATCACTCACAGGCAAAGATCCTAAGCTGATTGCCTTTGGAAGCTGCGAAATCAACAATACTGTTTCTCCCCTTCCAATATCAGCTGCATTTTAACATAAACCTTCACTAATCTATAAAAAATGAGAAGTCTGCATGTTCCTGGTAGTAACATGATTGATTCTCTGTCATTATAAAAAGAAATGGTTCTTTTACAAATAATTATGTGGTATCAAGAGAAAAGGGGGCTATTTCCATGAAAAAACAGACTCAAGTCAGCCAAGTTACTGCTTTTGTATTCCTTTCTGTTGTTCTCTACTGCCACTGTCACTCTAAAGAGAACTAACACCTCAGCCTCTGGTCTCACCTACACTTGTTCCTTTTGCACAAAACAAAAAAGACTTCTAACCATGAAGTATTTGGTTCTAATAATATACCCCATAGAAAGAGAGCAGTTGGGAGCATAAGGACTTGTTTTGGGGAGACTTCACATTGAGGGCAGACCTACCTTGTGAGTAGAGAAGGATCTGCATTTCTAAAAGGACACAGGTGAACACCTGCACCAGGTTTTCCAGCCCCAGCAGCTCGAAGGCCTCTCGAAGAGGGTAATCGGAGAGCGGGAGTTCATTGGGCCCAGGTCTCTGGCAGATGACAGGCTCATAAACACCATAAAACTTCAGTGACCTCCCTGGAGGCGGAAGGGGTACCTCATAGAGAATATTGTGGATGTAGCTCTCAAGTGGCAAAGGTGGTGGCTGCTGTGAGGTGACTGCCATGTAAAGCTGGAGGAGGAATTTCTTGCAGGCCTGCATGAAAGGCAGCGGTGTGATCAAACATATACTTTTTGAAACATACAGGGTGTCTCTATTGATGTCATAGGAGTTGTACCGCTGGAGTTTCAAAAGGGAAGTCGTGTCTCCTTCATCAATGCTGCTGGCCAGTGAGTCCATGCTGCAGGAGGAGGAAGCATACACGCTGCTGCAATGCTCTGCATTGTGCATCTGGTACAGCGTCTGCATTGCCGTGCATATTTGCTTACTGGTCACTTCTTCGTAAAAAGTGAGAACAAAACCATAGGTACGAGAACCATCTTCCCGGGTAATTATAAACGAGTGGAACTGAGGATCTCTGTTGTCAGTTTGTGTTCTGAAAGACAGCCCTTTAGGCATGCACAACTGTGGAGGAAGCGGGGAAAAGCATCATAATACAACACATTAACTTCAAACTAGAACAATGTTTGCAGATCTCTATCCAAGCTTGTGAATTTCAGCAAGTCACACAACTTCCCTGAACCTCATCAGTTTGTTTATCTACAACAAACTTGTCCAACGTCCATCCCAGGACGACTTTGAATACGGCCTAATACAAAGTCATATACTTTCTTAAAACATTACGAAAATTATGCACAGATCTTTTTTAAGCTCATCAGCTATTGTTAGTGTTAGTGTATTTTATGTGTGGCCCAAGACAATTCCTCTTCTTCCAGTGTGGCCCAGGCAAACCAAAAGGCTGGATAGCCCTGATCTACAACATTTGCCCCATCAGTGACTTAAGGACAAAATACACAAGGGCACTTTACAAATATTCAAGTATTATTTTTGAAGTAATGATGATAATGTTTCAGAGGAATAGGGAAATAGGTAAAGGCTCATGTGATAAATAGGAAAAAGTTAAACACAGTATTAAAAACACAGTTATTTTCTCTATTTTGAATAATATGATGATACTTCATCCTAGAAAAATAACTTTGCAAATGGAATGATTCTTGATGTACTGAAGAGAAGGGCAAGAATCAGATATTTTAGATTATTCCCAGTAGAGATTATGCTCTAGGTCTTGGGAACTATCCAGGATTGAGTTAAATTTGGGAATAAAATTACCTGAGGAGTTAAAAGATTTTATATTTAAGATACTTAAAATGCAAGAAAAATTGGAATTGATTCTTTAAAATTCTTCTAAAATATTTTAAAGACATAAAGCAAACTATAGAAAATTTGAAATATACTAAGGAAAACAGAACTTGCAATTCAACTACCCCAATGTAATAATCATTATTAATTTTTGTATATTCCTTTTTACCTTTATATTACAATATGCTTGCCGCACAGAAATAATTTTACCATACATTATTACATTAGGATTTTTTTTCTTTTCCCCAGACTTAACCATTGATCTGGTGTAAAATTAAGAAGTTTCCCCAAATCCCCACATTATCGAAAAAAAAAAAACAAAAAACGCACTTCTCCTTAAAAGTTACACAACTTTATTCAAATTGTCAACAAACACCTATTAAATGCTTTTATGAGCTAGACCTTGGGTGATACAAGGGTGAGAGAGACAGACATGGTCTCTTTGGAGCTTCCAGTCCAGTAAGAATGACAGATGATTAAAAAAACCATAAATTATAAACTATGGGAAGTGTTATAATAGGGAGCTATGAAAAAAAACCCAAAACAGCAAGAGGGCATAAATGAGAAAAGAGGGAGCTACTAAGGAAATTGTGAAGAAAATCTAAGCAGAAACCCGAGAGTCTAAATTTAAGTGTTAGTGAAATGAAGAGAAGGAGAGAGGACAGCGTACAAAAAGCCTGGACGGCAGAACATGAGGGTCTGAGGAAGTGAAACGCATTCGCTGTGGGTGGACAGCAGGATACACGGTGGGGGGAGGTAAGGGGACACGGGAGAAGTAAGTAGGGGCCCCATCACGAAGAGCCACGGTGAGTTCCGTTATAAGTCTGAGGGGAACAATGGAAAGCCTCTGCAGGCTTTTTAGCAGGAGGGGACAGAATTAGGTGTGCCTCTTCCAGTGCATCAACCCTCCTGCACTGAAGGGCAGTGGTTTTCCAAAGGGGTTCCAAGGAAGCAGCGGGAATTCCTCAGGGCCTTGGGGTCATCTTTGATTTCTCCCTTTCTCACCCCATTATCCAATCCATTGACAAAGGCCATCAGTATATCCAGAAACAAACTAATAATACTTCTGTTTACTCTTGATACTCTAATCTAAGCCACATTCTTCTGCCTGGTGACTAATACCCTGCTAACCAGTCTCTCTGCTTTTGCCCTTGTCCTCCTTCATCTATTCCCTACTGAGTAGCCAAAATGATTTTTAAAAAATACACGTTAGACCTTGTCACTCTTCCCTGAACCCTCAAATGGTCTCTCATCTTGCTAAAAGCTGCGATCCTTATACTGTAAGGCCGCTGAGAAGGCCCCACACGACTTGGCACCAGTAACTTCCTGGCTTTCCTCTCCCACTACCCTTTAGCTCACATACTGTGTTCCAGCATCACTGGCCACAGTGCTGTTCTGTGAACACATCCTGCAGGCTCTGGCCAGAATTGCAAGAACCATTCTACCTCTGGGTACAATGGTCTTCCTCTAGGTACTCACATAGCTCATTCCCTGTGGCAGACTGTATTTTCTAATATTGGCTCCCCAGATTTTTCTAGTTTCGCATGCTCTTCCAGAACCTTGCCACTCTCCCATCAAGAGTCTGGGGGACCACCTAGAGTGCCTACCCCAGGGACTCATCACCTTGTTCTGTAAAGAGCCAGATAAATGCTTTAGGTTCAATAGGCCACACAGTCTTTGTTACAACTACTCAACTCTACCACTGTAGTGTGAAAGCAGCTGCTGACAACATAAAGGAATGGGCATGACTTTGTTCTAATTAAACTTTATTTATAAAACAGGCAGTCAGCTAGCTTTGGCCTGAGGACCATAGATTTGCCCATACCTGGCCTATTCAAATAAAACACAATAGAGGTGGCAAGTGATACCAAGGGATTTTTGAGGCAAAGCTTAAAAAAAAAAAAAGGGCAATACAGCTTCCATCTTTCTTTTTCTACTCATACACCCTGGGAGTCCTGAGCCAACATAAAAAATTTGGCTACCCTGAAGCTGCCAGGCTAGAGAGACCACAGAGAGGATCACACAGAGATCGACGTAGCCCCAGGTACACGTTCCTAGCCCAGGAGACGTATCTGTGAGTGAATGAGCCTTCAGATGATCCCAGTCCTCAGCCTTAAACTGCCCGGCATCCAGCAGAGCAGGGAGGAGATACCCTGCCAAAACCTACCCAAATTGCAGATTTATAAGCAAAATACGGACTTTGTTGTTTTAAATCAAGTCAACAAACAACAGCATTTAGGTCAAATCCAATCCGCCGCTTGTTTTTGTAAATACGACGTTACTGGAGCACAATCATGCTCATCCAGTTAAGTGTGTAGCTGCCTTGGCACTACAACAACAGAGCTGAGCGACCGACAGAAACGGCAAGGCCCACAAGCCTCCATCGCTTACTATCAGGCCTTTTGTGGAAAACCTGCCCACCCGAGTTTTCTGTTGTAAGTCACGTAAGCAGTATTGGGATGGTCTGTTATGCAGCAATACATAGGAGACACTCCCTTACTTCCTTTAGATGTAAAAGTCTCCACATAAATACTACCTTAAAGAGGCCTTCCTTTACCATTCCATAAAAAAGTGTTTTCATCCTATAAATTCCATGAAAATGTCATTTCTCCTCTAAAGAGTCTTTATGGAATGAAGCAATTAAAATCTTGCACCACTGTGTATATACACAGTAGACTCTCCATTAACTGGAACTCAAGCAACTGGCACTCCAAACGACCGGTGAAATTTTTGAGATTTTGCCCGTTAACAGATCTACTCACATTTCTCCGGCTACCAATTCCCTTGGCTGCCAGTTAACTGAGAGTCTGCTGTATGTACATTGTATATTGACACATTATTACCAGTTTCTCTAATTTTGTTTTATCTCCAGATTGCAAACTTAAAGACTGGTAATAACCTTAAACATTCAAGAGTACCACACATGGAATAATATACTATTTGGGGCCATCATGAAGGATGATTAATAAGAATAAAAAGCAAAAACCGTGAAGCTCAGCATCAGTATGCCAATGAAAAGGCTTTTATATTTCATATCACTGAATATGATATTCAAAAAGAACGAAGGTAGTTTACTGAACTATTTTTTTATACATCAGTAACAATTAAATTACTGTGTATATTTGGGCAGAATATGATACAGACTTAGGTAAAACACATAAACACCTGGGAATGCTAGGAGGAAAAATTGTTTATTCCTAGTCTTTAGTAAAATTGTATAAGGAAAGGCCATGGCAGCATCTTTTCATGATTATGCCTTCACATTAAAGATGCTTTCATCATAAGTCAGTAAAATACCCTGATGATAACATGAATGAAAACTCATCTGACACATTCACTGCAGTCAATAAAGAGTGTGGGAAGAATGATTTGAATCACTTTTCCTTCAAACTTGTTTAGCACAGTGCATGGCATATAAGTATTTCTTGAATGAATGAATAAATGAATGAACAAGAAAACAAAAACCACAGCTAGGGGTACAGGATCAGACTTAGTTCTTCTGATTCAGTCTGTAGCTCTGTGTTTGCATCAAGCAGGCAATACAGGAACATAGTGACCTCTAAAGTCAACATAAAGATTTAATTTAATTGACAGGCTTTCTTGACATCATAAACCACAAAATTATAGCTTGAATTGTTTTTGAACAGCTGCCAAATATTCCCTTAAGGGTTTGTAGCTTTCTTGAGCACGCATTCAAACATTTACAGGAAAAGCTTGCCAAAAATTGTGCTCAAAGTAAAGAATGACTTAATACACTACAGATAACAGATGTAAGAATTCTTAAATTCTCTTTCTACAAATCAAAAAAAGTGAGAATTATATTTCTAATCTGGGAAACGTGAACTGGAAAATGCTACTGCTTTTTTATTTTTTAAAGTGAGAATTATTGTAAGAATTCTTTGGGGTTTTTTTTGTTTTTTGTTTTTTTTCTTTTCTTTTTTCTTTTTTTTTTTTTTTCAGAAAAACTTGAGGTATAAATCAAGATTTGCTCATCATGGCAATCAACAATCACTTGTTATCCCTTAATATTACTGTTTACTAACAATATCTCCTCCCCATCCCACTCTCCCACAATAAAACAACTAAAAATCTGGAGCTGTCATTGGTAATCAGGTTACTGTAGCCAAAGTAGGCTCACTGTACTTTTCGTGGTTTGAGAGGCCAAATGTCTTTATTATCTCTCTGGACTTTCCAGAAGTTTGGCTAGAATTTTAACAATTCCTTTTTCCATTTTCTGTAGTTCTATGATTCCTATGTCCTCTCTCTTATTACACAAAAGAGAAATTATTCAGAAAACTTTTAAAGAAATGGTCAATTTGCCTTCTTTCTTCTTTCCCTCTCTCCCTCTTTTCTTCTTTTAATAAACATTTGCTTTAGGCCATGTATTGCATTAGATCTTGATAACTCAAAAGAAAAGCATGAAAATAATCCCTTACTTCAGGTAGCTCACAGCCTAAGGAAAGAAAGACATATAAACCAACAGTTACAAAATAATGTGATCAGTGCTGGTATGGAATGTGTTCAAGATACTATAGGAATAGAGAAGAGAGAACACCTAACCACTCATGTCTAAGAGATGGTTTTGCAGTAGAGGTGGCACCAGAATGGGCAAGAACAGGGAAGGAAAGTACTGTAAGCAAGCAAACATTCCTTCATTTATTCAACGATTTGAACTACTATATGCAAAGCTAGGGATATAGTCATGCTTAAGAGAACATGTCTTGTCCTAATGGTGCTTACATTATAGTAGAAGACACAAAGTTGACAACTGGCTACATAATTGATTGCAATTGTGATACCTGCTACGAAAGGTATAAAGTGCTAAGAGAATCTAAGGGGCTCTGACTGACTGTTGGAAGGGTAATGGTCAGGGATGGCTTTTATGAGAAAATTATGCTTAAAATGAAATCTGAAGGGTCAAGAAGAATACAGTAGGTGAAGGAGATGTGGAAGAGCCTTTCAAGAGAAGAGACAGCATAGGCAGAAGCTATAGTGTGAAGAATGAAAGTATAGGAACAGGAGGCCAGTTAGTTATTGCAGGAGTCCAGGTGAGAGAGCTTGGTTGGCTGGACGGAGGTAGGTCTGTAGAAACAGAGAGAAGTACATAGATAACTGATTGCATATGGGCAAGGGTGAGAAAGTGAGAACTTCCAAGGATGATGTTAAATCTTCGGCTTAGATAACTAGGTAGGTGGTTGTACTCTTCACTGACCAAAGTTGGTGGGAAGACTGAATTCAGATTGGGTATGCTGAGTTGGAGCTATCAGTAAAATGTAGTTGCAATGTTAAGAAAACAAGTGGGCTGGATTAGGACCCCATTCCTATGAGTTTACTGGGAGACATGAACTTAAACTTGGGTTAAAATGAGTGTTTACTCTCATTCTAATGTCAAACCTATTAATGTCACTAAGAATTGTCCATTTCAAATTCCTGCTGACTCTGTAAAAAGATATTGTGCCCTTTTTCTTTTGAGTCTTGCAAGATGGGCATCAGAATAGGTTTTTCTCAGCCATTGCTTTACCCTTTGTTCATCATTCCAGTCCACCCATCAAAGGAAATAGTAAATGGTAAACTCAGAGCTTTAGAGACTATAAAAAGCTTTATAATAGTTATTACTCTTTTAATTACATGAAATACCATATATCAAATGTTTCATTTAGGTAGCTATAAAAAAACAGAATCTTTCTATTTTATATAACTTAAAAAGTATTGAGCATATTTTCTTCCTAACAATTCCCAGGTTTAGTATATTCTTAAGGGTAAGCTCCATCTACTAGAACATTATATAAATCATCATGGATGTCAATACAGATTACCTCAAAGAGATCAGAAAGGGGAGGAAAAGCAGGGGAACTTTGGCTTTATTTGCAATGCTTTGTTTCTTTTAAGAGCAAAGGTATGGATCTGGAGCAAATCTGTCAATGCTGACATGTGTTAGTTTTGGGTGGTAGGTATATGATTATTTGTTGTACTATTCTGTTTTAAGATATTTTCATTTATTTTTTCATAAAAATCTCTGAATCAGCAACCAAAAGAGACATAAAAAGCAATTAATTCAGAAATAATTTCACTTGTCACCTATATATATTTCCTCTTATATGTGCACTGCACTGATACACATGGAATTTTTTTAACAAGTTTACTGCTTTCGGGTAGCTTAATTTCTGGGTGAAATTAATGACCCCTATTTCGAAGCACCACGGTTGCCTGCTGGAGGAATGACTGATATTACAAAAGGCAATGACCTGTTGGAGTGGCATTTCGCTAATGGCAAGAATAAAGCATTTTACCTGTAGGAGTGAATAAATTATAGTTTCATACAAATGCACTTACTAATAAATCAAAAGGAAAATTAAGGGCAGTAAATCTATGACCCAAATGCAGACTAATTTAATTGTATGCTTTTCAGAGATTTTCAAGGAGTGCCAGCAAATCTTTTCAGATTTACAGCAATAAACAAAATGCTGTATGGTGCTTAACCATCAAAACACATGCCTATGCAGTTATTTTACTGAGGGAAACTTCTGCTGCTTACACAGAATAACCTTAGAGGCAAGCAGTTAAGAAAGTATCAAAGACAGGTCAAGGAAGCTGATAACTGCTTTAAAACTTAATGTTTTGCAGATAAAGGCAAAAGCTATCACAGATATGTCATTATCAATCCATTCAAATGATTAAAAGAAACAAAACACATCAAATTTGGAATTTGGTGCCAAAGGAGTATGGATTCATATTGTCGTGGGAGCCTAGTTTTGGAAACCATTCTGATTTTCTACAGAATAATTTATACTTTGAAATATCTTACTAATTTATTGAAGAGGATGAAGTTTTATAATCTATTTACATTCTTATCCATTGCTTCATTTTGACTCTCTTTTCTTTAATATCTTTCCATTAATTTGCTAGCATAAGCAGCGGATAACATTTTTTGTCATTACTCTGCCATTTTAGTCAGAAGCTTGTTTGTACTCCTCCAAATGTCATAAATATAACAGTTACATTCTACTTAATATCTATAGTTGTGTCTTCATCAAAAACGAAGATGAGCTCTACAGTATTAAATTCCAGCAAAATGGCATCTTTGATTATTTTGGTATTGGGTAGCAATTTAGAGAAATAACTATACTCCATTCTGTAAAGAATCAAAGTAAAAGTGCCAAGTGGCTTAGGCATTTGTCTTTAGAAAAATTACCATGCTACTCCCTCCTTAGAGCACGCTCAGATTGGAATGGGTTTCCTGTAATACAGAAATACCACAAAGGGTCCAATGTGATCCATGTCATTTTGGTGAAGGTCAAAACTAAGTTACACAGTTTTTTTCTTTGGGGGAGGCAGCCCACAAGTGGGAAAAAAGTGAGTTAGAGAGTAAAAGTAATCTGGATTTAACCTGAGACTCCCTGAATAACTTTGGGCAAGTAACTTAACCTCTATAAAATATGAGTAAGAATCCTCACTGGGTACATGAAGCACGTATGTGAAAGTAACATACACAAAGTATCAAGCAGGCATCTACTAAACATTAATTTCCTCCTTTTATAGTTTTCACATCATAATGGAGTCTTTTGGTTCTACTTTTAAAATACTCAAAAAAGAACTGTACCAATCAGTATCTCAGCCCATCTTTAATCATTTCTGTACCTACCAGCCTGATCTCTGGTTTGATCACTTTGGGGTCCCTTGATTTATAGAATCACAGAGTTCATGAAGGTCCAATATGTTAGCCAGGCTTCTAAGCAGGACCCTTCCCAAGTAATTTGAAAATTATGACCTAGAATGTCCAAAGATGTCTAAAGAAACCTATAATCACCACTGGTAACTCATTACATAATTCAAGTTCCTTATTAAAAAATTCCTACTAATGTCTTAGGCCATATATAAAATACACTAACGATAGCTGATGAGGCAAAAAAAAAAAAAAGGTTGCAAAAGAATCTTATAATGTTTTAAGGAAGTCTACGAATTTGTGTTGGGCCGCATTCAAAGCCATCCTGGGCCACATGTGGCCTATGGGTCTTAGGCTGGACAAGTTTGGTCTGTGATACACTGAAGTTCTTTTCCCTCTTTAATTTGTAAATATGATAAATTACAGGCTCATCATACAACATTCCTTGAAATAAAAATTGTAATCATACTCCATCTATCAGGATCCTTTCCAGGCAAAGTATTATCACTGTTCATCAAAGCATCTATGTATTAATTACAAACTTACAACACAGCTCAATAATAAAAAAAGAGAATGGATTTGGAGGGTCTGTTGTATACAGTTATTAGCTATGGGGACCCTAGGCAAATAGGGTCCCCATAGCTAATAAACTCTCTGAGTTTCATTTTCTACCTCTGTAAATGAGGATATTACCTTATAAAATTTGTTTATTTAAGGAATTAAATTATATTAAATAATGTAGGACATTAAAAACATAGTCACTACTGTCTTCTTAAAATAAAAAGGAGTCTGAAGAGGAAAAGAAAAATACATACCATGTTCACTGCATCTTGATCAAAAGGGTTCCATTCTATATTCTGAGGATAGTGGGCCAGAACCTTAGATTTGAATGTTCGTCTCAAAGGACTCTGGTCAAAATTTTCACCTATAACAAACAATTAATAATCAGTTAAAAAGATAATCAGTTAATATCCAGATTCTTTTCAAAAGTATGTCACAGCTTTATTTTTATTTTGTAGCTGTAACAACGGATAATTTTGAAATCGGATTCAATTTCTACCTTTAACAAGTATAACCTCTTCAATAAAAATGAATTAAAAAAAAAAAGTATAACTTGTAAAATTCTCAATGGAAAACTAAAAAGGAACTATTAATAAGAGTTATACATTTAAAACTGCAGAATCTGAACTTTAAAATTCTGGCTTGACAACTGATACTTAAAATCAGATAAAATAATCCTTGCTATAACCTAATTACTGTCCTTACTTTAAAATGTGGTGATTAAAGAAATCCATTTGGAAACACTTAATTCACTAAAGAAACATTTCTGAATGAAGTTAATCATATTTCTTATGATCCTGAAATTTTGTACATGGATCAACCCAATGCTGCAGTGCTCAAAGGACGCAATGTGCCTGAATTTCCATAAAATTCTCTGATAAACATGACTGCATCTCTAGGCTTTACAAGTAATAGAATTAACAAAATTAGAAACATCATTACTGAGCTGTCTAGTTTAGTAGACAAAACACATCATACACACTAAACTGAAAAGAAACAAGTTATTATAAGCCAAATTCATCATCTGTCAAAATTCTGGAAAGAAAAGTAGGCTATACTTTAACATTCTACATAGGAAAATTTAATAATAGCTGTCAGCTCAGTTCTTTATCACCCTGACCAAATTAACTCTCATGAGACCTGTTACCTGCAAATGTCTTAGTTTCATAAAATATTTTAATGTAGATGGACCTTAAATTCTCAATGGCAGAAAGTTGAGACTAAGGATTCAGAAGGCCTTGGAGCAGTATTATTCTGTCTCCAGTGTTTTTTCTACTTTTTAATAAGTTTATTTTTTAAGCACAAAACATGAGCTGTTATAACAAAAGACAAATGCAATGTACCAGTATTTGTACAAAATATCATAAAGTAATTTATGAGTCTTATTTGGACATGTAGTTAGACTCAGTTTCTATTTTGGGTAAAACTATGAAATGATGGATACTAAAACACCTTTTATTGCAAAACTTAACAGATCACAGAGGAGGGAAAAGTCACACTCTAAAATTTGGCTGGAGATTGCAATATAAAATACATAGCAGCTTTTTTGAATAAAGGCACATAATTTAAATAGATTTGCTGAAAGGAACTTACTATTTCTAACGAAGCCCTGGCTAATGATCATTTTCTTTTGGATTCCTCTTACTTACTTAGGTAAACACTTCATCCATGTATCTTTCTACATATTTCCATCTTCTAAGACATAAAGTAGAGAGTTTTCACTTCTAGAAGAAAAACTGTCAAAGGCATCCCTAAGGAAAGTTTATCAATTTTTGCCCCATGCTTCTAGGATGTGTAAACATAAAAAAGACCATGGAAAAATGTGAAATTGTCCATGAGTCAATGTGTTTGAAGGAATCAGGGTGCAAAATGGTTGATTTCAGGAAGGGTAAATGATATCTCTTTAAGTTGATACCAGATTCTCAGGCAAACACTAAGATTTTTAGATTATTCAGTTCTTTTAATAAGGTTACTTTTCACTTCAAGTCAGAGAAAAAAAATAGAACAAAAACTCCCTCCTGCTTCTAAAGGACTGTTTTTATTGAAACAAAGACAGGATATTCTCAGAAAATCTACAATGTTCAAGACACTCTCTCCTTTGCCTACCCTCAAATACCAGAAATGCTTATTTTTATCATCCATAAATGTAAATAAAATATGAAATACTAGGGTAGAAGGAACAGCACATAATGCAGGGTATAACTCCTTGCAACACTTACCTTTTAATGAATTTCTGCCCGAGTTTGGTTAAAATAGTAACATTATCTTCATTCACATATCAAGTTATTAATGGAACAGGAGGTGAATCAGAAAAGTCATGACAGTGCCATTTGCAATATAATTGTTCTGTTAACTCAGGAACACCACACCCTCTTGAGGCATAATGAATCAATCAGAAGAGAGAGGGAAAACCACCTCCGGAAAGGAAGAAGTTCACAGAAAAAAACCACAAAACACCTCACAAAACAGAAACACAAATCTAACAAAAGAGAAACAGAACCACCACCAGCACCAGCACCACCACCAGCACCACTATTACAACCACCTCTTATCAGACTGCCAAAAAGACGGGGGGCGGGGACAATAGGAAAGATCACTGCTATATATACAGCTGTCTTGGCAAATATTATGGGAAGAAACAACTATGTAGAAATTCTGATAACACTGTTAAGATTTAGAAATGAATGGATGCAACTATTCCTACTAATACCAGCCAAAGAAGAAAATCTTAGAGATGCCTTCTGGAGATGTGGGATGGGAGCACAGCATATCTTCTCCTTTTGAGCCCATGTTCTATAAACCTCTAACTTAGAATTATTACTAGGACTTAGCAGGAGAAATGAATCAACCTAAGAATTTGAATTCCCAGGATACGGAGATTATATAATATATACGAGTATGCATCCTTTACTTAAAATCCACCTTTCAAACATTATCCTGAAATGAACAAGAATTTTAAATTTGTGCAAATATTAATACACCTAACTACAACGTCATATAGACATAATTCCAAGTAATCTCCTGCTAACAAAGCTGCAATGAAGTCTTTCCTACTAAGAAAATAGGACATATCTGCCAAGAGAGCTTAAAGACTTGAATAATTTTATCAAGGCTTGAAGCAAATGTGAAAATTATGAGAATTATGATGCAGATGAGAGAACAGAAATACAAAATAATTCCATTTTTTGCCTAAGCAAAACTGAATAAACAATTATGATAGGCTTGGGCTGAATTAAAATAATGATTTCTAAAACCTCAACTTTTATTTTTATTTTTACCTGAAGTTGTATTTGCAGCATCTTGGCTCTTGCCATGACGATCTGCTTCTAGCCATTGGTACAAAACTACATAATGTAACAGAAACAAAAAAGCTTTATGAACAAACAAACAAACTAAAAAGCAAAAATGATTTTGAAGAATGAAAAATGAGAATAAAAAATTAAAAACAATTAAACATGAAACATTAATATCAATGAATGTATCTTAACACCAACAGTATATAGTTTATAAACCATTAGGAATAAGAAAGCAAATAAAATAGGTAATTGTACTTTACTGCAATAAACGAAATGCTATTTACACATATGCAGCAGTTATTCATATGGGGAAAAGAACACATGTTCTTTTCTTAATGCTAATTTGAACATAAGTATCAGGAGAAAGCTAATGTTTCTATAGTCAGATATAACAAAATATGATACTAAGACTAAATTAAAAATTATATCCCTAACTCTGCACATGTATCAAAATGGCTAAAGTCCAAAAAACCTGACAAGCATGTGAATGATGGAACTCTCATAAATTGCTGGTGGAAATGCAAAATGCCAATTTGGAAGACAGTTTAGCAATTTCTTACAATGCCAAACATAGTTTTATCATATGATCGTATAACCCCAGTCTAATCAGGAGAAAAACATCAGACAAGTTCCAAGAGAACCCAACCCACAATGTACCTGATGAATACTTGTCAAAACTGTCAAGGTCGTCAAAGACAAGTCTGAGAAACTGTTACAGCCAAAGGAGCAATAGGGACATGACAACTGAATGTAATACGGTATATTGGATAGGATCCTCCAACAGAGGAAGAACATTAAATAAGCATGAAGGAAATCCGAATAGAGTATAGACTTCAGTTAACGGTAATGCATCAGTATTAATTCATTAATTGTAACATGTATCATACTACTATAAGACGCTGATAGGGAAAATTACATGTGTGGATGAGGGTGGATGAAGGTATATGGGAACTTTGTATTATCTTCTCCATTTTTCTATAAGTCTAAGTCTGCTAAAAATCATATCTGTTTTTAAAATTATTCTATTATTTAAGGTGAGGACAAGAGTATATATTATATTCAAAACTTGCAAGTAGTCTGCCTCTTGTAAATCACTATGCAGACTTAAGCTGAAGTTGGCTCTACTGTGATTCCACTTAGTCAAATATCCTCTTAAGCACTATTAACTAGGAAATGTCAACTCCTGGAGGAAAGTTTACTTCAGCGAGGACTACTAAAGGCTATAAAAATTTCACACTAGAGCTCTGTAACTTAGCAGCTTTGAAGAGTGTTAAAACTTCCGGGTATCTTCTATGGGTTACCCAAATATCATTAGTATTAATATACTTTATGTGTGGCCCAAGATAATTCTTCTTTCAATGTGGCCCAGGGAAGCCAAAAGGTTGGATACCACTGGTCTAAATAATTCAGAGAATTTCCAGTGAACTAAGTGTATCTACTTCACATAAAGCTTCACATAAGAATCACAATTAGACCAAATTTGGATTTCAAAGTCAACTGCATAGCACGTACGAGGGCTGTCTAGAAAGAAATCCAGCCATAATTGCCTCTATTTTTCATATTACATGGCTGGATAGTTTCTGGACAGCCCTCATATATTTAAAAGGTAATGTGTAACTAAAAAAGAAATGTTACTAACATTTTGACTTAAAATACTAGCATATATGGGCAGTTTTAGAAGAATTAAACCGCCCCAATTCCTTGACTCTCATAAAGTATCTGAAATATGTCATAATACCAAGAGTCTGCTACTATGTTTGTAGATGTTAGAATACCAAGAACATACATCTTCTCACTGGGAACATGAGGTCTGGCCTTGTGGTGGATTCATGCTTCCTCTCAGCTGGCACTCTACTCCCAGTGCCTGTGCTTGAAGTTGCAAGTCGAGAGGGATTTGTGAACCTTGGAGCTATCTCTCAGCCTGGGTGTCCCTGTTACACATTTCTTCACTTATCTCCTCCCTGAACCTTCCCACTCCTAAGGCCCCAGTGAGTTCCCTCACTCATTTTTTGTGGACAATAAGAAAGTCGATATCTACCAAGAAGGAGGCTAATTAGGCTCAAATGTAAAAACAGAGCATATCAATTGTTTCTAAACAGGGGCCACTTAGGTGCACAAGACTGCCTGCCCCCACTGAACTGCCTAGTTGCATTGTGTTCTTGCTATCTGAGCCAGGCCTAACAAAGGAGTTCCTGGAATTGTTATTTCAACAAGCAGGACTGAGGCTTTCCCTGTCCGATCAAAGCTGTGCAGCTATATCCCCCCATTAGCAATTTCACTATCCAAAGCAGCTCCATTCTGATCAAACTGCAAGAGTTTGGAGTTGTCAACTGCATGAGGATGGACCAATCAGGGACCAGGGGTGGGAACTTCTACTAGGTAAGTCAGCTCCCCACTGGCTGGGGAGTGCACTTTCTCTTTCTACTAAAGATTGCAGACTGTTTCCCTGGCTGGAGCTGAAACACCAAAGACCAAAGATGTCTCACTGGAGCAGAGTGGTACAGGAGCAGAGCTGTCTAGCCAGAGAAGGGCCTCACCCCAGGGCTGCCTCACTGCTGTGCTGTTTCACAGCTGAGCTGTATCACAGCTGAGCTGTATCACAACTGAGCTGTCAGCACTGAATAAAGTTTCCTTTTTCAAAGCATTCCTAATTGGGGATTCCTGTTGGTGCTGAATTGTCATTTACAAACATTAGGTGACATTACCCACTTGCACCACAGTCTATTTCTGCCCAGGACATTTCTCCACAAAACAAGGCCAAGTTTCCCAGTATTTCCCTACCCTGCTGTCTCTGAAGGATACCACAGAAGTCTAAATGTTTTAAAGAAACTTTGCTGATAGGAACAATGAAAACAGATGGGAAGTTTACAAAGGTAATCTCTTCTGCCCTGTGCCTTTTTCATTTTATTCCTTTTCTCTTTAATGGGAAAGTTAAAAAAAAGAAAAAGTGCACACAAAACACACAGTACATGCACAGAGAAAGGCAATAAATGGTGGACAGAATAGTCGGAGTAAAAACACTGTTCCTCAGTACTTTGGTAAAGATAAGAAGGAAATGGTGAACTATGAATGCTGCCCACAAAAGCCATGTTGAGGCAAAGAGAAAGGAAGGATGTGGCGGTGAGGAGTTTACTCTTCTTCACATGTCTCTCCACACAGGTTCCCAACTGTCTGTCTCCAAAGACAGCCTGGATTGGCATTAGCTGGAGTTGGGAGGGGGAACACTGGGCAGCAGTAGGTCCTACAGGACAAACTGACTAAAGAGAAATGCGGGTTGGGGGAATACAGATTGGTAACTAAAATGAAAGGGAACTCTTGTGACAGTCACAGAAAGACATTTATTGTACACATGGGCTGTGTTTACATCTCAGTAAGCTTTCCTCTTCAAAGGAGATACCCTTAGGAGGCATATATATTATTTATTCTGATGATCTACCACTATTTAAATCATTTCTCAGCAGGTGGCGTATAAGTAGAGACTTGCTGATATAAAAATTATCATAGTTAATATGCAGAGTTTACTGTATGTCTGTTATTCTAAGTGTTCTACATATATTAACTTATTTCATCATAATAATTACTCTATGAAGTAGGTACTATTATATTTCAGATATAGAAATTGAGGCACAAAAAGGTTAAATAACTTGCCCAAAGTCAGACAACTAGAAAATTCAAACCTAAGCACTCTGATTCTAGAGTCTGTGCTCGTAACTCTACGTATGAAGTCATCCCAGGAGAGTATTTCAAGCAGGGGGAGCAGTAAGTACAGGGTCATGAGGCAGATGTGAGCTTGTCACGGCTAAGCTGCAGCAAGGAGGCAGCACATTGATGTGTGAGTGAGGGGGTAAAAGATGAGGTCAGAGAGGTAACCAGGAGCCAGATCAAACACTGCCTTGTGGATAATGGTGAGAACTTTGGATTTTATGCTAAATAATCATGGGAGGTAACAGAAGCATTTCAAACAGAGAGTGACTTTGTTTTAAAGCAGGCTGACAAGATACACCGTTTTCAGTGGGATAGAAAACGGTACCGTCCCGTTTCAAATGGTGCGTATGGTCAGCCTCGTTTCACCTGGCTAAATTCAAGGTGTCAGAAGGTTGATCATTCGTACCATTTGAAATGGAACAGTACCACTGTCTTCTGTCCTGTTTCAAATGGTACGTCTGGTCAGTTTATTTTAAAGGGATCACCATGACAGCTGAGAAAACAAACCATAGTCGGTAAGAATGGAAACAAAGAGACCAATTAGGAAGCTTCTGCAATAATCTGAGGCAAGAGATAGATTAGAGAAATAGTGTTAGGATGGTGAGAAGTGGTACGATTCTAAATAACAGTAAAGGTATAAAAGATGATTTGCTGATAGATTAAATGTGAGGGAAAAGAGCAGTCAAGAAGGATAGTGTGAGTCCAGGCAAGTCAACTGACTACCTCCCAGTGCCAGTGAGTAACAAAGCCAGACTAGAGTTTGTTTCTTCAAACTTACAGAGTATCAGTTTCTAAATAAATGCAATTATATTGCATTTAAAAAAAAGGGGGGGATCTCATCATAGTACAATTTTTGGTCTGAGCGCCTAGATTAATAGTGTAGCTATTTACTAAAATAAGAAACAATGGAGCTGGAGGGGTTTGGGGACACTGTTAGGGGGCTAGAATAAGAATTCAGTTTTGAATATGTTAAATCTGAGATGTATATTAGGCAGGCTGACCAGACGTCCTGCTTTAAACAGGAGAGAAAAAAATGGTTATGTATGGTCAGCCCAGTCTCACTGTGCTAAATTTAAGGAGTCAGTAGGCTGACCACACATACTGTTGTTTTCTGTCCCATTTAGAATGGGACATCTGGTCAGCTTACTATTAAGTATCCAAGTGAAATTTTTGAGTAAGCATTATGTATATAAATTTGAAATTCAAGGGGAAAGTTAGAAATTCAGGGGTCAAACAGGTAGTATTTAATGTCACAGGATTGGGTAAGTCCACCTAGGAAATGAATGTAGATGAAGAGAGAAAGGCCAGAGTCAGAGCCCTAGGGGACTGATGTAACATTAAGAGGCTGGAAAGAGAATAAGGAACTGACAAAAACATAAATGAGTATTAGGAGCCAGTGAGGTAAGAGAAAAAAACCCCAAAAATGGACATAATGGAAGCCAAGTAAAGAAAATGTTTAACAAGAAGGGAGCTGATAACATGGAAGATACTGTGACCTTGACAAAGAGATTTCTGTGGAGTGCTGGATGCTGTTCCAAGAAAGAATACAAAGAGAGGGAAGTAGAGGCAGAAAGGATAAATAACTCTTCTGCACAGTTGTGCTGGAAAGATGAGAAATGGATAATATTGGAGGAGGATATAGAGTTGAAGGGAGGGGCTTGTTTTGTAAAGATAGTAGATTGATTATTAATTCATTCACGTAAATTTCCAGTGTGCCTATACTCTGTCAGGAATGCAGGACAAAGACCAGCCAAATTCTATTTAGGCACTGTGCACTCCACACTAAGCACAGAACACAACAGTCAATTATTTACTTGCAAAATTAACCTAAAAATGATTCCAGAATCTATAGTTCTCTGATAATGAAGAATACACAAAGCATTTTGCTTCTAATCCATGCCTGTCATATGATTCCTTTTGCAATAAAACACAAAACAAACAAAAAACTTTGAAAAGTCAGTGAAGCGCTGTAACTCATATTATGAAACTCTCTAAGAGGAAAGGGTCCATAATTTTTAAGTTAATAATCAAATAAGTACCAAGTATTCATCAGTGCTTAGTAAATGATTTTTATTATTTTGAAGAATATATAAGTGATTTTCATTTAAGTATAGCCAAGAAAATAAGGTTCTAGTTCTGGTCAAATATCCTGAGATCTAGTAGCCTAGGACAAATTATAATTTCTTTGAGCAAAGTTTCCCTCATATATAAAATCTGGATTATTTTATTAATATAATATAATAATGTATTTTATTAGTATTTTTAGATATCTATCTTCTATGAGAATCATTTATCTATTTGTGGGAAAGTATATTATTATTCATGTTGCATTTTATCATACATTATAGAAAAAATCTTCCTATATTGCTAAAGAACTTACTCTCTGCTAAAGGGACTTCAAGAGAGCCACCTGTTGCCTTCACAAACAAAAGAAAGTCACCTACCAATAAAATATTTATAGTTGACAAGTAATACTATAGAGCTAGAGTTCTAAGATGATCCAAACGGAATCTTTTCTGCTGCATGATTCAAAGAAGCAGTTTTTACAGAGCTAAAGTAGACTCTTCCCTCCATTTCTCTTCACTAACTTTTTGCTGCCAATACTCTCATCAAAAATAAAATAAAATTCTAAGGAGTCAGAAACACAAGTAACTCAGTTTAATTTACATAGAGGTACCAATTAATGTTTACAAGAATACCACTTTCTTTCTCTTATCCTCCTAAAAAAAATCCTGTATAAGATATAAACAAAGTTCTGTAAAGGACAGATATAAATTATAAGGTAGGGAGTGGGATACATCTGTTTTATTAATGCTTCTAACCTGAGTAAAATAGAGAAAAGCAATGTTAGTAACAAGATTAACTGGGGAAGAGGATCTTCCTGTAACAATCAAACAGAAGCATGATTATTCCAACAATTACCTGAAGTTGTTGGTACCACAGTGCTCAGTTGGTGTGATTGTTGCTAAGCAAAAACATCCTCTAAGTCTCTCTGAATCAGTGTCACTTTCAATTTTCTTTAAAAAATCTAAAGACCATCTTCAGCTCTCTCTACTTGGCATTTGACACTTGACTCTCCTTGCTTCCTTGTGTCCTATGACACCAACCTTTCCAAGTTATTTCATCTCAATGATCACTGCGAGAGTCTCCCTGTTGTAGTGTGTGTTTATCTTACTCTTTTGTTGGACAAATGTATTCTGAGATGGTTACCCACTCCTGTAAGCCCACAGATTATACCATGTAGGTAAAGGGGACTGTCTTTCTTGAAGAAGTGAACATTGCCACTGATAATCATCTTGGGAAAATACATCTTATGACATGAAAAGAAAATAAGAAAGATGGAACCTAGGCCAATAGAAGGAAGGAACTCTTTCCCCTCTCTAGACCTTCTTCCCTCGAGTCCTGACGACAAGCAGTCCAGATATCCTTAAGGACTCTCCTCAGTTGTGGGAGAAAAGAAATCTGCCATGTGGAGGCAGAACTTGGTTTTAGCAAGAAGGCAATTCTCCACCTGGGAAAAAACACAAATTTGGGGCCCCAAAGGACCAGCGGACTCTCTAAGCACTGAAAGCAGCCCTACAAGATGTTCTCCTAAAGTGGTTATGTTACTTTCCATTTATAACTGCCTTCTGCAATCTGCAAGAATTTTGTAAAGTTTTACCCTCTCCGCTGTAAGAAAGGAGGCCACTACAGGAAAGGGCAGTTATTAAGGGAGGCCACAGGTGTCTCTTCTTCTACTGCTCCCTGCTCCACTGAGTGCTGCCTGCTCATTTGTTCTTACTCTGCACACTCCAACAGCTGACACTACCACCTGTATTTATGACTTCCACCAAATATATGCTCTATCCTGATCACTCTTCTATTCAGGTCAGTATTTCCAAGTGCCTATTGGAAATCTTTACCACGAGCTGTTAAAAGTCAAAGTATCTTAAACTGGACTATTTACATGTCTCTCAGACTACCTCTTCTTCCTCTATTCCTGTGTCAATTAAAATAATACCAAGACTCGACCAAGTCAAAACCTGGAATTTACTCTCCCTTCTCTGAAAAGAGGATGAGGGAAATAAAATGGAATGAAAGAAATCCCTTTTAGCATACAAAGTGCTTTCTGTAACAAAGAGGGTACACTACTCTTACAATGTGGAGAATGAATCTTAGCTGTTCTGCTTCTGGAGCATAATATAAAATGACTAAGCCATATGTGACCTTAAATAAACTATTTAGTCTTCCTGTGTTGTCCAGAAAGGAAAATGACAATGATGAGTAAAGTTATGTCATAAAAACATGTCATAAATATTATAAAGATTTTTTTTCAAAATCCTCTTCCAAATGTTAGGAAAAGTGAGCACAACAGCAAGCATGCTTAACAGTATTCTTGAATTACAGAGTTAGTTCTCCATTTGATTGCATCAATTTTTCATTTACAAAATCCCACCAAATTATTCAGTAATGTGAATCATTAGGTACTGACTTGTAGCTGGAAGAAATAAATTCCCTATAGTTACTAATGGAAGACAACATTTGCAGTATTTCCCACAAATATTGTAAAAGCCAGGAAAAAAGCATTTGTGTGTGCATGTGTAGCTACAGGCATGCCTGAATAGAAGGTAACCATAAATGAGAGATGATCCACACATCATTATCACCCAAAGTCCATAGTTTACAATAAGGTTCACACTTGGTGATGTACATTCTAACATTCTAGGAATGCTGACAAATGTATAATGGTACGTATCTACCAGTATAGTATGGCACAGAATAGTTTCACTGCCCTAACACATCTTCTGTGCTATCTATTCATCCCTCCTCCCCTGCTAACCCCTGGCAACCACTCATCTTTTTACTGTCTCCACAGTTTTGCCTTTTCCAGAAAGTCATACAGTTGAAATCATATACTATAAAACGTTTTCAGGTTGGCTTCTTTCATTTAGTAATATGCATTTAAAGCTCCTCCATGTCTTTTTGTGGCTTATAGCTTATTTAGCACTGAATAATATTTCACTGTATGGACATACCACCATTTATTTATTCATTCATGTACTGAAGATTATCTTGGTTGCTTCCAAATTTAGGCAATTATGAATAAAGCTGCTAGAAGCATCTCTGTGTAGGTTTTTGTATAGATATAAGTTTTTTAGCTCCTCTGGATAAATACCAAGGAGTAGTGCTGATGAATCATATAGTGAAGTATGCTTAGTTTTGAGAGAAACTGTCACACTGTCTTCCAAAGTGGCCATACCATTTTGCTTTCCCACTGTCGATGAGAGTTGTTAATGTTTACTTTTAAGATTTACCAATTTATTTAGATATTATATTTATGTTGTCAGCCTTGACAACAGTAGCTATCACCATTATAGCTACTTTTTGAGTCATCTAACACATGATTATATTGACTATAAAGGGTTGTACAAGTATATAACATTTACATATGTAACCAGACAAAATTATAAATGGCTGCAGAAAACAATATTCTTTCAAACAAATAAACCAACGAGCTCTAACTATGAATCTTAACTATTAGTATTTTGAAGTCTGTGAGTAACAAGGGATATGGACATCTCAAAAATAACACATTTACTCCCTACTTTTATGTAAGTGACAGTAAAATGGTCTAATCTGTATGATACAGGATGAGTTTCCTTAGTCAAGAATCACAAATTCTTTGACTCACAATAGGAAGAGTTCTTAGAAACCAAAGAGGAAATCACTTCCAACCTCCCACCTGCTAATTTATCTAGCTCAATGAGTAAGCAGTACAACCATTCACCCAGTGGCTCAAGTCAAGACACTTGGAGTCATCCTTGACTACTTTTTCCCTCTTATTCCCAGTGATCTAATCCATCACTCCATCCTAGTGATTTAACCCCCTATTTTTCTTTAATCTATCCAATTCTCTCCATCCCACTCCCACTATGCCAGTCCAATCCAATGTCATCTCTCATAGGAATTACTACAGATGTCATCTCTCATAGGAATTACTACAAATGTTTTAACTGCCTCCAGGCTTACTCCTGCCAATTACTACTTTATAATGCAGCCAAGAAATCTTTCTAAATACAAATTTGATGGTATACCTCTTCAAAACCCTTCAACAGTGCTTCATTATCCTAGGATAAAGCTCGAATTCCTTAACACAGCTTCAAAATTTTTCACAATCTGACTGCTTATATCTTAGCCCTTTCTGTAGAATTTTCTATATCCTTTGTATTCTGTACTCCAGCCATGCAGAAATCACTAGTTGTTCACCATATGCATGCACCGTGCTCTCTCAAATTTGCTTTTATATATGCTGTTCTTTCTGCCATAAATAGTTCTTCTTGTATTGCCACTCCCTGTTCTCATCCCACCTGCAAATTCTTGGCCACGCTTCAGATTTAAGCTTACAGTCATTTCTTCTGGAAAAGCCTGCAGTTCTGTGATGGTAAGAGTGGTATCTCATTCACGGCTGAACCCCAAAGATGATACAGTGCCTAGTAAATATGAATTGAAGGACCATTTACTAAGTAAGTAAGTATAAACATGAGCTAGTTGAAAGAATATAGGATTGCTACTAACTCTATGTAAGAATTTTTATCTTGTGTGTACAAGGTCACTTAATAAGAATTTAAGATTTGTGATTATAATTATACTGAAATTGTAAATTTAAATTACCATTACTATAATTGGAGAAGTAGTTTTTTTCTTTTACACTATAATGTAGAAATAGCTGAGAAATGACAGATGCTGCATTATGGATTTTGTGCTCCAGCAAGACCATTCCACATACTTGTAGTTTTGCTGGTATACTTACATTTATTGCCATAAATGTTTGGCGAATTGTACTTCTATGAGAGAAAGTTGTAAGTCATATTCTTTTAGGACAAATGTGCCTTTTTTTCAATTTTTCTTACTGTGGTAAAATACACATAACATAAAATTTACCACCTTAACTATTTTTAAGTGTATCAAATACACTCATAATGGTCAACCATCACCACCCACCATCCATCTTCATAATTCTTTTCATCTTATAAGACTGAAATCCTATACTCATTAAACAATAATTCCCCATTCCCTCCACCTCTTGGCCTCTAGCAACCACCATTCTACTGTCTTTATGATTTTGAGTAGCTCATATAGAAAGAATCATACAGTATATTTTTGTGACTGGTTTATTTCACTTAATGTAATGTTCTCAAAGTTTATCCATGTTGTAGCATATTGAAGAATTTTTTTTCCTTTTTAAAGCTGAATAATATTCCACTGTATGTATAAACCACACTTTGCTTATCCATTCATCCTTCAATAGATAGCTGGGTTGCTTCCATGTTAGGTATGATGAACAATGCTTCTATAAACATGTTAGACAAATTATCTCTTCTAGACCCTGCTTTCAATTCTTCCAGGTATATGCCCAGAAGAAGAACTGCAGGTTGTATAGTAATTCTACTTTTAAATTTTTGTGGAACAGCCATACTGATTTTCACAGTGGCTGTACCATTTTAAATTTCCATCAGGAATGCACAAAGTCTCCACATTCTCACCAACATTTGATGTTTTTTATTCTTTTAACAGTAGCCATCCTAATGGGTATTAAGTGCTTTTAGGATGAGTTTTAAAGGCCTTTCCATTTTATACAAATGAATAAACAAAAATCCAATTCAGACTTTGTTCAATTATATTTGATCAGTAGACTGTGATTTAGAAAACTGCGTTCCATAGAAACACTTTTTGCAGTAAGATTAAACTTATTTATTCACTAGGAGCACAATATTACTGGTGATGTTCAAAATTCTACACTGCCACCCCAACAAAATATATTCAGTTCTTGGTATGAGTTTAACTAAGCATATGAGGAATACAGAACAATTATTAGTAATAGTTTTCGCTCAATGGTTAGAGAAGAAATTCTTAGGAAGGAAATAATTCAAGTTGGTGAACAGAAACAATTATATCACAAAATAGGCTATATAGTATTTTTTGAAGCATTTAAATATATTCATTAAAGCCACTCTTTCAGGAAAATCATGCTTATACTTACTTTCCACATAGAAAGCAGGGTATGAAAACCAGGCGTACAGGCTACCCTTATTTCTTGAGCAGCATTCCTGTACTTGCTCCTTGTGACCATAGGACTATAACACGTCACTTATTTATATTCATTTCCTCTAATGCTGTACAACATAATTTCTGTGTTAGTATATCTGATGCCTAAAAGGTAAAGCCAAGCCATGTACAATCATGGGCCTTTTTTATTTTTTTAACTTTTTCATTAATTTGATCTTCATTATGGATGATCTTGGTCACTTTTCAGTTCTTTGGTTGCAGAAAAGTACATTATTTGTGTGTTCCTTCAAGACCCTGACATAATAAATGACTGCTGTTACTATTTGCTTACTCCACAGCTGGCTACCAATTTCTATATTGTTTAAGTTCCTTCCTTTGTCTTTTGTGCTGGTCAACTTTAGAGATATTTATTTTCCTTTTTGTAATTAGGAAAATATTTCAAACATATAGAAAATTAGAACAGAAATAATGAACACCTTTGTGTAGTTATCTTCTGCCCAAATTCAACAAATTGGGCATGTTCCTGTATCTGCTTACCAATTTTATTAAAAAAGAAATAAAACTTTAGAGAAAGAATAACAGTCTCCTTGTGCCCCTCCTCAACCCTCTGCAGCCTGTCCTCGCTTCCCATCCTACCTTTCAGGGCTCAGTTTAAATCCTTCCTGAAAACTACCCTAGTCCAGCCCATGGGGGTGCCTCTTTTCTCTATTTACACACTCTATCTCTAAATAGGCAGATTTTTTTCCTGGGGGTTCCCTCCAGCCTGAGCTTACAGTGGCCTGTGAGTAGTCAATGTCCTGACTACTCTGCTGTACAGAGTCAGCATTGTGTTGCTGCCTAGGTCTTGAGACATAAAGGTAAAATCATCTCAGCCAAGGTGAAGAACAGCGAAAAGTACAGTTGAGTGTTGAATCACAAGTGCACAGTTGGTAAAAGAAAGGATCTCTCTCTAAACACACAAGCTGCAGTTTAAGTTAATAGCCTTAGTTGCTCTGTAAGAGAATGCACGTCCCATAGAAACAATGTTATAGGTAGTCGAGGTGGTTATCTCCTTATCTCCCTAGCCCTAAACTAGCAGCAGTACTTTTAATGACCCAGAACAGGGATTTGGGAAAGTTAGAGGGGAGAGAAGACAGAGAGAAAAGTTCACAAGCTCTTGGATTCACAGCTGATGAAGGGCTGGGAACCGAAGTCCAGGGGCCCTGGAAGTCAGGTAAGACATCAATCATCCCATGGAGCTCATCCTTCACTGGGCCCTTCCATCTCACACTCTCTTTTCTGGATTTGCCTTTTCTTTCCCCCTTTCCCTCTTTTCCCTTCCTATCTCTCATTCTTACCTTCAGCTATTTACTGTGCCCCTGTGGGCCCTGCCAGGACAGCGGCGGGGGATGGGGGGTATCCTTCCCTCACTCAGTCTTGCATTGTTGGGGTGAGATAGCACATGGGAGAGGATCTGTGGGCAGGCTTTGCAATGGGAGCAGTGCTGAGAGGAGAGAGGTAGGGAAAACGGTAACTCCCTGAAGCCTGGGGGTCTGAGACCTCTTGGGTTCGGATCCTCTCATTACATAGGTCATCTAAACCACTTCTCTAGACTAAAAGGGCCTATACCAGAGATCCCTCTATAAACACAAAAAAATCTGATTCAAATATTTTAGTAAATAACATTGCATAAGTGAATAATTCATAACATGCTAGACTAGAATAATCTTCCCCATTTATAGCAAACAAATCTTTCTAGTGGCTTTTAATCAAGGTTTTCATACTATATATACTACCTTCCCTTTTCAAGCTACCTGAATACCACACTCACTGCATCATATTAAACTCCATAGTGAGTTTTCTATTTTTTTCTATTTTTTTACATCTGTTTTTCTCCATGCTGTGCTAATTTAACCTCATCTCGGTAAACAAGAAAATGGTCCGCATCTGACAGCCTCTAGCTGAAGCAACTGCAGCTGGCCTGTGTGCAAACCAATTTTGTTCACTCTTTATCTTGGCAGGGAGCCCTGCCCTAGAATTGTTTTGGGACTAATAAGCATTAAACCTGTGTCAGGAAGGTTGCTGAAAGAAGGCACAGAGCAAGGCCGGGAAACAAGACTGCTCAAGAGAGGGATTAGGACAAATGCAGCAGATGTGGGCAAACCTAGGTGTTTTGCTCATGACAGTAAAACTGGGTCCAGAGTCTTTTCTGTGCCTTGGCATTTCTGTGGAAATGACTTGGAAAGAGGATCAGGGAGAAAAGAGATGCACAGAATTTGCTGTGTTTCTTTATTTCTGGGATGATGGGTGCTTGGTGACTAGCCAGAAAATGTTACTTCAGATGATAGCAAATGGGAAGGAACAAAATGCATCCTTTGCCACTCTCTAGCTTAAAACACTGTATGGTTTTTCTTTGGGTATTTAGTAAGTTAGATGGCATCATTTTCTACAGGATAAACCTGAGGTAAAAGAAACAGATGTGCCAAACAAGATCGAGAGCACATATAAACCACTCTAACTCTGTCTACAAACTCTGTTTAAAAATAAATTGCTCCGCATCAAATGATCAAATATTGGAGTAGTTTTTCTACTCACCTGCTGGATTCATTCCATACCTCTCAATATATCACCTTCATTTTGTACTAGAACTTGAATGAAAATGAAGTGTACTCAATCAATCTTTTAATCCCATTAGCTAGATAAACATTGTTTAACAATTTCACAAGTTACCTGCCAAACAAGGCCATTGGGCTTCCCAAAATACCACTGGATCTGTGGGGCTGGTACAGAAGCCAAAAAAGGACAGTCCATTTTGTCTGATCTCCGTAATTCTTGAACATATGGTTGCTTTTTGTGCATCTGCTCACATAGTTCTCATTAAATGCCTAGTAAGTCAGTAACTAACAGATGTGCGTGTAGAGACCGAGTTTTTTATAATAGTTTTATTGAGATATATTTCATATACCCTAACACTTACCATTTTAAAGTATACAATTCAATGGTTTTTACTATTTTCACAGAGTTGTGCAACCATCATCATCCAGTTTTAGAACATTTCAGCACCCCTCAAAAGAAACCTTGTACCCATTAGTAAACATAATTTTTGATATAGTGGCCATCTCTGTTTGCTAGGAGTGTTTCTACCTGTACAGGCATTTCTTGGCCTTTGTCAAGTAGAACATAGCAAAAAAATATTTTTTTTAGAGTGTTTAGATAACACCCATAAAGTCTCAAAAAGTGTTTTTCAAATACACGTTTTCTTTAGTTCCATCTTATCCATGCACCAGCTTGGGAACTTTACAAAAATAACTGACTTGCAGAAGAGTGAACAAACATTATCCAACTTACAGATTTAAAAATGCTTTGTAGCCTCATCTGCAAAAGCCAGTTTCCTGCAGATATTCTGTGTTGAGGTTCTTATTGATAAAATTAGCAATAAGGTCCTATAGAACTTCTCAATCTCGTTTCCCAAATGTACAAAAACAACTTTGCGTTACTGCATTTCCAGACACCTATTATGAAATAAAACTTTCTAATCAAACCACTAGCATAAAAGGCAAATTGTGCTGAAATACATTTAGTCAATAATGAAAAAGGTAGAAACATAATGTGAGCTACATATGTAATTTAAAATTTTCTAGCAGTCACATTTTAAAAATAGTAAAAAGAAACTGGAAAACTGAATTGTAATGATACTTTATTTAGTCCAATGTATCCAAAATATTGCTTCGACTTGTAATCAATATACAAAATTTTATTGAGATACTAAGTCTTTCAAATATGGTGAGTATTTTATACCTACAACATAACACATTTTGGAATAGTCAAGTTTCATGTGCTCAACAGCCACGTGTGTCTAAGTGGCTTTAATGCTGAGCAGCAAGCACAGCCTCAGCTCACTGAAGTTAGTCTTTCAATTCATCGTAAGGATTGCCTTAGTTTAGGTATTCATCATCTCTTGCTCAGATAATTCCAATAGATTCCTATCCAGTCTCCTTGTCAATCCAGCCTCTATACTGCTGCCAAAATTATCATAATATGCTAATATGCTAGTCTGATAATTAGTATCCCCTGCATAAAATCCTTCAGTGGCTCTTTACAACTAATTAAAAATCCACATTCCTGTTGTCAAAATTATGTATGGTGTCAGATGGGCACTAGACTTAGTGGGGGAAGGACTTCATAAATTATATAAATGGCTACCCACTGTGCTGTACACCTGAAAATATATAAATACAGAATGTCAACTATAATTTATATATACATACATACATATATATGTGTGTGTACATATATACATACGTGTGTGTGTGTGTGTGTGTGTGTGTGTGTGTGTGTATGAAGTCATGGTATGTAGAGTACGGCATAGGGAATATAGTCAATGGCATTGAATTATAACAGCTTCGTACGGTGTCAGATGGGCAGGAGACTTGTTGGGATTATCACTTTGCGAGATGTATAAAATGTCTAATCATTATATTGTTTTGTATTCTGGAAACTATTAATTAAAAAAGAAAAGAAAGACTGGTTGACCTACTCAATCCCATAAAAAAAAAAAATCCTAATTCCTTAGCTTATAATATAAAACTTATATTTGGCTTTTGACTACCTCTCCAGTTCTACTTTCTCCTCTTCCTCTTCTCTTCCATGTTGACTATAGTAAATTACTTGCTGTCATATTCTTACCCCTTTCTGCCTTATAAGTGTTTTTCCGCAGTTTAAGACATCCTCCCCTCAATCCTTGCCAATTTGGCAAACATCTGTTCCTAGTTCAGTGTTACATTCTCTGTGAAACTTTCCCCATTTCCTGCCAGGGAATGCTAGATGCACTCCTCGAAAGTCCCTTTTTACACCATCTATCACATTATGCAGTGCAGTCAAATTTTATGAAGGTTTGGCTCTAATGTGATCATGTCAGGCTAAAATCAAGAGTCAAATTACTTTTGTAAATTTCTTAGGAAAGTATGGCCATATTGGGGAATGGAAGTTTGCTGTGATCTGTAGTCCTAAATGTGCCTCCCTGAGAGGCAGGCAGATCTCCATTTCATAAATGAGGGAAATATAAAAGAAGTTACGACTAGTATGAAATTTTAATTAGTAAGGCTGCCACCATTATTCTTAGTGTATCCTATAATTAACAGGGCTTCTTTTCCAACATCTTGTTTAAAAAATCATTGGGGTACTACTAAGGAGGTTATTTTATTTCTTTAACTTTGCTTCTACTGTATTCTATCCCATTCTAATCATTAAGATGAATACTAGAATGATTTATTCTTCTGGACAAAGTATTTCTTGTTCCTCACAGATGTGTCCTCCTTCCCCATTCCCTCCACCCCTTTTTAGGTCAAGGAAGCTGGTAGTTAATTCTTGAGACTGCTGTAGGTATGTGAGAAAGAGTAAAATAAACGTTTTTAAAGCACCTTGAAGCCTCTAATAACTTATTTCATCTGTTCAGTTCTTATCTGATCCCAGTAAAGCACTAACGGGGAAAATACATAAATGCCTTTCCATTTTTTTTTGGGGGGGGGGAGAAAGGGCTGCATGCAGCTTGCAGTGAATATCCTATTTATTGAGATGGCCTCAGGCCTAAGACAACTTGTGTATCAGTCATTCTGCAGGAGTAGAAAAGGACGAGGAGAGGCTAATGAATGGTCACAGTCCCTACTCTCAGGGAAAGGGCTGTTCTCAGGTCTGGAATGGCTTTGTGAAACTCCCAAGCCTTGAGGTATAGGGGGTCAATTTGGGAGGATGCCTACCATCCCTAGCAGAAAAGGGAAGGTAAAAGTGTCTATTCTTGAAATTTGGGAGGATTCAGGAAGATGAGGAGATTGCTTCGACAGCCATGCCACTGCTGACCAGACACTGGCCCTTAAGTGGGAATGCAGTGGCCCCACAGTGTAAGGTGGCACATATATCATTCCATCAGATACACTGATTTTGAGTTAATGTTTGGACACCTTATTCGTCTGTTTTGCAATAATTTTACTGTTCTTCATTTCCCTGAAAATTTAGTACACCGTTAATGTACTAAATGTACTACATGCCACTAAATTGCACACTTTAAATGACCTACGGTTAACTGTATTTTATGTGAATCTTTCTAATTTTTAAAAATAAAAAAAGTATATGACAAGAAAAATATTGCAGGATTACCAAAGCCATCATATTTTCCTTCACTGTGTGCACGTGACACACTTTGTCCTATAATGTTGCCCAGGAATAGATCTTGAATCCTAAGACTGCTGTGATGGGTTCTGAGGGAAGAGATGATAATGTCAGAATACTTAGCTCCTAGGATGTGATTAAGCTCATTTTGTTCATCAGCAAAGTGGTATCATAATGTTCTTTCTAGCGTATTAAAAGAAATGAATCCTAATTAACATCTGTAATAGCTCAGTAAGCCTCCTTGTTGTGTTTTAAGTGAAAACTACTGAGACTTTTTTTAATCTCCAATTTTGAATCATATCTTAGAAACATTGGTGGCAGGATGTATGTGGTAAGGGATAAACAAATGCATGGAATAAAAAAGGGTTGGAAAGATGCTTAACAATAAACACAGGACTAATTTAAAATTTTTCATATTTTTAATGAAATTATCTTTCATTAGAAAATTCTAGGCATCTATTCTCACCTGTGGCAAAACATCACAAAAAATGGTCACTAAAAATTCTTCTCTTCTCTGTACGTGCATGCCACCTCTTCCATCAGGAGGAGGGGTCTATTTTCCTCCCCTTGAATTTGGGTTGGTCCGGTAACTTGTTTTATTTAACAAGTAGAATGTGGCAGAAATGTTGCGGTGCCACTTACAGCCCTAACCCCAAAGAATCCTCACAGCTCCTCATTTTCTATTGTTGTTGGTTTCTGTTTGTTTGTTTTAAAACCCAGCCACCATTTAAAGAAATTTGGGCCAAATTACTGAATAATAATGAGATGACATGAAGAAGCGGGGAGAGGCCCACCTGCCCTCTAGCCATTACAGCTACCCAGGTCAAGTGACAAGAAGCCATCTTGGACATCTAGCAATATTAATGTCCCCAGTTGATACCATGTGAAGCAGAGTAACTGCCTAGAATGATAAGAAATAGTCACCAGCAATTTAATCCACTATGGAGTAGTCTGTTACGCAGCAATAGGTAACTGATAAGTCCCATATATCATATCCCCTAACTGATTGTCTCCTAGAACCCTAAATTTAAAATTGGAGTTCAAATTCTGCCAATAATAAATTGACCAATCACTTTGATCCCCAAAGAATCTCGAAACCTCTAAGTTAAATATTATTCTAATTTTCAAAACTAAAAGTTCTTATATCTGACAAAGGATTTGTCACCAGAATATTTAAAGAATTCCCGTAAATCAATAATAAAAAAGACAATCCAATTTTTTTAAATGAACAAAAGATCTGAACATTAGAGTAAATATAACTTATACAAATAGCCAAGCAAATGAAAAGGTGTTCATCATTAGTCATCACATAAAATACAAATTAAAACCATAACGAGACACTACCTCATACCCACCAGACTGATCAAAATTATAAAGACAATACTAATACCAAGGGTTGGTGAGAATAAGGATCAACTGAAACTCTCATACATTGTTGGTGGGAATGTAAAATGAGAAAACCACTTTAGATAACTATTAGGCAATGTTTTGTAAAATTGTACATATACCTAACCCACAACACCTACAATTCTACTCCTAGAAAAGCATATATCCACAAAATGATGTGTATAATGACAGCTTTACTCATAACAGCAAAAATACTGGAAACAACTCAAATGTCCACCAAAAAGCAAAAGGATACACAATCCGTAGTACATTCATTCAATGGAACACAACTAAGTAATACAAAAACAATAAACAACTGCTGCATGCAACGACATGGATGAACCTTAGTAACATTTTGTTGAGTGAAATAAGCCAAACAATTTTCATATGACGTCCAAGAACTAATCTATGGTTCTTTCAGCATTCCACCATCGTTTAGTAATTCCTCAAGGTGACTAACACAAAGGGAAACAAGAGAGGTACTCGCTGTATGTTCTTCAGGCCTTTTAGAAAATACAGATTGTTCCTTTGGCCACATACATGAGAATCTTCAAGAAAGGTGTTGTAGAAATCAAGGGAGTGGAGACTGTTCAAAAAGGAATGCTCTTAAATATTACCACGGCAAAACTGAAAGAAGTCCAACTGCAGAAAGTAGAGGAAGTACATGAACAAGAAAGGTTTTTTGGAAGTTAAGAGAAAAATTATTTTTATAGCTATGTATCATAAGTTTGGGATAAATGGATACAGCATCATTAATTAAGTCCTGCTGACATAACGAGAATACATTAACAAGGTGTAATAGTTTAATAACCTAGGTATTTCATCCAAAATACTTTGGTTTATGAACTTTTTATAAAACAAAAAATAACTCCCCAAATGGGTACTTAGATTTTTAAGGACGCAAGAGATTTTCCAGCCTTCTAAAAAATATTTATTGAATAGCTTATATGAATAAGATACTCTCCTAAGTGCTATGAGAGATATGAGGCAGCAAAGCCCCTAAATTCCATACGTCTATTTTACTATCTCATAGTAGTATCTCATAGAACTTATTCATTATACTATACAGATTCATTACATATCACATGTAGGAATATAATGAATACTGGACACAGAAAATTCAACAAACGTTATTGTACTATCAGCAATCTGATGCTAGATTAATTCACAGAACCATTTGTATAATACAACTAATGAATGAAGCAGACAATTAGTACTTTCAAAATCTACCTGATTTCTCAAATGCCAATCCATCAAGATTTCTGGAGAAAAAGAATATGATTTTAAAAAATTATACCGTAATAAGATATAGTATCTGCTTTCCACCAAACTTAAAAATTAAATGTGGAGATAAAAAATCATTTTTATTTCTTCTTAAAGCCATGAAACCTATGTAACTCATATGACAAATACTGATAAAGAATATTAATGCTATGAAAGATTAAAATGAGATTACTATTCACAGGACCTAGATTAGTATGAATTTTAGAATTTGTCTAGACAGATTGATCTCACATCTCATACAAAACCTGAGTTTTCACATACCTGAGTGAAAACTAAGTAAGTTACTATACTTCTGTTCCAGTGGCTCATGAAATAACATATTCTACTTTTTAAAAGGCTTAATAATAGGAAACATTTCTTATGCAATCTGCTTTCTTTCAACTTACACTGTAGTCTTAGTTCAGTTCTCTAGAGCTACTGAGGGCCACATTCTCTTTTATATGAGCAGGCCTCAAATTTTCAAAATTGGCTGATGTAATATTCACTAATTTCCTCTTCAAAGGAAGTACACTATTCATTTTACCATTTCTCAAGAAATAGTAAAAGAACCTTTCCCATCCAATTGTTCTATTCCCTGGATTCAGTAATTTTAAAAAAAAATGCAATGCCCACCTACTGTCTGCCAGGCATTAATATTCTATATCAAACACAGGTAATAGAGATACAGCAGGGAATAAAACAGACAGGATCTCTGTCTCATAGAATTAATCAATTAACCTGTTAACCAATGTGTATCTTAAATCTATTACCATAGTTCAACGCAATATAAATATAGTGGGATTATTTTGAACACTACATACAAGTAATGCAACCCAGGACTCACACTAAACTTTTTTGATAGCCCGGTCATATTAATGAGTTACACTGAGCTTGCAGTAAATTCATTTTCTAAAGTGAATACATAATTCTAGGCCAAATATATGAGGGCTGGACGGAAAGTATCCTGCCATGTAATATGAAAAATAAAGGCCTTTATGGCTGGATTTTTTCCGGACAGCCCTCATATACTAGGAACTATGAATGTAACAACATGAGAGTATATTCTTGCCCTCAAAGACTATACAAGATCATAAAGAAGACCAACAAGTAGACAATTATAGCACAGTGATATTAAGTGTCATAAAAGAGGTATTGGTATCTACAGAAAGCTAGAACACAGTAGAAGAGCACTTAGCTTGGAATATACAGTAGAACCTTTCCTAACCAATCTCTCCTTCTTGATCTCCTGGGTTGAACTAACGCTGTTTCTCCTGTAAAACCCAATGGCTGATGTCCATAGTAGGTCAGAAATGTTCATGGCCAGTAGCACTTCTGCTGTTTCTACTCAAATTTGCTTGCCACAGCCATTTCCAACCTGTTAAGGCAATTGTACATGATATTGAATTTATAATTTAATTTCTATGAAAATGAAGATGAATGTGTATATAGGCAAGTTGCTTAAAAATAAATGAAACAGCTGTCCTGTGAAATATAGGAAGACTGAAAATTAGGGTTAAAAAGTCACAAAATCCTTGGGAACGAGTGGGTTAGGGAGGGGAGAAAGGGGAGGGGGTGTGAGAGGAGGGGGGTAAACTAAATATAAAGTGATGGAAAGAGAACTCACACTGGGTGGTGAACTTATTATACATCAAGTTGACAATGCACTGTAGAACTGTATGCCTGAAACCTATGTAATCCTTGCTAACAGATGTCACCCCAATAAGTCTAACAATAAAAATGAATAAAAATAAATAAATAAATAAAAATTAAAATCTAACTTAGAGTTAAAATAATGTATGTAAAAAATTTGGCAAAAAAAAAAGGTCATAAAATCCTAAAAGGATTTTAGTCTCAGGTTTCCTTGAAATGGCTTTAAATTATCACTCCACTGTTGAGAAATGGAAACTAAAAATCACAGATGATTCATTATACAAGGTCTGACAATTAAGTTTGCAAACTCATCCTAGCAAACATGCTGCAATACCTCATTGGTGAGTATCACTGTGATCAACTTCAAAGTACTCTCTCCTTAGAAAACTATGTACCAATGCTAGCGCCTAGTCCACCCTTCAAAGCAATTTTGGAACTCTTCCCCTGGAATGCCCATCAGAGTTGTCATCATATAACACTTGATATCCTGAATGTCATCAAAATGTCCTCCTTTCAATATTTTTTTGATCTTTGGGTAAAGAAAAAAGTCATTGAGGGCCAGATCAGGTGAGTAGGGAGGGTGTTCCAATAAAGTTACTTATAAACTGACTAAAAACCCTCACAGACAGTGCCGTGAGAGCTGACGCATTGTCATGTGCAAGAGCCATGAGTTGTTGGCAAAAAGTTCAGGTGGTTTTCGTCTAACTTTTGCATGTAGCCTTCTCAGCACTTCCACACAGTAAACCTGGTTGACTGTCTGTCCAGTTGATACAAATTCATAATGAACAATCCCTCTGACAGCAAAAAAGGTTAGCAACATTATTGTGATTCTTGATTTGGACTGACAGAACTTTTTTGGTCATGGAGAATTGGCTGCTTCCAGTGTGCACTCTGACATTTTATTTCAGGGTCATATTGGTACACCCATGTTTCATCACCAGTGATAACACAACCCAAAACATCCTCTTGCCACTCCAAAATGTCTTGGCAAACTTGGACTCTACTTTGTTTTTGTTCATTGGTGAGCTCCATTGGGATCATTTTTGCACACACCTTTCTCATGAAAAGATTTTCAATTAAGATTTTCCTAACTGTTTCTCTAACCATGTTTTACTTGGTCTGCTAAGCTTCTCATAGTCAGCTGATGATTTTGATACACAATCTGATGAATTTGCAGTTTTCATCAGTTCTGCTCATTACTGGCTGCCCTGAACTCTCTTCATCAGTGATGCTTTCTCTCCCCTCAGAAAAATGTTTAATCCATTGATACACTGCTATTTTTTTAATGGCATTATTCCCATAAACTTGTCCCTGATTTCACTTCCTCTCTTGCCAAGTTTAACAAGAAATTTAATGTTTGTTTATTGCTCCAATTCAAGCTCCAACATTCTCGCAATGGCACACAAAAACACACAACAACAATGACCACCACTCAGCAAGACACTGTCTGTCCCATGTCAACAGGAACACAGCTGTGAGACACAGATATAAGAAGGTTATGAAACTTTACTGAGTTGTTTGTACAGTGCTGCTAACCTAAGTGCACAGTGGCAAGTTCACAAACTTAATTGTCAGACCTTGTATATGGGGTTTATATAAGAAAGATCACAAAAAATATAAAGTCAGCAGATCCTTATTCAAAGGAAAAGCCTTGGTTCTAAAACAAAAGATTTATAAAACCTATATATGTTTTATATTTTAAGAGAAAATGTTTAAAATATGAATGTATCTTTTCTTTATAGTTTATCAAACTTTTTTTTTGCTTCTCTTTATTATTTGTTTCAGGTGTACAAAACAACATACTGATTAGCCATTTACAGACCTTACAAAGTGATAACCTCAACAAGTCTACTACCCATCTGACACCATACATAGCTATTATAATACCAATTACTACATTCCTTATCCTGTACCTTACATTCTATGACTATATATTTTTAATTATAGTTGACATTCAATATTATTTTATATTAGTTTCAGGTATACAGCATAGTGGTTAAGCATTTTTTTATAATTTATGAAGTGATCTCCCAAGAAGTCTAGTACTCATCTGACACTATACAGTTTTTACAGTATTATTGACTATATTTCCCATATTGTATTTCACATTCCCATGACTGTTTTATTACTACCAATTTGTACACTTCCTAATCCCATCATCTTTCTCACCCATTCCTTCCAAGTCCCTACCTTCTAGCAACCATCAGTTTGTTCTCTGTATCTATGAGTCTATTTGTTTTGTTTGTTTATTCTGCTCTTTAGATTCCACATAAAGTTGATATCAGATGGTATTTGTCTTTCTCAGTCTGACTTATTTCACTCTTTGGATAAATACCCAGGAGTAGAACTGCTAGGTCATATGTTTAATTTTTTGAGGAACCTCTATACTGTTTTTCATAGTGGCTACATCAATTTGCAATCCCACCAACAGTGCATATACAAGGTTCCCTTTTCTCCACCCCCCCTCACCAACACTTTGTTGATTTATTGTTGAGAGCCATTCTGACAGGTGTGAGATGATATATCATTGTGGTTCTCAATGATATATCATTGCATTTCTCTGATGACTAGTGGCATTGAGCATCTTTTCATATGTCTATTGGCCATCTGCATGTCCTCTTTGGAGAAATGCCTATTCAGGTCTTCTGCCCATTTTTTAATTGGATTGTTTGTTTTTGTAGTGTTGAGTTGCATGAGTTTTTTTTTTTAATATATAAATTTTGAATATTAACTCCTTATGAGATGTATCACTGGCAAATATCTTTTCCAATTCAGGACATCTTTTTGTTTTGTTGATAGTTTCCTTTGCTGTGAAGAAACATTTTAGTTTGATGTAGTCTCATCTGTTTATTTTTTCTTTTGTTTCCCTTGCCTGAGGAGATATATCAGTGAAAATACTACTAAGGGTAATGTCTGAGAGCTTACTTCCTATGTTTTCTTCCAGGAGTTTTGTGGTTTTCAGTCTTTCATTTAAGTCTTTAATCCAGTTTGACTTTATTCTTGTATATGGCATAAGAAGGTGGTCCAGTTTTCCGAGGACCACTTATTGAATAGACTGTCTTTACCCCAATGTATATTCTTGCTTCCTTTGTCATAGATTAAATCACCAAATAGGCATGGATTTATTTCTGGGCTTTCTTTCTATTCTGTTCCACTGATATATGTGTCTGTTTTTATACCAATGCCATGCTATTTTGATTACTACGGCCTGCCTTTGTTTTTTTTTTTTTTTGGTTTTTATTTATTTATTTATTTATTTATTTATTTATTTATTATTTTTAATTTATTTATTTATTTTGGTGGTCCCTGGCTAGGAATCGAACTACGGCCTGCCTTTGGGTTTTTTTTTTTAATTTGTTTGTTTGTTTGTTTGTTTTTAAAATTTATTTATTTGTTTTGGTGGTCCCTGCCTGGGAATCGAACCCAGGCCGCAGCATTGTCAGTGCTGAAGCCTAGCCACCACACACCACCAGGGAACCCCACTATAGCCCTTAATTTGACATCAGATAGCATGATGCCTGCAGCTTTGTTCTTCTTTCTCAGGATTGCGGTGGCTATTCATATATAATTCTTCCTGTTTATAAGCATGATATATGTTTTCATTTATTTGTATCTTTTTAAATTTCTCTCCTCAATGTCTTACAATTTTCTGCATACAAGTATTTTACTTCTTTGGTTAAACTTATTCCTAGGTATTTTTTTATGCAATTGTAAATGAGACTGTTTTCTTAATTTTTCTTTCTGATAGTGCCTTATTGGTGTATAAAAATGCAATGGATTTCTGAATATTAATTTTGCATCCTGCTACTTTACTAAATTCATTTACAAAATTCACTTACAAAATTCATTTATCAGTGCTGATTATTTTTTTGACGGAATCTTTGGGGTTCTCCCTATATAATATCATATTATCTGCAAATAATAACAGTTTTACTTCTTTCTTTCCCATTTGGATGCCTTATATTCCTTTTCCTTGTCACATTGCTATGGCTAGGGCCTCCAGTAATATGTTGAATAAAGGTGGTAAAGGAGAATATCCTTGTCTAGTTCTTGATTTTTGGGGGGGTGGGGGGGGTGGGGGGGTAGTTCCCTGGCTGGGAATCGAATGCAGGCTGTGGTATTGAGAGTACTGAAACCTAACCACTACATCACCAGGGAACTCTGAAGTTCTTGATCTTAAGGAAAATGCTTTTAGCTTTTCCCCACTGAATATGATATTAGCTGTGGGAGTGTCATATATGGCCTTTATTATGTTGAGTTATGTTCCCTCTATTTCCACTTTGTTAACAGTTTTTATCATAAATATATGCTGGGTTTTGTCAAACCTTTTTTCCGCATCTATTGATGCGACCACGTGGTTTTAACTTTTCATTTTGTTTATGTGGTGTTACATTAATTGATTTGCGGAAATTGAACCAACATAGAACGTCAGGAATGAATCCTATTGATTGTGGGGTGTGTTCTTTTCAATATATTACTGAATTTGGTCTGCTAATAGTTTGTTGAGGATTTCTGCATCTATGTTCATTAGGGATATCCACCTATAGTTTGCTTTTTTTGTCATGTCTTTGCCTGGTTTTGGAATCAGGGTAATAGTGGCATCATAAAATGAACTTGAGAGTTTTCTCTCCTCTTGAACTTTCTGGAATAGTTTGAGAAAAACATGTGTTACTTCTTTTTTGGATGCTTGGTAAAATTCACCTGTGAAGCCTTCTGGTCCAGGACTTTTGTTTGTTGGGAACTTGTTGATTATTGATTAGATTTCATTAGCAGTAACTGGTCAGTTCAGATTTTCTGTTTCTTTTTTATTCAGGCTTGGAAGATTGTATGCTTCTAGGAATTTATCAATTTCCTCTAGATAATCCAATCTGTCAGCATATAGTTGTTTGTAGCATTGTCTTTATTTTTTTTTATTTATTTATTTATTTTTGTATTTCTGTGGTGTCTCTTGTCACTTCTTCTCTTTCATTTCTGATTTTATTTATTTGGATTCTCTCTCCTTTTTCTTAATGAGTCTGGTTAAAGGCTTGTCAATTTTGATTATCTTTTCAAAAATACAGCTCTTGGTTTTATTGATCTTTTGTTTTTTGGTTTTGTTGTTTTATTTTTTAGCTTCTTTGTTTATTTCCACTCTTATCTTTGTTATAATATTTCCTTACTTGTACTCAACTTTGGGATTTGTTTGGTATTCTTTTCTGCTTCCCTTAGGTATAAAGTTAGACTGAGATTTTTCTTTTTTCTTGTGGCAGGCCTGAATTGCTATGAATTTCCTTCTGAGGACTGCTTTCAGTCCCACAGATTTTGTTGTTGTGTTTTCATTTTTGTTTGTCTTATGGTATCTTTTGATTTCTTCCTTGATCTCATTGTTGACCTGTTCATTATTTAGTGGCATGTTATTTAGCCTCCAAGCGTTTGAGTGTTTTTCAGGGTTTTTATTTTCTTTCTTTGCAGGGGGGCGAGGGGAGGTGTTGTTGTTGTTAAATTTACTGGGGTGACACTGGCTTGTAAAAATAACATAGGTTCCAGGTGTGCAATTCTACACTACACTGTCTATGTGTTGCATTATGTGTTCACAAAGTTTTTTTCTTCTAATTGATTTCTAGTTTCTCACTGTGGTCAGAGAAAATACTTGATATAATTTCAGTCTTCTTAAATTTGAGACCTATTTTATGGCCTAGCATGTGGTCTCCCTTGGAAAATGTTCCATGTGCACTTGAAAAGAATGTATATTCTGCTGTTTATGGGTGAAATGCTCTAAAAATATCAATTAGTTCCATCTGGTGTAGTGTGTCATTTAACACCACTGTTTCCATTCTGACTTTTTTCTCTGGAAGATATGTCCACTGGTGTCAATGGGGTGTTAAATTCCCCTATTTTGATATTGTTACTGTCAATCTCTGCCTTCATGTCAGTCAATATTTGTTTTATATATTTAGGTGCTCCTATGTTGGGTGCACAGATGTTTACTAGTGTTATATCCTCGAGTTGGATTGATCCCTTTATCACTGTCTCTTACTATAGTCTTCCTTTTAAAGTTGTTTTGTCTAATATAAGTATTGCTACCCCAACTTTTTTCTCATTTGCATTTGCATAAAATTTCTTTTCCCATTCTTTTACTTCTAGTCTATGTAAGTCAATCTGTGGTGGGTCTCTTGTAGACAGCATATGTGTCTGTCTTATTTTCTTATCCATTCAGCTACCCTATCTCCTTTGAATGAAACATCTAACTTATTTACATTTAAACTGATTATTGATAGGTACATAGCTATTGCCATTTTATTATTCAATTTTTTAATCTTGTTTGTTTTCCCCCTTCTATAATCCCTTTAATATTAGCTTAGCGGTAATAAATTCCTTCAGCTTTTTCTAGTCTGGGAAGCTATTTATCTCTCTTTCAATTTTAAATGATAGCCTTGCTGAGTAGAGTAGTCTTGGCTGCAGGCCCTTGATGTTTATCACTTTGAATATTTCCCACCACTCCCTCTGGCCTGCAAAGTTTCTGTTGGGAAATCAGCTGATTATCTTATGGGAGCTCCCTTGTAAGTAACTAGTTGCCTTTCTTTAGCTGCTTTTAGGATTCTTTCTTTGTCTTTAACCTTTGCACTTTTAATTATAATGTGTCTTGATGTGGGCCTGTTTGGGTTCATCTTGTTTGGGACTCTCTGGACTTCCTGGGCTTGTCTATTTCCTTTGCCAGGTTAGGGAAGTTTTCAATCATTATTTCTTTAAATAGGTTCTGGATCCCTTGCTCCCTCTACTCTCCTTCTGGTACTCCTATGATGTGAATGTTGTTACACTTGATGTTGTCCCAAAGGTCCCTTAAATTATCTTCATTTATTTTTCTTTTTGTTGTTCTGATTGGGTATTTTCTGCTACCTTGTCTTCTAAGTTGCTGATTTGATCCTCTGCTTCATCTAAACTGCTGTTGATTTCTTCTAATGTATTCTTCATTTCAATGATTGTATTCTTTATTTCGACTGATTCTTTTTTATGGTTTGTATATCCTTCTTTATGTTTACTATCTCTTTGTTGATGTTCTCACTAAGTTCCTTAAGTATTCTTATAACCAGTGTTTTCAACTCTGTCTCTGGTAGATTGATTGCCTCCATTTCATTTAGTTCTTTTTCGGGAGGTTTCTCCTGTTCTTTTATTTGGGACATGTTTGTTTCCTCATTCTGACTGCCTCTTTGTGTTTACTTCTATGTATTAGGTAGATCTCCTATGTCTTTCAGTCTTTGCTGGGTGACGTTATGTAGTATGTGTCCTGTGTGGTCCAGTGGCACAGTCTCCCTGATCACCTGTGCATGTGTCCTGGGAGTGTCCCTTGTGTGTGTTAGTTGTGCTCTCCTGTTGCAGTTGAAGATTGATTCCCAGGCTAACTGGCTGTGAGGATTGGCTACACCCACAGTGTATGACCTTCTATGAGGGGGCTGACTCCTCAAAGGGGGATTTACCCCCAGCAGGCTCTTGTGCCTGTTGAGACCACCCTTTGGGTGTGCCACTTGTGGGGCTCTGGTGTGGTATGAAGCGAGCCTCTGGGTATATTATTGTTTCTGTTGTCCCTTGGGAAGGGCTCCCATGTAGGCCAATTTCAGCCTTGCCTTTGGCCAGGCTGAGGCTATCTGGTAAGAGCCACAAAATGGTATGTGATTGGTTGCTGCCTGTGCTAAACCTGGAGGCATGTGGGGTTGGCCTCACTATGAACCAAGGTCAGCTGCCACCAGTATTGGGCTTGGGGCAGGTTAGCAAAAAGTTCAGGGTTTCCCTAGGTCTGTCCCTACCTGCCAGTTGCACATAACACACTGTGTAAAGAGCCTCCTTAGATGCAAGGTGAGGCTGATTGACCAGGTATTGAGAATGTCCCCAGTGATGCAGCAACTAGCTGGACAGGGCGGGTCCCAGGGAGTCACAAGGCATGGCCAATGTTTTTGCAACATTTCATGCAAATTCAGTTCTTTCGCCAGTGCTGGGCCTGTAACCACTTTGCAAAATGCCCCAAGAACACCATGGTCAGACACTACTTGCCTCAGGCCTGTAGATCCCTGAGAGCACCTAAGAGAGGCTGAAACATTAAGGTGTGGCTGACTGCCAACCACCAAAAGTTCCCCAGGCCACTAGGGGCCATCTGCTGCTATGAAAGACTTCCAAAGCTTGTGGAGCGGAGCCTGCAGTCCACGAGCAGAGATTGCCTTTGGGCAATGCAGCACTAGCTGGGTTCGGCAGGGACCCAGTGCATCACCAATGTGGCGATGCACAAATTTTATCAGACCAATGCGTTCTCAGATTTGGACCTTTGTGGGAGGGTTCAACATAGAAAAGATGTTGCCCTCCTGTAGGCTACACGTAGTGAAGCAGGCTCCACACAGGAACAATGGTGGCTGTCCTTCCAGCCCTCTTCCCAAAGTCACAAACTCAGTCTTTTCTCATATGTCTCCGGCACCTCTTGAGTTGTAGCCCCAGACCCCAGGTAAGTGTTTGCAAGCTAGTGAGACATGTGTGGGCCCTTTAAGTGGGTGTCTGGGTTTCCAGCAGCCTTCCTTCTCATTGGGATAAACAGACAGAGTCCTCACTGCTTTTCACTGCCAAATGTTGTGGGAACTGCTCTTCCTGGCACAGATCCCCTGGGCTGGGAAGCCCATTGTGGGACTGGGAACCCCCTGTCTTCAGGAGGAACCTCCGCCACCTTCCATTGATCAACCATTACCTGTGAGTTTGGGGTCAGCCCATTTTGTGTCTCCATCCCTCCTCCTAGTCTCGATGTGGCTACAGCTAATATTAAGGTGATTCTTAAGGTTGGTTGTTCTATAATTTAGTTGTAATTTTGATGTGATCCTGGCAGGCAGCGCATAGCATTTACCTAATCCAGCATCTCAGACTCTCTGTCTAGTTTATCAGGCTTTTGGATTAATTGGTATCAAGTACAGTAGGAAAACAATTCATCTACAATAGTCCCAAAAAGATAAACATTGATGCCAAGAGGGATTTCAGGCTACTGCTGTACAAGGGGTGATTAAAGATTAAAACTTAAGTTTGAAAAGGTGAAAGCTGAAAGGGGCTATGACCCAAGCCAATAAAATCAGCAATAGTATGAACAAACTAGATCTGATTCGTTTACTAAACCCTACAATGACAGGATAAAGGCAGCTTCTAACAAGACCTTTTTTTTCCTACTAATACAAATTCATCCCCACCAGAAAATAAGCTCTATGAAAAGCAAGAACCTTGTCTGATTTTGCTAACTGGTCTACCCCACTCACTAATGGGGCCTGGAATGTCTGGAAATAAGCCCTCAATTATTCTTTGAGGTTGAATGAATCAATCAAATGAGCTAGCCACAATAATCTCTGACATTTATAAAAGAAAGAATATCTTTGAAATTTGAGCAATGTAAGCTTAAGATAAGCAGAGGACAATGTGAGTTGACCCATCCAAAAATAAACTTAGAGACCCAAAGAGTTTCCAGTGTCCTCTCCCTCCTTTCCTCTGGGGACCCTACTCTCTAGTTTTACTGATTGTCACACCATTTCTCAGGCCCTATGTCCCTGTTCTCTTAGGATGAAGTGCTCCCTTCCCTTTCCCTTTCTTCATCTATTTAAATTCTGTGCCTCAAAAGAAGATATACAAATGGCTAATAAGCATATGAAAAGATGCTCAACACCATTAGTCATCAGGGAAATGAAAATCAAAACCACAATAAGATGCCACTTCACACTAGGATTAGGTTACAATGCAAAAAACTGCAAAACAGAAGACAAAACAAAACAAAAAACTAAAACACAAAACAAAAATGTGTTGGCTAAAATATGGAGAAATTGGAACCGTTATACACTGCTGGTGGGAAGGTCAAATGGCACAGCTACCTTGGAAAACAGTCTGTTAACTCTTCAACCTAGCAATTCCACTCCCTATTTCAATACCCAAGAGTACTGAAAATACATCCACACAACTTTCACATGAATATTCACAGCAACGTTATTCCTAATAGCCAAAAACTGGAAGAACCCATATATTCATTAACTAATAAATGGGAAAACAAAATGTATTTTCATACAATGGAATTAATTACATTTGCCAATAAAAAATAATAAAGTACTGATATGTACTATAACATGCATGAACTTTGAAAAAGTTATGCTAAGTAAAAGGAGTTAGACACATATAGTATGATTCCATTCACATGAAATGTCTAGAACAGGCAAAATCTACAGACTCAGAAAGTAGATTTGTAGTTGCCAGGGACTGAGGAGAGAAAACAGGGAATCAGTACAGGTATAGGGTTTCTTTTGGGGATGATGAAAATGTTCTAAAGTTGATTGTGGTGATGTTTTCACAGCTTTGTGAATATACTACAAGCCACTGAAACTGTTCACTATAAACGGTATGGTTGATATTTGTAGGATATGTGAATTACTCGTATTATCTCAATCTGGCTGTTTTAAGAAGTTCTGCACATACTTTAAGGGGAAGTTCAAATGTCATCCTCCCCTATTTTTTTTCTTTTTTTTTTAAATTCATTTTTATTGTTAGACTTATTGGGGTGACATCTGTTAGCTTTCCTCCCCTATTTTCACCTCCCCCAGTCAAAATGAATAATTTCCTCTTTGCTGTCAAATCAGTTGTTATTATACTGTTATTTATTCTCTATATTAGACCCCAAGCTACTGAATGGTAAAAAACTTCTTATTTTTTGCATCCACCTTCCTATGACCTAATGCACTACATTACATGGCGTAGGTAGTCAATATATCTTCATTGTGCTATGGGATTAATTACCCTCAAAGACTGATGTAGGCGGGCAACATGAATAAAATTAAATGTTTTGTGAAATTTACCTATTGAAAAGATACAAATTGTTAAGAGTTATTCTAGGATTCACCTCTTCAACTGATAACACGGATGGGGTTGTGGAAGTTCTGATGGCAGAAAGAGAATGGAATAAACATACTCTGCATCCAACCCAGAAAATGTCAAATCCTACTATCTTCTTGTCTAAAATTCAAATATGCCCTTTGACTATATAATTTTAGTGTAAATTAGTTTTACCACCTTTCTTTTCCTTAGAAATAATCTCTTTGCTCAAACAATGCATAAGCTGGAAGTCTTTAACAGAAGTTAGTATTTCTGGGAAGATATGAGTTTGGACAATTAATTTCTCAAACTCATCCTAGAAAAAGAACTATATACCCTCATTGCTGAATATTACTGCGGTCACCTTCAAAGTACTTCTCTTGAGAAACTATGCATGATGCTAGAACCAGGTCCACCCTTTAAAGCAATTTTGGAACTTTTTCTGGAATGGCCATCAGAGCTGTCATCATACCTTGCCAAGTTTATGACACCTTACCGAGTTGTTTGTACAGTGCTGCCAACATAAGCAGACAGTAGCAAGTTCATGAACTTAATTGTCAAATTTTGGGTACCATGACAGCTCGGATGGCCATTCCAGAAAAAGAGTTCCAAAATTGCTTGGAAGGGTGGACTAGGCACTGGTGTCAGTGCATAACTTCTGAGGGCAGTACTTCGAAGGTGTCTGTAGTGATATTCAGCAATGAGGTATGTAGTACTTTTTCTATGATGAATTCACGAAATTGACCTCGTATATAGTCTTTTAAAAAACAGTTGAGTTCCCTGATGGTGTAGTGGCTTAAGGCTTCGGCGCTGGCTTTGTCAGCGCTGCGGCCTGGGGTCGATTCCCAGTCGGGGAGCTACCCACATACCAAAATGCAAAAAGAAAAAATAAATTAATTAAAAAAAAAAATAAAAAACAGTCTCCCCACAGATTAGAGGACACTAAAGAGGCATAACCAAATCAATGAGGTATCCTGGATTGGCCAATGGAACAGAAAAAGGACAGTAAGTGGAAAAATTAGTGAAATCCAAATATAGTTTAATTAGCAGTATTATTCCAATGTTGGTTTCTTACTTTTGATACACGTACCATGGTTATGTGGAATGTTAACATCTGGAGTGCTGCGTGAAAGGTATATTGGAACTCTGTATTGTCTTTGGAACTCTTCTGCAAATCTAAAGTTATTTCAAAATAAAGTATTTTGTTCAATTTTTTTTTAAGTCAACTTTCTAATGTAGCAAAATGTTACCAACAAATGAATCTAGCAGAAAGGATTCATGGGTGTTTTTTACACTATTCTTTCAACTTTTCTGTAGATTGATATTTATCCAAGTAAGCTGCAGAAAAATACATTTTAAGAAAGTATAGACTGTGAGGTGGGAGGGGGTAAAGGAAGAAGCAGAAGACTGTGGAAGCTGTAATCTAGGCAAGAGATGATAGTAACTCTGGGCAGAGCGGTGGCAGTGAAGTTAAGTTGGTGAGATGTGGTTGGGTTCTGGATAGGTTTTGAAGTTTTAGGTAACAATTACTGATAGACTAAATGTGGAGTGTGAGAAAAAGAGAGGAATCAGGAATAACTCCAAGGCTTTTGAGAGATGGAATGACTTACCATCAACTGAGAAAGTGTAGGGAGGGTGACCCAGAAGCCAGGTCCTTTGAGTAAACAGGTTTTAGCAAGGCTACCTGTGTGCTTGGAGTCCACAGTTCAAGGGTTTTGCAAGACATCCCAGAGCTGGGCGCACAAGGACACTGCTCAGAGTGTGGTTTCTGGCTTCTGGCAAAATATGACCTTGGGAGCAAGGTTGTTTGGTCTC